>CM046439.1:42180249-42594115 GCA_025506505.1 Flaveria sonorensis | reverse complement strand
TGTTTAGGCGCATGAAGACTATTCAGGCGCCCTGAAAGTGGGCGCATGAGCACTGGTTCGGGCGTTTTAGCCACACTTAGCATTTTAAAAATGTCTGAACCCTTCTAGAAGCTTTGACCTGGTATGCGGCACCTCCAAAACCAGCCAATGCATGGATTGTTGCCATGCATTCGGCCGTTCCACCCTCCAACCACACCACTCCTCGGTTTTCATTAACCCGAATCCACACTCCACCAAAATTTTACTTCCTTTCAAAAACGAATTCCCCATTTCACTTCACTCTTTCAAACCCTCGAAATCTCTCTCTCTCTCTCGGCAAATCATCACAACTAGGAACCGAGAACTCCTCAAGCTTCAAACAAGCAGGGAACAAGGACTTCAAGCCTCAAACTCTCGGAACAACATTCAAGCACTTTTGAATCACTCTAAACTCGAAACAACTTGCAGGAACCCGCGACCAAGTTGATTGCTTTGTGTGACTTGCAGTTTACAAAGAGGTACACACTCCTTCATACATGTTTACCTTGTGTTATTGCCATGAATCAACCCGGAAACCCCTCTTTCATAGGTTTTCAGGACCATTCCACTCACTGTTCCGAATCTAACCTCCATATTGATACCTAAAACCTGTTTAAATTATCTATAAACAATATGGTCTGGACCTATCGATTCTGTATGGTAATGGGTTGTTTAAAACCCGAGAATTCATGTTACACATGTGTAAATGATGACTTATGTGCCCAACCATGACCTTGTTACCTTAGGTTGCTATGCCGTGGGTAAATCTGAATTTTCAAAAGTGTTTGATGATGTTCAACTGTTTGATATTGGGATGGATATGTTGGTATGATGAATTGGACCTAGAATGCTTGTAGGGACCGAATAAGTGATAGATGTAGCTTAACATAGCCAAATTCGTGACAACTTGTTACAAAATTTCAGGCCCTAAAACCTATTAAAACAATGGCTAAACCGGACTTGGTGAAATTTTGGGTTAACATGTTAATTCTATGAACTTACTTGGCTTAAACGGGTCTAACCGGGGGATTTCTGGATGAAATCTTAAGAAAATAATGTACGAGCCTAAAAAGCTTAAGGCCTTAATATTTCAAAAAGTTAAAGGACACATAAACTCATATTTTGATAAAAGGACTTAAAGGAAAATGAAATAAAGTGTCGATTTCGGGTAAAGACGGGTTGTTAACGGGTTTAAAGGTTGGAAACAAGATTTTGTGCAAAGGACCCCAAAACTCTTTGTAAAATGGTTTAAAAGTCATATAAGGACCCTTAGAAACTATTAAGGACCATAGTATGTCAAGAAATGGAAAGAACCAAATTCGGGGTGTAAAAATTGTAATTTTGGAAACTTGAGGGACTAAAAGTGTAAATTCAGAAAAGTCGACCATATCCAGTAAATTTATGGCCAGAAACTATTTTGTACCTATCTTCATATGAGAACTTGTGAGAAACTAAAAAACGGGTATATTACGCCAAAAACCCAAATTTTCTAAAAAAGGAAACTTTTTGACACAAAATCTTAAGGATGTGGTCATATGTACCTTTTTAAACACCAATACCCTGATTACACTCCAATAGCCTAAGAACATTATCTTATTACTGTATCTTGATCATAGGATGCTAAGACTTGAACTTGTGATACTTGAAGGACTTTTATTTGATTCTAAGGTGAGTTTCTTGTGTCCCCTTTTAATTACTATTTTGGGGTGAAACATGCTCTGTTTGAACTAAACTTTATTGGATACTATATGCGATGCTATTGTATGTTGTGGCTATTATAGAACCTGCATCTTTGTATCACAATCATTAATTCTATGGGAACCGCTTGATTATATGGTAGATCTACTTGGGGAAACCCCCACGCACAGTGCCTTCGATGATGAGAAGGGTACCACACTGAGATCCTGCGGGGGTCGTTGCGGCATGTAACAGGTTTTGTAAGATACTATGGTGTATCATCCGGCAGGTATGGTATGTGGCTATGAGGCTCAGTTTTCCTTATGGGATTACCGGCAACACAAGTTAGAAGAGGCTAGCCGGGGTGAGGTGCAGGGTTGATTTGTGATCCCACAACTGTGATACTATTTTTTAAACTATACTATGGGTCAATGAGACCTTTGTTTTGAACTTCAAGTACTTGAACTCACCAACTTTTTAGTTGACAAAATCTTTGGCTGTTTCAGGTAATCCTCGTTGAGCTTGGACCTTATGAAAGCCTCCAAAGATGACTTAGCACCGTGACTACCTAAATGGAATTACTAGGATTTTAAAATAATTTGAACATTCTGCTTTTAATATGTATGTTTTGGGATAGTATTGTATTGGATGCTTTTATTGTTAGGGTTTGACTGTGTTAACCCGGATAACATTGATGTAATGTAATGCCATTATGATTTCTCTCCTTGTGCGCTCTTGTGTGGTTCTGTTTCCGCTGCCATGTATGTTGCTAGTCTGAGACATCCCACCCTCTTCTGGGCTCGGGGTGTGACACCTTTCGCCTCCCTTATTGCTGTTAGTGTTAGACGATGGTAACGGTGGTCATGCCGGTGGAATTTGTTGTGTTGATTGCGGGGGTGGAGTGGTAGAGGTCAGGCTGACGGTCGTGGTGGTGATGCGGTGGTACCACCGCCTCTGGCTTTTCTTTGCCTCACAATCTCTCGGTTACCCTTTAAGGTTTCAAATCTCGCGCCAGCTGCCGCTGTGCCGTGCATGCGTTGATGGTGGCTCTTGCTGCCGCTGGTGGATGTTGCGAGTTTGTCGATGACGGTGACGTAGGGTCACTAAGACATTAAATTAATGTTCTGGGTTTGAGTTGCTGTTCAAGATGTCAACTGAGTTTTAACCTGTGATTCATCTTTAGTCAATGGATGGTGGGGTTTTCCTCACTGAGACACGATTTTCACTTTTTAATTCATGTTTGTCTATGATATGTGTTGCGCGTGATGATGATGCTAATGGTCACGGTGGTCACTTAGTCGATCAATCTAAGGGTTAGGTCGGTGATGATGAATCCCGATTCATCCGAGGCTATTTTAGACCATAAAATGATCTCTCTGATTTTCTGTAATGGCAAGAAATTCCCTGGGGTCACTATGTTTGGCGATGACGATAAGAGCGAGGATGTGGTCATTGCTTTGGCGTGGCAAACTAATGTGTGCAGTCGCAAAGAACAATCATTTCGAGCCAACAAACCATGGATATTAACGGTTAAGGGTAATGATGATATGAAAATGTGGGTGTCGTTTTGCGATGCAATCGATCTTTTACAGCACGGCAAATCATTCTGAGCCTTCTAATCAGTTATACCGTTTGTATGGCGTTGTGGTTGGATTTTTAACCGCCGCGAAGCGCGGTCTTATCACCTAGTTTCTATGTAATTTGTAAGTTAATAGACTAAAATAATACACTTGTAATAAATGATGCTAGGAGCAATGCTATCACAGAGCAACACTATCAAAGAACACGAGTGGCCACGTCATTGAAAGTGATTCGTTGGTTTTTAACTTTTATATGAGTAGCTGGTCTTTTTTTTATTATTATAAATGATCAGTACTTGAGTTGATCTGTTTAACTCATTTGATAAAAGATCAGCTCATCAACCCAATTAAATTTAAAATAAAACGTATATAATCTTTAAGATCTTTCTTTCATCCTGTTAACAACTTAACATGCTTAACTTGTTTGTTATAACATGTCAAACCGGATATGAACAATTAAAAATTTGATTACAATCTGCCAACTCATTAATTGATCATACTTGTGTCTAGATTAGAAGATTTTATGTTTAGTTGGCAAATTGGATTTTGATAATCCAAACTATTACTTATTGACTGATAATAATACATACTATTAATTTGGCCAGGAACACTTCTAATTTTTATTTTTATTACCAACAACAGACCCAATGATATAATTTTTAACTTTTTACGTTTGATTTAAACTAAATTCAGTCGCAATAATGATTATGAACGAAATGAAGAAACATACAAATTAAATTTAGCCTAAAATAAATACAAATCAAACGTAAAAATTTAAAATTTATATAACTGAGACTGTTGTTGTTAACAAAAGTGAAAGTTAGGAGTATTGCTGGCTAAATTAATAGTATAGATTATTATCGGTCAATAGACAATAGTTTGAATTATTAAAATCCAATTTATCTATTTAATTAAGATTCTGTGTTTGGTTAAAGTTATGATTAATAACTTTGAGATGAATTAAAAGATACAATTGTCACCAGTGTTGTGTAGTGTTTTCCTACTACGTGTTTGATCGACTCTTTCCATAAATTGGTTGATATAATTTGACAATTTTTAACATGTATCTATAGATATCAAATTTGATTGTATCCATCAATATTTTATATAAAATATTTGTGTTTCTCTAATTGGGATGAATATGTGATAAACGAGTAAATAAGGAGTCAGAATGAAATAATATAATGAATCCTTAAAATATGAGTACCTAGGAAAATATAACTTTCACCAAACCGAGAAAACAGACTAAATATATTATTTTTGCTCGCGTACGAGACTTTTGATATTTGAAAAATGACTCATTGGAAGACAAACAAACGACATTATTTGACAATTAAGGTTTTTTATTCATAAATTTTGTATTATGATTAGTACTTGTTTTTGTAAAAATAATTTAAAACCACAAACTTTTACATGTTTTTTAAATGGATAGATGTAACCCTTTGTAGTAGTCGTCTATTTTTATTTTTGTTAGATATTGCATCAACGTCGCATCAACAATTTTCTTATTTGCTTCATTATTCCCATTTTTCTTTTTTTATACACTTTTCATATATAGCCCTCCTAGATTGAAGGAGAAAACCACGTGGGAGAAATAGGGGCCCACTGTCTCATTTTTCTTATTTTACACACTTTTCATATATAGCCGGTCTAAGATTGCACTTTCCCCATATTCGTTATATATGTGCCATTAGAGCAACCGCAATGCCTGTTAATAACTCCAAATGACTATGTCATTGATAAACACCCAAATATGATGACTTGCCATGAATGAAATATGATAAGAGTCGAAGATAAAAAAAAATCTTTTAACTTTTTGTGTTACTACATTATATCGTTTCTATTTAATTATACAAGTCCACTAATCAGTTTGTTCAATACTAAAAAATATGTCTTATGAGGTCAACAAATCACCCTATTTACAACATGTATATGCCATTTAATATAACATGTCAACCTGTTTTATGGCACGTTTAAAGCTTGATTATATCCATAAAACTGATTATGAATCATTTAAAATATGGTTATAACTGTCCACTTTTTTATCATGACTTGTTCAAATTAAACTCATCAATCCTTTTGAGTTGTTTGGATGAATGAGTTACATTGGCAGTTGCTTTTAAATTTTTTTGGTTAAAAGTAATATCACTAAAAAGAATAATATATACTCATTAATATATACATTTAAAGTTCTAAATATGATTTATTCTATTAACTACTTTAATTAAAGTAAATTATACTCGATTTAACGACTGTTAAACATCAAACAAGTTATAACTTTATATATATTACTTTGACAATTTAATTTTTGTCCTAGATGTGTTTTTTTATTTTTTTATTTTAATTTGAACCTTCAAATTATGTGATATTCAGATATAATTTATTAAATTTATTCAAAGCATATTATAAACTAAATAGTTTTATACAGTTAAAAAACATATCATTATATCAACTTACAACATAACATACATAGATACATGTTATAACAGAAAATCAAATAGAGCTTATAATGTAGGAGTTGTAAATACATTTCTCTTTGAAAAGTTCCAAGACGAATGCACTAGGTTCAAATAGTTTAAGCAATGTATAATCTCTCTACTCTAATAAAGGAGTAATTAAGAGCGACACGTGGCAGCATTACATTCATTCTTATCAAATTTTTCCCGCTTATCTCTCTTATTAAATAATCATATTAATTACTAATAAATTTTTTACTTTTTTTTAGATTGAAATAGTTTTTTAAGTAAATTAAGAAAAAGATCTTTTGATTAATGTTATATAGGCTGAGGTGGTACCGTATCACACCACCAAACTAATGTGATAGTACGTCAGTACGTGTAATGAGAATTTTGGGTGAAGATTGAAGGTGAAGCCATTCACGCACTCCATGCATGTGTGTTTGTTTTCTTATTTTTATTTATTTCCGAATCAACCAGAAAATAAAACGTATCAGCAACTTTAATGATTAGAAACTTCTATCATTATCACACGCCTATTTTTCACCATCACACATTATAATATGGTGCATATGTGATAACATTTTTTTTATCCTTATCATCTTACGAGTCTTATGACTTATTCATTTTAAAAGTAACACAATAATTCGACCTAGTGATTCTAAAAATACACAAAGAATTTATTTATCAGGTTTGTTTAAATCACCTACGATCCCATTATCCCAAGATTTTTATGTCATTTACTTTATACAAAATCAAATGGTATATAAACTGAATACAAAAGGTACAAAAACATACAACAAATAAACACAACTGGTAAGAAAATCAACAGCATATCGAACAAATAAGCTCGACACAAATATTCAAATCGTTACAAGCACATAACCAATAACCACGTACCACCACCGTCGGCCGCCATGATCAGTTACAACTAGGGAACCTTACACCACACGAGGCGGCAACCCTCCTAGCACCAGGAAGTCTAAGATATCCACCAAACGTTGGATCCCTCATATCGTGGCAAAGACAAGCCTCTTGACCCTTGAGCCTGCGACAACACTCTCGCGACGGGGGAATGTTTGTCACAATAGACTGCAAACACCAGCTGATCTCCACTGAATTGCATCGCGATGCGCTTCAGTGGTTTCAGGTGTCCCACGGATAGTAGGAGGACCATAAACGCCACCACGAACAATCGTTGCGAGATTTCCATTGATCGAAGTTTGAGATTATGAGAAGGTGGTGGAGTTAGGTTTGTTTTGATTTGGATTTAAGGTGGGGTGGGTTCTATTTATAATGTTAGGGAGACCAAACATGAGTTTGACCTAAAGTTTTGTGTGTTTATATAGACACTAATAAAATATAAATATTTTTCAAGTTCCATTTTTGTATTTTTGTCATTGATTAACGATTTTGTGGTTATTTGTTATTTCATGAGGTTGTGTGGCTGGTTTATGAAAACAAAGTTGGAGGGCTAAAGTGGAATGTGCAAAAGTTCAAGGTTCTAAGCTGGGCATTTGTGGAGGTTGCTGGAGTATAAAGCATCGCTACACAAGCATCTTGAAAAGTTGAGTTTTTGAGTTCATTTTTATTTTCATCTTCCGCACACTTCAACTCATTAGTTAATTAACAAATTCTTAATATTTTAATTATATTAGGCTAACTAAATATAAGAGTCTGTTAACATTTTAATTATTCTAACTCATTACTTTTTAGTAGAATTTAGAATTATTTGAATTGGTTGGACCTGTTCTTTAAACCCACATAAGATATATAGATGCAATTTTGGGAAACAAAACACAGGGACGATCAAAGTTATTAGTTATAGGGTTTTTTTTTACTCGTCTGAACCATAAAATTTTTAAAGATTCTCTGGATCGACCAATTATATACTATACTAAATAGTAACACCGTAGGATTTAAACACATAACTATTTGGTTGGGGAACACACGTTTTACCATCAAGCTATCCTATTGGGGACATATTAAATAGCAACATGATTGCTACAATTAAGTTTTTAGTTTTCCTTATTTGACCTCAAGTTTTACTTTTCCTTATTATATATGTTAATTTAGAAACTAAATAAATACTTACTTTTGTTTTTTTATTATAAAGTCAAATATAATACGTTTTCATTTGACGGTATAATTAATTTACTCTATGTTTCGACATAAATTTAGTTTCGGAAACGAGTCATGTCAATTGTAGTATATACTTCACCTCTGCGTATGATGCTGCCGCAAAGCACGGCGGGTTAAAAGCTAGTTTGTATAATTTGTGATGATCGGCAATCCATTGTGGTTAGTCTCATAGGGTAGTATGAATATGGGTTGGGAGTTGAAGATCATCACCTATTTACAGTGTTTTTATATTGTGTTTAATCGACTATATACATAAGTTGGTTGAAATTCATTTAACTTTAATAAATTTGAGAAACTTTAACATGTGTATATTAAAAACTAATTTGATTGTATCCATAAATCTTTTTTTATAAAATTTGGTGGTTCCTCTTTAATTGGGATGAATATGAGATAAACATGTAACTAAAGTAAACTCAGATTGAAATATGTGTAGGGTTAGGATCTTGTATAATCATTTTATATTAATGAACCAAGAAAAATCATTAATTTAGATAAATGTATATTACAAATATCGATTTACATAAATCCATAAATTAAAACTGATGATATTTAATAGATTAAACATCATAAGATAAATGTAAATTGATAATACTTTAGTTTTCTAGATAAAAAGTAGTTTTATAATGTTTTTTTACCTATATAATAAATCCTTTAAAAATGCGATTCAAGTCAAATAGAACTTTCACCAAGCCGAGTAAACTGACCGTCATGTTGATTTTGCACGTCACGAGACTTTTGATTATTAAAAATGACTCTTTGGAAGACAAACAAGCGCCATTATTTGACAATTAAGGTTTTTTATTCATAAAATATGAATTGTGATTGGTTTTTTCTTTTTTTTAGTAGTTTAACTCCTCAAAATTTTATATGCTTTTAAATTGATAAGTGTAAAATAATACACCGACGTTAGAGCAAACGCATTTTTTATTGAAAGACACCAAGCGACCATGTTATTGATAACACCAAAGAGGATGGTATCCCATTATTGAAAATTCGAAGGTGTCAAATTCTAATACGATACGAATACTAGATCAGGAATGTTTAACTTTTCTGTTACGTTATTAGACTCGTTTAATGAACAGATTGGTGTTTAAGTTGAATTTTATAATCTCTATAATTAAACAAATCGACTAATCAACTTGTTTAATACTAAAATAAAAAAAACGTTTGTTTTATAAGATAAATTAACACCTCTATTTACGACATGTATACCCATGTAATATAAAACGTCACGTGTCTTATGACACTATTAAAACTTGATTATAACTATAAATCTGATCATTTCTAGTTTAAAATTTGATCATAACGACCAACCCGTTTATGACTTGTTTCGAATTTGTTTAGAACCGTTAATCTCTTTATGACTTGATTAAAACTCGTCGATCGTTTGAGTCGTTTAGATAATTAAGTTACATGAGCGAGTTACATGTTTTTAATTTATCTGGGTTGGAATTGTTTTGATTAACACAAATACGTACATATTAATATAGCATTTAATTTGTTTATTGAATTTATAAGTTCTTAAATAAAATTGCTCTGTTAACTACTTGAATCAAACAATTTATACTTAATTTTATAATTGTTAATAATACATAAATATAATGATAAGTTCAGATAAGAATTAATATTTGCCTAAGTACTCTAAGAAGGATTTTGGTCATTTCAAAACCGGCTCAAACAAACTCTGATTGAATTTATTCAATTGGCGTCGGAATCGACTCTTCCTATAGTTAAATCTATTATCGACGATAAACCATTCTCTTAACTACAAAATCGGATTTCAACAGTATAAATTATCAAAAACAAACAATACAAAATTCAACTAAAAATCACAGATTTTAAGACACGGTACAAAATTCAATCAAACAACACAAATTTTAAAATAGATGATAAAATTTAAAAATAAATAAAACAGTACGTTCTTAACATAGACAAAAATTAGTTATTAGTAGAATGTTCTCTCGTAAATATATTATTATAACAAATCAATTTAAATTTTGTTTTAGGCTTTTATTTGTAGTTTTCAAATAATGTGTTATTCAGATAAAATTTATTAAATATATCTACAGTATGCTAAAACCTAAACATTTTAAAAAGATAAATAATTTATTTATTAAATATAAATATAAAAATTAAGAACCAAATAAGGGGAGAGGCCTCAGATCGATTTGCGATCCCAATATATACAGTCTTATTTTATACTTTATGAATGAGGTTCTTCCTTAAGTTCACAAGTCCAAACCATTAGAAACAACGTACTATACAAATAATAGAGTCAATAATAGAGTAAGGTTATGTAGTACTTCTTAATTTCTTATGAGTTAAGACCTGGTCATTCTAAAAGCAACACAATTGAAATTTTTTATGAGGTTTGTTGAAATCACTGAAACACCCTTAGCCCATTAAGATTACAAGATTTTAGTCTTGTTTACTCTTTGCAAAATGAAATGGTATATAATTAAATACATAACATACAACACCAGACAACAAACAAATACCACAACTGGTATGAAAATCAACAACATATCGAACAAATAAGCTCAACACAAATATTCAAATCGTTATATATAAGCACATAACCAATAACCACCGTAGCACCACCGTCGGCCGCCACGATCAGTTACATCTAGGGAACCTTACACCACACGCGGCGGCAACCCTCCTAGCACCCGGAAGTCTAAGATATCCACCAAACGTTGGATCCGTCGTCTCGTGGCAAAGACAAGCCTCCTGACCCTTGAACCTGCGACAACACTCTTGCGATGGCGGCATGTTTGTCACAATAGACTGCAAACACCAGCTGATCTCCACTGAATTGCATCGCGATTGCGCTAAAGTTGGCTGTAGGTGTCCCGCGGATAGTAGGACCACCATAAACGCCACCACGAACAAACGTCGCGAATTTTCCATTGATCAGAAGTTTGAGATTATGAGAAAATGATCAGAGGAAATGAGCTGGGGTGTGTATTATTTATAGAAGAAATGATATGTGAACGGTGTTGGTGTATATGGCTTTTAGCCAAACTAATAAGTTTCTATATTCAACTTAAGCGGCCCATGAGAGTTGATGTTTTCAATTAGAAATGGTAACGCTATTCAAGTCAAAAGTGTACCTTTTCTATTTTAAATTAGAGAAACGTGTTAACTTTTGGTGTATTAGTCTTCTTTAAAGTCATCTTAAAGAAATTATGTTTAAAAGGTATGTATATATAAGTAGCGTTGTAAACGAAATGAACATCAAAGAATGGTTGGTGGGCGCGGGAACATCGTTTATGTTTGTTTGTTTAAAATATTTATGTTTTATAAGATAGTATAAAAAATTTAGGTGCATTACTCCATTTTTTTACATTATTTATTTAAATTGTGCCTTTGATTATAACAATCCATGATGATAAGAATTGATGAATTTGAGACACTGGTTGGTGATTGGTTCATTGGTGATTAAAGAAGAACTTCAAACTTAGTTACTTGGAGAAATTAGTTGTTTAAGAAATTATTTTAAAATAATTATGTTTATGTTTATTATGTCAAGTATTTTTGGATTATTAAGTAAACTAATTTCTATTTATTCTTGGTTGATTACGTGTAATGATCTGATTAAAAACGCTGATTTTGTTTTGAAATGAGTATATGTTCTTTGTATTCATAGCATTTGAGCTTTGAAACTAATGGCATATGCTTCACATAAATGTCTCAGAAAATACATAAAGTCTTTAACTATCATATAATTGCAAAAAAAATTTATTTATTAAAAATCATGATCATAATTACAAATTTTATGTAATATTAAAAATATAGGTGCAGTTAATAATATTTGTATGCAAATATACGTGTTGTTAGAATAAACGAATTTGGTGATTATGCATATGTGAAATAGTTGGTTAGGAGTACAAGTGTAAAAGAAAATATTAAAAGATTGACTAAGGTGGTGAACATTTATAATTAGTTCATTTTGGTTGAAAACAATGATTTCTAGTTTCTAGATAAACAATGATAAAAATAAAATAATAAGTAGGTATATGATTCCACCATCAACGTGCATGTGGGGGCGTGGTAGACTGGTCAATATTTTTTACATAAAAATCACGAGAATAGTTATTATTTTATGTTATAACTTGTCACATAATTTTAGACCCAATTGATTTATAAAATACACCTAGAATAAATGTTAGGAGAATAATATTTGGATATTTATTTTATAACTTGCTTACCATTAACTCTAATTCACATGTATATAAGGAGAGACAGAGTCATTCTACTTTCTCGTATGATACAGTATCTTCACATCAACTTTCTTTCGTTTTCTCAGTGTTCCCAAGTTTGGTGAGTTTCGTCTATTTTTTCACATTATCCCACAAATGTCAATTTATGGTACACTAACATGATTGATACGGTTTTCTGAGCACAACAAACAAGTTCAACATTATTTCTTCTAAAATATTATGGACAACATCTAAAACATGTAAAGGATAATCGTCGCAAAAAGTGATTAGTTATAAGGCAAAATGTTGCATGATAATCTAATCTCCAATTACAAATATCAACAACACCATTATGTGACAAGTTTCAAAAAGCCTAAGATAATCTATGAAAGGAAAGAGATATTTAAGGTCTCTATTATGTAACCGACACGACTCTTCACTAATAAAGACTTTGTTACATTCTCATACTTAGATTTCAATTGGTGTAAGAACGAGCATTGGAACACGTACAATGTGAATCGATCAAGAGGTTTGATAGTAGCTAGGGGTTATAGTCGACCCAAAATACGGTTTGTTCTACTAGAAAGCCAAATCAAGACTAGAAACTAACGACCCAATCATTCTATCACACAAGCCAAATAAGGGTATTAGAGCATTCACAGCCGGTTCCTTATCTTTATCCATATAACTACACTAAAAACACTACTCTTTCTCTCATCTTTAAATTAAATAATATTTTTTTATACCATTATCATTACCTTTTCTTTCTCCTACACTCACGACAACTTTTAAAAATATTAAAAAATTATTAGGGTTGAACAGTAATTCTTTAAATTTACAGATTGAACAGTAACATTTATCTCTCCTCCACTCACAACCACTTACAACCATTCCATATAATTTAAGGATTACACTCACATAAATATACCAAACCGGCTGTGAATGCTTACGTTGTATCCTTGGATGACAAATGATTTGAAATATTGATGGGTTCTTGTCAAGATTAAACTATTGGGGATATATGAGCTAATAATAATTATTATCTTATTTATTTAATGAATTAACTAATATAATAATAATTATCTTATTTATTTAATCAAGATTTATCAGTAAACATTATACTAAAGCAAACCTTAAAAACTGAAGAATGAAAAAATGCACAATACAGATCGATCAACAAGATCATCATATAAACACAAACCCTAATTACTAGACCGAGATAAGAATTTCGGATTCACGAAAGACGAATGAGATGATAAGAACCATACACAGAGCAGGATAAAACTTGTATGCTAGTATGCTACATTGTTAAAACTAAAAAGACCTATATTGTTGCATCCCTTTCAACCTTTTTATTTACTAAATTCAGTCCTTGAAGGCCCATAGTTGTAGTTGTCCAGGCCCATCAATAATGGTCCCAGCCCAACACTCAAATTGTCCAATAATAAAGGCAGCAGCCTATGCCTTATCCATTGATTGTATAACTTCTAGAATAGTTGCACAAGTTCTTCCAAACTTTAGAATCAGGCTAAGCTTTCTCACATATTTTTAACACGATTAAATCTGTTATCGGCTGCAAAGATACTCCCTTTTTTATAATGTGTTACTAGACTTAGGGCTGTAAACGAACCGAATGAACACGAACAAGGTCTCATTTGTGTTCGTTTGTTAAACAAATGATGTTGTTCGTGAACTGTTCACGGAACACTTACCAAATGAGATCTCTTTTCATGTTCGTTCGTTAAAACAATAAACCGTTCATGAATTATTCACGAACACTTATCGAATATAAACGAACATAAACAAAGGCAAACGAATACAAACAAATCTTCATGAACATAACCGAATACAAACGAAACCTTGTCAAACTTTGATACAAACTTAACTTAATTATCCAAACATGTATTGGCTTATTTTTATAAATTATATATCATATTAAATTAATTGTTACGTGTTTATATATACATGTACATATGTGTCCGCAATTATATTTTTATGAGCGAAACTATAGTTGTCAAAACCTATCGTGTTGTGTCACACGGCCATATTCGACATAACACGTTTTAACATGACTAGTGACCTTAAACACGAACTAAACGTGCCATTTTGGTTAATAAGCGCAAAAGTAATTTGTAGAAAGTACTATGTGAAAACTTAGATATAATAAGCACAAAAGTAAATATTACATCAAAAATAAAAACATTACATGCATATGGAGAGAACAAGCTACAACGAAACACACATACAACACACAAAAGCATAAAAAAAGTAGAATTCACAATGTCATACAACCTTATTTTGCTTGTTCATATACTAATCATGGTGCGTTATTTGTTCAATAACTTGTCGGAATCGTAACACTACAAGCTGAAGCAAGTTTCTTGGCATTTGGAAAGGTGAGGTACGATGAATAATCGGGGTTCTTTTTGAACTCACAAAAACAAGGTTGTAGCGCTTTCAACTTGGTGCAACAATCATTAGATGGTCGTGAGCCGGTAAAGCGCAAATATACAACGTTAGTGGATCGCAATTTGGTTGAGCATTAGTCCTCTTGATGGTGCAGGCGAGAAGCATCATCACCAAAGCGCACAAAATAGCTAAAGAAAATTTATTCATTTTAGCTTCAAAGAAAATCAGAAGAATCAAAACATGAGATAAAAGATATGATAACTTGTGGTTGTTTCAAATGCATCAACTCGTGGTTTATAGTGGTTATCAATAGTGTTATGTTGCTATTTAATGGTTTAATTAATTTGGCCATAAGTTTGAGAAGCCCATCGTGTATTTGGCATAATAAATCAAAACTTAGATATAATAAGCGCAAATGTAAATCTTACTTCAAAATAAAAACATTACATGCATATGGAGAGAACAAGCAACAACAACACACACATTCAACAAACAAAAACATCAAAAAGTAAAATTCACGATGACATATAGCCTTATTTCGCTTGTTCATGTACTAGTCGTGGTACATTATTAGTTCATAAAGTAAACAGTTCTTAGCAATTCGTGGGGATCGTAACGCCACAAGCTGTAGCAAGTTTTTGGGCATTTGGAGAGGTGATGTATGATGAAAAACTAGGGTTCCTTATGAAGGTACAAAAACAAGGTTGTAGTGCTTTCAACTTGGTGCAACAATCGTCAGATGGCTGTGAGCCGAAAAGGAAGGGCCCAGAGCATAACACCAACATCTGTGGATCGCAATTTTGCTGAGCATTAGTCTTCTCGATGTTGTATGCGAGAAGCACTATCAACAAAGCGCACAAAATAGCTAAAGAAAATGATTTCATCTTAGATTTAAACCAAATCTAAAGATTCAAAACTTAGAAAGGAGATATGATGATTTGTGGTTGTTTCAAATGCATCAACTCGTGATTTATAGTGGGCTTTCAATAGTGTTTTTTGGGGCTAATATATGGTTTAATTAATTTGGTCAGAAGTTTGGGAAGCTCATAGTGTCTTTGGCATAATAAATTGAACTTAAAAGCTTCTTGACTATGTGTGAAATTGATTTTTGTTAGATCTCTAGCAACGCGTATTGTCATGAGTCGTCTCACATGCCCGTGTGACGCTCTTGATTAACCGAGGACCACTCATTACGTCTCTCTCACTAATATGGACGTTGTTTCATAACTAGACTCCATCGGCAGGTAGAAAACCTGTCATATGACTGATCTGGTTATGTCTATTTGGGTCGTTTTCCAATTGAACCAGTCAAACCGGTGAAAATTATGTGAAATGGACCGGTTGATCGGAATGGACTTCAAACTTTTTTTATTAATTTACTAATCTAGAATCCATGTTTATATATTTAAATCCTAATGCTTTATTAAAAATACAAATCGACGACAAAACATATATTATTTTCTTAATTTTGTTGTAAATTACGCACATATTTTTGCTATTATCATGACGTCATCACGTTCGATTCATCAGACCAGGGGACTAGTAAGACGACAAATATACTGTCCGATCAAGTTCTGAAAATATTAGATACGTATCACTAGTTTCGTTCTACCATTCACTCATCACAACAACTTCCAACCAACTAAAATGATCAATAAACATTATAACACATGTTTAAACCCTCAAAATTCTTTAAATTGGGCACATTTCGAATTTGTTGATTAGTAATTAATTAAAGTTGTTTAATCCCCCATGTCTCCATTAACGATGTGTTGTTGAACTAGATGTTAAAAAAAAAAGTTAAAACAGGGATTGCACAGTTCTTCTCATGTTGATGTTTATATATTGATCGTTAAGGGTTTTTTTTTTTTCTTTTTTTGAGAAAAAATTTAATTTCTAGTTTCGTTGAATAAACAGAATCATATATAGTTATATTTTGTAATATGAATAAACCACTCAAGTATGTGTTAGTTCTATGTTAAGTCTGTGTTATGCCATTTACTTATATAAATAAGTTTATTTGTATTGTATTCTATCGTTGACAAGTTACACAAGAATAATTTTTAATCAAAAAATAAATTCAAGAAAAAAAATGCAAAATAATTTAAAATGTATTGAAATGCATACAACAACTTCTTAGACTAAGCGGTGTGCACCCAGTTTCACCATTGAAGAGTTGAGGTGGAGTGTGTCCTCGTTTCCTTTTGTATAAATTAGAAGGAAAAAAAAAAACATTTTTTCTTCAATAATATTCAGAAAGTCCTTAAAAGTAGGGGTGTTCAAAAATATCCGAATTCGAAACCGTATCCGAAATATCCGAATTTCGGATATCCGAAATTTCGGATTCGGATTCGGATAGTGATTTTGAGAATTTTCGGATATTTCGGATATCGGAAATATCCAAAATATTTTTATAAAATTTTAAAAATATTAAATATTAAATAAATATTTTGGATGTTTTTAGATATTTAGGATATTTTAATAAAAAACTTCGAAAATCTAGAAAAAAAATTTCAATAAGAACTTTTATATTTTTTTAAAAATTATCAAATAATACAAATTTTTTTTGAATTCGGATATCCGAACGGATATCCGAATCCGAATCCGAAATTTCGGACATCCGAAATTTCGGATTCGGATTCGGATAATGAAATTCACTATCCGAAAACTATCCGAAATTTTCGGATATCCGAAATTAAAATTAAACTTAAAAGAGAGTTTTAGAGGGACCAATGAAGGGTATTAAAGTGACTCCCACATGCAGCCACCTCATTCAAATTGAAATTTCACGAGTAGTGGTGTACCTCTGTGAAGTGTGAGTGCTGTGAGCTTTTATTTTTTAATTCCGCTTTAAAGAAAATTAAATGAAATATTTAACAATAATTTGATTATGTATAGTTTATATTTAATAAAATATTCAATAATATCATCTCTTTTGTGATATTATTAATCTTAAACAATTTTAGTAATTTTACGTTAGAAAAACTTTTTTTTTATTAACAACAATATAAACAGTTAGATTATGAAATGTTTCAAAATGCTTAATATGATTAAATCTAAACACTTATACATAAACTACTAGTGATTGTTTTTGAAAAAAAGTTATATAATCTCTTATAATATTTTTAACGGGTTATTAATGTATATATAAAACATAAATAAATAGTATTTGTAATAATTTTGGACGGTGAAGTTGTTTGAATTGCTAATTTACTATACTTTAAAAGTCATAAAACTAATCCCTTAAGCACGGTGATATGCTTAAAATTATACATGTTAATAATGCATATTGTCTCACGTTTTGAATGTTTTTTTGTTGCAAATTCATTTAGAACGACATTTAATCGTGTTTTATATGAATTTTGTTGGTTGGATGGTGACTTGATGAATCTGATAAAAAACTCAAGAAGTAAGTTAAATTTAGCTACTGACGTGACCATGTCGCATTCTAACATGGCCATATCAGGATCAATTCAAGCTTTACATGTTTGATGCTCTACATGTCCATGTCACTTTACGACATGGCCATGTTCGGCGCAGATCTCGCTTTTTAAACCTAAATTGATCCTCGTTTCATACATACAACTTTGGGGGTTAAAAAATCTAGTTCTCTCCAACCCCTAAAAACCATTTTGAGCAAGTATCAAAGGAAAAGAAACCAAGATTGAAGATCAAGCACTCCAAAGAAGAATCTAACAACATACAACCCATCTAGCTTGATTTGGTTTGATAATCTCTTCATCTAACCATGTATCTCTTTGATTATTCAAGTTTCTTGGGTGTTTTTGTAGTTAGCATGAGCTAAAACTCTTGATTCACTTAGATTAGATGAATCCTAGCTAACTTTAATGATGTACATGTGATTTTTGATGATGATTATGTTGATGACTTTAACGTGGTCTTGAATCTTCTTCAATGATTATGTGTGTTTGTTTGACTTGATTATATGTTCAATCTCGTGGGTATCTTGACCATATCATGTTGAAAAACCGTATGTGTTAGGGTATTTATTCATGAATATGTATATGTATGTATGTGTACTTATGGCATTTTACTAGGAATGGTGGATGGGGGATTGGAACATGTATGATTGTTATTCAAATGTGCATTCTTATATATATGCTTGGAAAGGCCATTACATTTGTTGTGAATTTCTCATATTATTGTGTATGTGTGAGTATGGTTTACTAGCGTAAATTTGTAGTTCATATTTCGTGGTATGATATTCACAAGCTGGAGGACTTCATGATTTTGTTTACATTACGTGATTCGAGGTGGTTGGTATGTGTTTATCGTATTAGCTTTCCGAAGAATTATGGGACTAAATAACCTTGACAGGAATTTAGTCCATATTTATATTCAACATAATTGTATCATTGGTTCTTCATGGAATGACTTTAGGTGGTTACTATGTTAATATCGTTTTAACTTTCCAAATAGTCATATGATTAGGTAGCCTTGACGGGAGTCTAGTCTATTTCCGTGTTACACATGTATAGAATGATCTCATCATAAATTTATGTATGTTATCATTGCTTGGCTAGGTGGATTCAAAGTCTAAGTGAATATTCTTTTTGCTTGATTTTCTTTTTTGATTTCTATCCATATTTATCTATTTATGTTTATTTTAGTTTAAACTATAAAAATACCAAATCATCTATCTTTTCCTGCTAAATAATAACAAAGGTTTACTATTAGTAGCTACCGTGTCTTTGGATCAATACTTGGTTTTTGCCTAAACTATGTTACATATATGATAGGTACACTTGCCTATTTGTGTGTGGTTTAATTTTAAGGTAAAAATCATATCTATAAATTTAAAATAAGTGTTGTGAAAATCATAATATATATATATATATATATATATATATATATATATATATATATATATACACACACACACACACACACATCACACGGTGTACAACTGATCAATACATCATGGCACACAGTGTACAACTATACTTTAAAAGCGTCTGCAGTTGAATTTCCTGGATTCCGAGGACGTCGATACCAACAGCCGAATGATCAACTGCAGCTTATTTCTCGAAGAAATGCAACACCGTGGCTCTTTAGTGTCACTGACTCAGGTGTGTTCCTACCACCCAGATTTGGCAAATCATTTTTGATTTTTATACATTTTGGTGTACAAGTTCAAACTTAATGCAAAATAGGAAGATAGATATGATTTAAGCTATGGCTTAGTAGCTGATTTAGATTTAGTCCTGTAAGATGTTAATTCACGAACCAAATTGTATTAGATGAATGGACGATGTCAATTTCAATTCATTTTGCTTGTCAATTTAACACTTTCTTGCCATTTCACTTCATGTATGTGTTTAGTATATTGATTGTTATAATTCATAAATAGTAATCAACACTTGGCATAGAGATGAAACAGCTTTAAGATTTGTAATGACAGTTTTATTACTAGGTTAGTTACCGTGTAATACACGGATTGAATAAATAAAATATTAAATAATTATTAATAAGAATTTATGCATTACAAAATCATGCTTCAATATAAAATATGATTATAATCACGTATAAATAGCTAAGGACATAAACAATAATTTATTTTTCTTAAACTTTTGTTTGATAAAAAAATTGTGATTTTTAAATATATTGTTTTAAGAAAATTGATTTTTTTTAAAAAATTTCGTTGTATACTGTATTTTATAAAATTTTTGTTTTTAAAAAGTGTGATTTTAATAAATAATAGGTTTTTAATTTATTAAATTATACATTTTTTTATTTGAAAATAGTATGAGTAATATTATTAGTATTCAATATTATTATTAATAATATAGAGAAATGAGAAAGTAAGTAGAATGAGGTTTACAATTGTTTCACGCTTATTTTAGTTTTTTATAGATAGATAGATAGGCTAAAAACCCATTAAATAAACGGATTAAATTTTAATGTAAAATATATATGTAAAATAAACATGAATAGTTACAGTATAATATTTTAATGTAAAATATAATTAAAATTATATATACGTAACAGTTCAAGAAATAAAATAATTATACAATTTTTTAACTCTCTTATCTAAATAGTTTCATTTTTAAAAATTCGTTTTAAGATTTTTTATAAAAAAATATTTTTTTTATAAAAATCTTGTTTTTTAAAAACTCTAATTTGTGATTATTTTGGTTGTCTTAATAAGACTGTTTTAAAATATTTCACCTGTTTATAATTTTTTTCAAAAACAAAATAATTTAAATATTTTGCTTAAAAAATGTTTAGTGTTTTAGAAAATTTCATATTATATAAAACTTTAGTTTTTTGTTATTTAGATTTTAATTAAAAGATAAAAAGATAGTTTGATTTTAAAAAAATTTAGATAAGAGAGAGCAATACAGCAACATGTTAGCTACTTGCTAGCCTCCTTTATTATATATATAAATTTTCTTTTGCAGTAAAAAAAAAAAAAAAAAAAAAAAAAAAAAAAAAAAAAGTTAATTAGTTCACTTCTCTTATGCGTAATTTGTGTAGGCAAAAGAAGTCTATTCCCTATAGATAACATGTTGGAGGGGACGTTTTAACTGGTAAATTCATACTATGTCTTTTTTTTAGGTAAAATAAGGAGGCCTTATAACAAATAATATGCAACTTAACGTTTTATCCTTACAAGTTACCTATTTTAACCCGTTACCAAACCACCACTTTCTAATGTGTAGTTGCTGATGGAAAAAATGAGGTATAAATGTAAATGTTGTTGATGGAACTATTCTATAATTACACTTAAATGCCATTGTTGTCAAGACGACAGTTTGTTAAACAATAATTACTTCTACAAAGAATTGAAGCCAAGAAATTGCCACTTTAATGCATTAAAAATATAAATGGAGAATAGTTGGTACAATTTGTTGGGTTCTTTTGAAATCACAATTAGGTGTTTAATTTCGCTACATATTTCACTTTGAACAATACACCATTCAATGCTCGGGATAATGAGATGCAATTATTGATTAAGCAAAGGAGCCTGCCGCATAGCGCGGGGCTTTTTGCTAGGTTGCTATATAAAAACATGAAATGTTATACATGTAAGAGATTTTTTCTAAAAGAATAAATAACTAAATAAGATATTTTCATGAAATTATGTAATATTTGTGATTTTTAATAATTTTCTTTATATAATAATTTATATTATATAATTTTGTGGCCAATAAGCCGTAGATCAATTGGTTTGAGAGGAGACACCCTATGGTTTTTTATAATGAAAGTCATAGGTTTCAATCTCACTTTGTGTAATATACTTTAAGTGGGCTGGGGGTTTTACCATAGTGAGCATTTAGATGGTGGGCTTCCTTTAGAATGATGGGCGGGCGGGTCACTAACGTTGTTTGTGTTTGCTGGCGTGGGTGGTCTCTTGCCAATGGGTTTACATGGTTGATCGGATTTAAAGTATTTGTTTGTCGTTCAAAAAACATATATGTAATTCTGTGAATGTGTTACTAAAATTATTCTATTGTTTTTAATTTTTTTTTAAATCATGTAACCGGTGGCTAACTTAACTCAAAATTTAAACAACCATGTAAAACCATAGTGGTTGTGCGGATGCAACTCGTCCACATGTATTTATGTAATTTAAAGAAAATTATGTGATTTGAACCATATGTATTTATGTGATTTAAAGCAAATCAAAGTACTCCTTGAAATTTTGTCACTTCAAGAAAAATGGCGTCTAAGCCCATAATTCGACTCATAGGCGTTATTTTAATGGGTTGAAGTTGAATCTAATAATAAAGACATTTTGAGATAAAGTAATAATTTATTAAAGTAAATGGTTGGAGTCGTGTAAATTATTTGTGGTGTAAATTAGATAAAATATAATAGCTAGGGTAATATTTTGTACTTGAAAAGCAATTTAAAGTAACATATGTTCATTAAAAAAAGATATTGTTTTAAATAAATAGTTAATTACACAAATGCTTATGTGTTTGCCTCTTATCTCACCTTTAGAGTTGAATTTTTAATAAACTGTATGATTAATTTATGTAACACTAACTTCAATTAATTTTTCAGTCTAAATGTCACATGGAAAAGAGGTAGCCGACGACTTGCAGAAGCTCAAAAGTTGATAAAAACGAAAGAGTGCCACAGACCCACAGCTGATCAAATTGTTACAATTTGACAAATTTTTAATAAAAAAGGTAGTCTTAGAGTCCAATGTTATTACAAAACGATAACCAACAAATGTGCATTAACCTAGAACCAAAAGTTGTGCCTAACGTAAAATCATATAGACTATCTGTATAATTAGCCCCTTAAGTCGATAGTAGTAACTTAGTTTCTATTGATGAAGTTTCAACCGCACGAGCTTTTTGTTGATTAATTTTCCACTAATGTAATTTTTCAACTGTCGACACGTCACCACTCACCAACTGAAACATTGCAATGCCTCATTCATGTAAAAGAACAAGCTCTTATATGTTTTACATTAGATCTTCATATATGAAAATCAAAACTTTGTTTCTCACATAAAAACACATTCTTGTTATATAAACTTTTCGTATTATCTTTTTATACGGATTTTGTACCATAAAATAATTTATTTTTAAAGTGATTCTACACGATTCAAAAAGCTACCTAGAGATTATATCAAATAAGAAGCCTATATAAAATTTACTTTTTTAGGTTTGCATATAAAATACTAGTTTTAGTAAACATGTGTATTACCCGGTTTGAATATATAAAATATTAAATAAAATAAAGAATTAATTACATAGATGGTCCCTGTGTTTTAGACAAAATAACAAGTTTGGGTACTAAGTAAAAAAAAGTAACAGATTTAGGTATTCACTTTTAAATTAGTTACGAGTTTAGATACTAATACTAACTTCTGTTAAATATTCTGTTAAGTTAAGATGAAATGACCAAATTACCCTTCACTATTTTACCATAAGGACCAGTCATGTAATTAATTCAACTTAAAGACTATTTTTATAAATTATATAAAACTAACTAAAGCAACCTAAACCACCTCGATCATTCCCCACTTCCCCACTTTCCTGTTCGCACCATCACCACCCTAACATCTATATCACAACCAGCGCCACCACTACAACCATCTTAAAATGCTTCAAAAGTCAAATGTCTTTTTTATGTCGAATTCTAACATAACCCAAATCATAAATGCTCTAAAAGTCAGAACTAGATTCAATAGATATTTTGCTCCACTAAATGCAAATCCAAACCCATCATAATCCATCACCACTACTCATGAATATAATTTTAAAGACGAATATCAAGAAACCAATTCCAAAAGGCTGACCAGTAAGAAAAAATTCAATTTCAAAAATTTTACCGGAGTCGGTTCATGAGGGCACAGGAAGTCGTTTCGCCTTCAAACAGATCACAAGAACTTCCCTCATCTCCATAGTCCACACCCTTTGTTCAACGATTAGAGCTAACGATGAAACGACCTTGAACCCAAGAACGTCCTTTGTTCTATCCTTCAACCAGACCGGAAACATGGTGGTGAAATTAATGGCCGGAATCATCTAAGGCTAGAATGGAGATGAACATGGTGAAGGGTTTATGTAGATCCACATATATAAATTAGATAAATTTTTTTCTAATTTTTTCCATCTTTTTAATAATTTACGTAAATTACACATATAGTCCCTCAAATGTCAAACAATCTTAGTAAATAACATAATAAGTCCCTCAAATCTGAAATAACTAAAATATCCTTTTATCTTAACTGAAAAGTTAACAGAAGTTAGTATTAGTACCCATATACTTGTTACAAATTTAAAAACCAATACTCAAACCTGTTACTTTTTTTGTTTAATACCCAAACTTATTATTTTAACCAAACCACAAGGACTATCTATGTAATATAAAATATGATTAAAATTACGTATAAGTTAGGACTATAAATAATAAAACAATAATATCAACTTTTTAATATTTTTTTCAATTTTTTGTTTTTTCCAAAAATAAATATTTTATCCAAAACAAGCGTTTTAAAAAAAATAACTTTTTTAAAAACTTTCTTATTATAACTCCTATTTTTAACTATTTTTTAATAAAAATTTTATTTTTCAAAACACTAATTTTAAAATATTTCATATTTTTAAAAAAGTTTAATGATTTAGAAAAAAAAATTATTTTATAAAATTTGTTTCTTTAAAAAAATATAAATAAAAATCTTTTTCATAATTTATTAAAAATTATTTTAATCTAAAAAATTAAATAATATTATTAGTAATTAATATAATTATTTAATAAGAGAGATAAGCGAAAAAATTTTGATGTTGTCACGTGTTTGATCACGTAGCAATAATTCAATGTTTATTTAACCTAAATGCGTGAATTTACATCCTATTTGTTGTGAAATGAGTTCACTTGGATTATGTTTGGTTTTGTAGGTGTCCGTAGCTTAAGAAAGTATATTTTGAGGAATACAAAGTAAAACACGAAACTATAGGGACTAGAGATGCAAATATCAAAAGTTACAAAAAAGGCACGAAGTGAGGTACACCAACGTATCCTACGCCGGGTAGGAACGTATAATACATCGAGTGGCGTATTACTTGGTGTATTTGAGAAATAGAACAGAAAGTTAGGCGTAGGAATACTGAGAGCGACGTATAATATGTAGGGTTGTTCATGAGCCGAGCCGAGCCAGGACAAGCTCGGACTCGGCTCGAATTATAAACCGAGCCAGCTCGGCTCGGCTCGGATTTACAACCGAGCTAAAAAGTAGAGCTCGAACTCGGCTTGGTTTTAAACCGAGCCGGCTCGGCTCGGTTTTGCTCGGCTCGGTTTTGTTTGGCTCGGTTTTAAAAGAAAATTTAATACACATCTCTCAAACTTCAATAGTCCAAATATCAGCGCATAGTTCAAAAAACATATTAAAAATCAGTTCAACATCTTAGATTACAAGCCACAATCTAATTCAACCATATACAAAAATATGTTAACAATTCAACGTTTATTAGCATATGAATTAACCCGCATAAACATTCTCTTGCACTTCTAAATACCTGCAAAAAATAATCAATGAAATAAATCAATATCAATTACTTTTTTTACATTTCTAATCAAACAATTGTCTTCCAAATTAAATCTTAAAAAAACATAAGATGAAAACCTTACAAAAAGATTTATTTGTAAAATAGGAACATACCAAACATTCTATTGCACTTCTAAATACCTGCATCATACCATAACTTTTGACCTGGTAAAACATATAAATAGAAACAACTCAATAAAACATACCAAACATTCAAAACATAAATAAAATTAGAGAAACATACAAAACAGTTCAGAACAAACCTTAAACATAGAATATAGAAATATGTAAAATAAGAACATACCAAACATATCAATCATTTATTTGTAGCATCATTCACCATTATCTTTATTTCTAGATTTTCTTCTTCTTTTGCGGATCGCTACGCGTAAAAAGAATGTAAATATTAGTACATAAAAGTAGAAATAGAAAGGACAACAAAAAATAAGAATATAACTCACTTCTAATGTTTGTAGAGTGATTTTTAAGGCTCCCTTTATCCAATCACTTCCACAAACAAGTAATTCAACCATATCTTTTGAAAGGAAGCTTCTATAGTCGTCCAATATACGCCCCCCAGCACTAAAGGCCGATTCCAAAGCAACAGTGGTGATTGGAATGCAAAATATGTCACGAGCCATTTTGCTTAAAATAGGAAACTTGGAAGAATTTTGATTCCACCATTTCAACAAATCAAATTTCATGTTCTCCAAACCAATATACATAGGTTCTTCCAAATACACCTCCAACTCAGTTTTTTGAGTACTTTCAACAGGTCTGGTTTTTAAAAAAGCAAAAAAGTCATCTTCATGTCTAGCACGATGGTCAAGGGAGGTTGTGGTAATAAAGCTGCTCGTGGAAGCCCTAGCTGCCATATATGCATTAGAATATTTTTCAAAAAGAGACTTCAACTTATCAGTCACGTCTCCAACCTGGCTATCAAGCTCATTTGACGAATATAACCTCTCAAAAGTCCAACTAACTGACAACAACTTAAAACATGGATCTAAAACAGATGCAATTAACATGAGCACCCCAATTTCTCCCCAGTACTTCTCAAACTTCTCATACATAGGCACACTCATGTTTTTCAAAAAATTATCATCCGATGTATAAGCATGAGCTATCTCTCTTTTAACTTTAAATATTTCAATAAGAAACAAATTCGACGTTGGATATGATGTACCCGAAAACAAATTAGTGGCATCTAGAAAAACTTCAAGCACTTTGCACACTTTTTCCGCTCGAGTCCACTCGACATCTGTTGGGGACCATTCAAAGTTGGAATCTCTCAACGCATAGCCTTGAAAGGCTCGTTTGTAGTGAATAGCTGATTGAAGCATGCGGTGTGTTGAGTACCACCTAGTTTTAACATCAATACATAAAGACCTACGAGTAGAGATACCAAGAGTTATTGCAATTTCACCAAACTTCAACAGACGGCCTGGGGACTTTCTCAAGTACTTAACACCGTCTCTAATTTTCCACAAACATGATTCAATAGTTCCTAAACCATCTTGCACCACCAAATTCAATATGTGAGCGCAACATCGAACATGAAAAAACAAACCATCAAAATGTAACTTTCCCTTCCCTTGGAAATTACTTCTCAAAATAGAAGCTGCCCTATCATTATTTGATGCATTATCCAAAGTAATTGTTCCTATTTTATCTTGAATGCCCCATTTAATAAGACACTCTAAAATTCCATCTGCTATAACCTCCCCACTATGGGGTGGTGCAAGCTCATTAAAACCAATTATTCTTTTTTGTACATTCCAGTCTGAATCAACAAAGTGAGCTGTTAAACACATATACCCAATAATTTGATTCGATGTCCAGCAATCACTTGTAAGTGATATCATATCAATATTTTTAAAATAAAATTCTCATCTTCTCTCTTTCTACATCAACCACTTTAATGCAATCACGTGTAATTGTTGACCTGCTTACTTTTTGATACAAGAGATTGCAATATTTCATTAATTGGTTGAACCAGTGGTACTCTACAAAAGAGAAAGGTAACTCATGGGCTATAATCATTTTTGCAATTATTTCCCTGCACTTCGTTTGCTCATAACCCCCGTTCATGTTAAAACCAGATGCATTATCACTACTATGTGATCCAAAATCAAAACCGTGTTTCGTACCTTTTGACTTCTTGAGATATGGACATTTGGGCAAGTGTCGCTTAAGAGTTGACGTGGGGCCTCCAGCAACATATACATATTTCTTCTTACAATGAATACACTGTTGTTTTGTCATCTTTTCTCCTTTACACATTACTTCAACCCTACAAAATGATCCCAAACTTCAGATGTATTCTTTCTTTTTGGAGCTTCTAGATCCGCATCATCTAAACTAGGCACATCAACAATGTCGTGTAGTTCATCAACTAGCTCAACACTTTCCCCATCACTTAGTTCAACATGATCATTACTTGAATTCGTCTCAACTCCACCAACTGATTCTTTAAAAGAAGACATTCTTCAATATAATAAAAGAAAACAATTAAAACACTAAAATACCCAAATCGCAGAAATATCATAAACAAGCATATTTCTAAATACCTACAAGAAATATATAAAGAAGCATATTTCTAAATACTCAAATCGCAGATTCGTAGGTAGAGAGCGAGGGAAAATAACTATCTCAAGAATCAAGATATACCTGAAGCAAATCGAAGATTCAACTTTCAACTTTTATAAACCGAGGGAGAGTGGCCGACTGTCGTGCGGGCGACTGCCGAGTGAGAGTGACCGGAGGGACCGAGGGCGCCTGTAATCAAGTTTCAACTTTTCAACATTTGATTTTTTAGGTTTTGATTAGGTTAGGGTTATTATAATATTATATATAAATATATATATATATATATATATATATATATATATATATATATATATATATATATTACATATTTAGTCGAGCCAGGAAACGAGCCAACGAGCGAGTCGCCCTGGGCTCGGACTCTGCTCGTTTACAATTCGAGCCGGCTCGGCTCGGCTCGTTTATAAACCGAGCCGATTCGAGCGAGCTTTTTTCGAGCTTTTTTCGAGCTTTTTCCGAGCGATCTCCGAGCGAGCCACGAGCCTCGAGCTTTTTGAACAGCCCTAATAATATGTCGGGTATGGGCGTATCATATGTCGGGTGCCAACAAAATCCGGATTTTGGGGTTTTCAAGTTTGTTTAAAATCAAATCAAACCTAGTTCAAGGGACAACTTTCCCAGCACGAAATCTAAGAAATTCGAGGAGATTTTAGGCGTTTTCAAGCTTCCCAACTCATTCAAACCATCACTGATCATCATTCAAATCAAGATTGAAACCATCACTGATCATCATTCAAATCAAGATTAAATAGTTCAAGATAATGATGTGTAGCTAGTCTCTTCTTGATTGCTTTCGGGAGAATCATTTATGCTAAGTAAGAGTGTAAGACTATTGATGTGTTTTAATTAGGATATTTGTTGAACATTGATCTTTTTTCCAAGTTTTGATTAAGTTAATAGTTTTTTTATGAATAAAGTTGTTTGCTTTCAGGAGAATCATTTATGCTAAGTAAGAGTGTAAGACTATCGATGTGTATCAGTTAGGATATTTGTTGAACATTGATCTTTGAATGTAATTCCAAGTTTTGATTAAGATAATAGTTTTTTTATGAATAAAGTTGTTTGTTGAAATTATCAGTTTTTGGTTTTCTTGTATCGTGAACTCATTAAAATTGATAAGTAACTTGATATAGACGAGTTAATAACATTGTGAATGAGCGACTCTTAAAAGTTTGATCCTTTGTTACTACGTTAATCGAGAGTTGAAGTTTTGAGAATTAGGTTTTGGCAAACCTTAGTTTAAGCATATCAATTTTTGATCTTGCAGAATTAAAAATCCGAAAGTGATTATTTTCTCATTCATTAGTAAATTTTTTTTCAAGTTCGTTGCCTTTTGCACTTATGTTTTTGAATTCATACAACTTTCCAATCTTTAATTTCAAAGTTTGTATCTTTAAGTTAATCGAGTCTTGTTGTTAAACGCTTCTCACAAATTCCCTGCGGAAACAAACGTACTCACCCTTAAGCAATATAGGTAGTTAAGACCGGTTATTTAACTTGTTTTTGATCAAGTCTCGACAACTAGATCAGTGTCCCTTCTAGTTATTATTTTATTAGAGTAGGAAGATTTGAATTAATTTACAAAAAAATTCATTTACAGTATATAAAATAGTCTATTCATTTCAAATCAATTTTATAAAAAATGTGGAGAGAGGTGACGTCGTCTTAAAATATATGAGGCTAAAGTATTTGTTTTAGCGGCTTTTATAAAGTCACCTCTCATGTTAAAGAAAGACTATTAAAGATGTAATCAAAATTTAGCGGAAAAAAAATAATCAAGTATGCCAATCATTCTTCTTCTTTAATTGTTGTTTAAATAAAATAAAAATAAAAATAATATGTTCAAAGAAAAAGCTTTTTGAATAAAATTTAGGGGTGTTATGTCATCGTGTTCGAAATTCTAAGAAAAAATGTATTGAAAATAGGCGACATTTAGAAAAGTCTTGTGGTCAGACTCAAACTCACTAAAAGGTGTAATAGATTAATGGTAATGATGGCTAAATTTATAGTATAAAATTAAAAAAAAAATTAATTTTGTTTTGGTCAAGAAGCCACTATGAGCCTAGTCACAAGAACACATCTACGCCCCCTCTCACGAAGGGGCAACTCGCTATTCACCACGCCTCACGAACAAATACACTCACGACCCCTCTCACAGAGGAGTTACGAACATCCAAAGAGTCATGGCATCATTAATATAGACTTTGAGGACTTTCATTAGTATCAATGACTTAGAGACCCCACGATCAAGTCAACTTAAAAATAACCTAAAGATGTATTGTTTTTACTTTTTTGAACTTGACTTAACTTAGCTTTCTTTTTGCATAAGGTCGGGGATCGGCCGGATAGTTTCACAATTTAACATACATAGTCTTATTATACACTTTTTTACTACGGAAATTTTATTACTGAAAGTGATCAAACTCGCAAGGAGCTAAACGAGTCAGTACAAGCATACAGATCTATAAATTAAAACTACAACAAGAGGACAAATATAATTTGTTGTTGGGGCGTTTACATGTTTTCCTTTTTTAAAATCAATAATTACATATTTACCCAAGTTAAATAACTATTACATATTTTCTCTTTCTAAAACATATATATTGCATATTTACCCATTTTATTAAAATTATATATTGAATGATTATTGTATCCGGGCTTTACTAAGTAATATTTACACATTTCTCTTCCAAAAAACATCAATCATTTATTTTCTCAAGTTCGAGTCTTTTATATAAATAAAACAATAAAATTACAACTCCAAATACAAAATTTTAAAACTTCATTTCAAAACAATAATCATCGATAATAAAAATTATATCTTCAAATACAAAACACAATCGTCAAAGTTTTAAACAATTATAATAACAAAACATCAATACATAAAAATCTTTTAGTAAAAACAAGATAAAATAATCATTTGATATGTTAATTTTAATGAAATAAAAAAATATAATATATATATGTATTAAAAAAAAATATGTAATTGATTTTATGACTTGAGCAAATATGAAATTTGATAGGTTTATGAAAAGAAAATATGTAAAAATCCGTTCATTGATTTTCCCTTCACATTTAATCTATAGGAACGTTAACGTCTTTGTCTCCTTTAATACTTCTCTAGAACCTTTTTTTAATTCTTATTATTGAATAGTTTTTTTATTTCTCACTTTTCAAATGCATCAAATGGTTATGACAATAACGGCGTAAAACAGCTTTTATGTAAAACGAATTCAAAATTTGTTCAATTCATTCCTCCAATTCATTTCCTTAGGATTTTAGAAGTTTAAGCGGAGTTGTGCTGCATCAATTTATAAAATAGAAAAAAAAAAATCATTGTTATCTCTTTTTACGCTTACTCTGGATATACTTTTTACTAAATTCTACTAATGATCAACTTTGGTTTGTGAGTAGAGGTACTGTAGCTAACAGTACTTCTCAGCAAGCACATGGTACAACTATTTATAGTGGTGGTGGTGGTGGTGATGAGCTGCAGGTCTGAGAGAAATAGGGAGGAGAGAGAAAGAGGGGGGCGTTGTGCCGTGGCGGTAGCAGTTGACACATGCAATGGCAGTCGGAAGCAGGCGGCGGCGGTCATCGGAACAACGATGGTGGTGGTGGTCGGATAAGAGTTGATCAGATGGGAATGTTGATTCGGAGAAGATGAAAGTGGAGAGGATTTGGGTTGTTTATTCTATTAATCAAGATATTTATTATTAAATCCACCTATAAATTCAATTGTTATATTAATATTTTAATTAAGTTTTAGAGTAAATTACCCTTTGAATTTCCGACATTTACCCATTTTAACCATTTGCATCCCTGCAGTTTTAAAATTGTCATCCGCCCCCTGACGTTTCATTTTTATTTTCATTTGAGTCAAACACACTAACGTCGTTAGATTTTTCCGTTAATTTTTATAAAATAACAAAAATACCCTTATCAATTAAATAAAATACCTCCATCTCACCCCACCATTCTATCTTTTCTCTCTCTATCTCTCTCTTCTTCATTTCTATGTCCACCACCATTGCTCCTGCAACTGTCTTCGTCACACCACCAACGCCATCTCCACGACTAGAAGATCCACCTCCACGGCTAGGAATCCTCAGACCCCTAGCCGGAATTCCCGCGTGCTTAATAATCGTGCTCTTATCACTCTCAAAAAGCTCTGATTCACCCGACCTATCGAACCGCATCCACAGCCTCGCTCCACCAGCCTTCTTCTTCGGTTTCGCCACCGCCACGACCATCGGTATCGTCGTCGCCACCGGCGGCCCCACCTCGTTGTTAGGCGACAGAGGCGACTGCGTCGCCGGCTCAAGCAACGGCGATTCCCTGGCCTTCTTCGCCGCCTTCCGACGCCGCGTTGTGCTACTGCTGCTGGTGTTCTGGCGAAATGAGAATGGGTTCCCCTTCCCCATTCTCTATCTCCCCTCGATTGACGATTGATGATTGATGGATTGATGATATGTATGAGAGATGGAATAGTGATAATAATAATAATGTTATTGTGTGTGGATCGATGAAATCGATGGAGGTAGCGTGATGAAGGAGAAAGAGGGGGAAGAAGAATCGTCGTCTCCAGCATGTTCTTCTTCTTACTCTTTCATAAAACACAGAGAGAATGGGGAATGATGGAATCAAAGTGATGATGATAAAGCTTACAAACGCTTATCCCAGTCAACGAAGATGTCGACACTCGTTAATTTAGGGTTAGGTTACGATGATAATTGATATTCTTTTGTGGTGGTGGTGATGGGGCTGTGGAGGTGGTGATAGGGACTACGGTGGTGGTGATGGGGACTACGGTGGTGGTGATGGAGACTACGATGGTGGTGATAGGTGGCTGCGAAGGTTGTGATGGGTGGCTGTCATGGTGGTGATGGGGACTGTGGTGGTGGTGGTGATGATGGTTGTGAAGGTGATGATGGCAGTTGTCATGGTGGTGATGAGGGGTAATTTAGTCATTTTAACAATATGTTTAACTGGAAAACTAACGATGTCAGTTATCCGGACTCAAATAAAAATAAAAATAAAACGACAAAGACTCAAGCGGAAATAAAATGAAACGTTAGAGGGAGGATGACAATTTTGAGACTGCAGAGATGCAAGCGGTTAAAATGCGCAAACGTAAGGGATGCAAATGGTAATTTACTCTAAGTATTATTATAGATAAATTTAATTGTCATTAAATCACTTCATAATTGGTTGTCATGAGAGACGATTGCAACTTAAGATGGCTTTTTAATTAATTTTATACTAGAAAAAGTTTATAATAATAAACTATGTTTTTTCTTATATTTTAAAAATTGCATCATTTTTAGCCAAAATAATATGTGATAAATCGCATATTGCATATGACACAGTCGAACGTTCTTTTTTATTACGTTTTGAACTTGTTCACATATCGACATAATTTGAAAGGAAAAAAGTCGGATAGAATATAATGCGTTTGCATTCAACATATAAATTCGACGAAGTTTACGTTTAGACGTAAATTTTTCTCGCAAACGAATCCAGTTGATTGTAATTTATACGTTATTACGCCGCGACGACGCCGCTTCAACGCGCGGCGGGGGTATATAACTAGTTGATTTTATAGCACAACCCATGGTGGTATATAATATAAATTGCTATCCATCCCCAAGAAACAAATTGATTGTTAAAAGATAACTTATACGTCTCACAATGAAAAAATTAAAGGTTCAAACCCTACAATATATAGATTAAAGCGATTATATTTTTAATTTTTGTGAGGACAAAGGTGACTCAAGGAATTGGTGCTTAAAGGAACATGTTTAAATAATTAAATGGGCTTGTCATTAATAAATTAAATTCACACTAATGGTATCCATCTACGCGCATTGCGCGTGTAATGGATCGGGCTCAGATAGGCTTTCAGCTAAAGCTGCTAAACATAAACGACTGCCACGCCAAAGTAACTGCCACCATTGTTAGTTATCGTCATAGCCCGTCATTGTACCACATGTCAATAGAGTAATGAAACGAACAACAACATAAAACCTGTATACATCTCAGATGAACACAGGTTCATCATCGTCGAGCTGAAATAACCAATTAGACAATTATCTTTCCAACGGTAGCATCATAACAACAACATCTCAACAGATTGATCTTCGCATCAACATTGTCCACCCAACATGTTAAAACCAAACGTTAGATGTGCATCTGTGGTTCTTAACCATTATCGACAAAAAAAAAAAAATCCCGACAACAAAACCTCAAGCTAAAGCTCGGTCTCAGATGAGCTAGGGTCATCATCATCACAAAATCGAAAAAATCCGCCATCGTCACCGTCACAAAATCGAATCAACCGCACCAAAAGCTCCTTCTATGGCGGAGACGTTAGCCGGGAGACGGAGGTAGTGAAAGTGGTGAGTGGCTGTTTTCTCTTTCTACAAATGAACCGGAGAGACTCCTTTTTCTCTCTTCTTCCCCTTTTTCTCTCTATGGATATCTTTGAAGAGGGGTCAAAAAGCAAAGTCAGAAAACTACCGTGGCCAAACTACAAACCAAGCTAAATATCCTTTTTTTTTCATTTGCGTTTTAAACATTTAGGGGAATGTTACTATTTTACTTTTTCTAATTTTCTTAATAATGAATATGTCCAAAACATAACAAGATACAAAACTGTTGTTAAAAAAAACATAACACAGATATTAATGACGTTTAGGAATTTCAATGAACACATGCACTTCAGCAGATCATGATCGATTGTGACCATTCAACAGTAACAATTTCATAGGAACAAGGAATGCATGCATTCATACATCGATAAATAGAGGAGAGAACCAATTAGTTTTATCTCAAGTAGTTGAGGTGAGATACGTAAAACAATTAAAAATAAAAAGTTTATGGGTTTAAATCTTAATCAGAGCAAAAAATTTTAGGCTTAAGCCAAGGGTTCTTTTTAGTTGTGGGTTTCCTCTGAAAATGGTTGAGGGTGCGGTCCCGGCTGTGAAACGGATAGATGGGCCTAATTCAAACCACATATATTCTGCGAAGCAAGGTCGTATATTTATCGTTCAAAAATAATTAAATAGTAGAGGCAAGATGTTTGTACGAGTAATGATTTCATAAGCTGTTTGTTTAGATATACATTTATATTTAACTACTAGCTTTAGTGAACCCGTGTATTACACGGGTTATATTTAACTACTAGCTTTCGTGAACCAGTCTATTACACGGGTTGAATAAATAAAATATTAAATAGAATAAAAATTATCAATTATAAAACGATATACTAAGACATGACATGATTGTAATTACGTATAATAATAAATATAAGTAATAAAATAATAATATGAACTTTTTAAATTTTTTGTTTTTTTCAAAGATATAGTAAACATTTTGTTTCAAAATAACGTTTTAAAAAATTTTTATTTTTAAAAATTTCCTTACTATAACTTCCTATTTTAATTAATTTTCTAATAAAAAAATTACTTAAAAAAACCAATTTTAAAATATTACGTAAAAATAGTTTGATTTTTTAGAAAAAGTTCTCTTTATAAAAAACTATTTCTATAGAAATAACATTAATAAAAAGATATTTTTCTTAATTTATTAAAAAATAATTATAATTATAATATAAAAATAAATAAATAATATTTAGTAATTAATGTAGTTATTTAATAGGAGAGAAAAACGGAAAAAGTTTGATGAGAATGAATGTGGTGCTGACACGTGACACCCCTATTTACCCTTTTATTAGAGTAGGAAGATTTCAAATTTGCAATCCAATTAGTGTAATTTTGAAAACCAATAATTTTTACAATCATTTTAAAAATTATTATAAATTGTATATTAGGTAAATAAATTAGCCAAGAGCAGCGGTTTATATCCAAGGTACACGTCAATATTGCACATCGCAAAAAGAATTTTACAACCCACTTAAACGTTTAGATATTCTAAACATGCTAAAAAAAACATTGTTTTCACAACCCAGTTGGAATAGACCGGCCGGTTGGACGTAAATCCAAATGTCTAACCGGTCCAAATAGACTATTTAAGTCGTTTTTATCGAACTAGTGAATCAGCTAGTCGACCTGGATTTCAAATTTTTATTTTTTCTTTTAAAATATCACTAACGACTAGTCCATCAAAATCATTTTAAAACCAGTTCGACCAATAGACCGGTTAGATGTACGATCCGGTTCGAAACGTTGTAAAAAAGGTTTAAAATATGTTGTTCATTCTCAAACTACTAGCCAATCAAGTTAGGGGGGCCAAAAAGAGTATAAGAAATCAGAGGCTGTTAAAATACTAAAAACACCCACCAATCAACACTTGAATTTTTTCTTTTCCCCCCTCATTATCCACTTATTTACATTCCTTAGTAACCAATCCTTCATCATCATCCCAAATTCTTGCTCTCCAAACAACAAATTCAACACATTTTATCCAAATTATTCAGGTATGTTGTTCTTATCTTTGTTAGTAAGTTCATCTTTCTTTATAAATGCTATGAAAGATTGTACCTTTTGCTTCAGCAGTGGTACCAGTTCTGCAGCCTGCAATGAATATGTCAATGAAGTTTGCTGTAGTTTTGTGTATGTGTGTGTGTGTGTGATGCTGTAACTGTAATCTTCAACTAAAATTTATAGTAAATTACTAACATTTTAAGTTTAAACACCGACTCGGCGACTTGTTAGGACAGGAAAGCAAACTACAATAAAAAATATTTGAAACAGTTATGTGTGATTTTCGGGTTGTTGAAATAAAAGATTAAAAAATTTCCCAAATTCGACTTAAGATCATATATGAATTCTTTACGGGTTTGAGTTGTGGAAACAGTCTCTTGCAGAAACGCAGGGTGATGATGCGTACATCAAGCTCAAGTTGGCCCGACCTCCGCCCCCACCCCGCGCATGCGACCCTTTATTATTTCTTAGTTCTGCACTTTCATAATATCCAAAGGGTTGCTGTCTTAATGATCATGAAACTAAAAAAGGCTATTTATTTGACTTTTAGAAGTCAAATGTTGACTCTGCAGGATAGGGAAGCAAACCATAGTCATTTGAATTTCACTTTGACATTCCTAGTTTGTTTTAGTTCAATACAACTAACATTGGAGTAACTCATATAAGAATTAATCTAGTTATTAATCAGTTTGTATACATCCAGATGATCTTGTTAAGTTTGAAATCAAAACGCTTATCCCTTTGACCCCAGCTGATCATTTCTATTTTTCCTACACTGTTTAGACCTTATTGTGGTTCGAATTTCTAAAGCCGAGGGAACAATAATAATAGAGGGAACAAAGGCACTTCTTTACTGCAGAGATCCCAAATGGGATCCCCAGAGGTACTTAGTTACTTACCTATTGGTTTTCATTGCAAGCAACCCAAACTTTTTTTTTTTTTTTTTGTCAAGAAAATGCAAGAAGAAACTATATTCAACAAAAATGATAGATTTAGGTGAAATTAATGCCAAGAACAATGGTGAGTATTGTAATTCATTCCCAAAACTCACATAACATTTTCACAAGGATTTGAAAACTTTTGGTCTATTTGTTTCTTTTTGAGTGAATGTTTTGATTCCTAATTATGTTCCAATTGATAAAGCCACATAGAGCAAGCAAAAGTGTAGCTGACTCAACAAAAGTGCAAGCAGAGGCCGAGCTTTCTGATGCTCGAAAAACGGTAAGAGATCTTGCTTTAAAGATTGAAGAATCAAACTCAAGGGCCGAGGTTATGCGGCAGAAAAAACAGAAAAATGTAACATGGCGTGAACAAGAGGAACATGGAGTGTCAATGAAGAACAAGAAGGATTATTTGTATGCACAAGTGGTGAAAGATATCGAATGCATCACGCAGCAATTTAACAAACTGAAGTCTGATATGACCCGTGTGTTGGAGGAAAAAAGACATGCAGACAACAAATTCAAAGCCTCAAGTTCTAAAAAGTCAACACTTTTTAGCGCGATGGAAAGAATCAAAAAGGAGATTGCAGAAGTCGACGAAGAGAATGTTGTTGTGGAATTAGCCCGAATAGAAGCTGTTAAAGAAGAAGAGATCATTGAAGCTCAAAGGAAGGAAGAAGCAAATTGCTATCAAACAAAGTTAGAGGAAGTCAAAAAGAAAGTCAACGAGATTGACCAACATGATGAACTCAAACAAGAGCTCCAGTTAAAGCTTTCTAATGTGATTTTGTTGAAGAACGAACTCGCACGCGCTAAAGGAACAAAAGGGAGTCCTGATTTGTTACAAATGGTCACAGAAGAACTAGAAGCAGCAAAAGCAGAACTTGAAAGTATTAAAAGAGAAGGCTTTAATATTATGGCATCCATGGATGTAATCAGAAACAAACTCAAATACGTTCGAGAAGAAAAATCTTGCCTGGAGAAAGAAGAAGAGAGACGAGACTTAACACTTCAAACGCTAAACTCCAAGATATTAAAAGCGAAAGCCGAATTGGATTCGCTTACTGCCACCAGAGAAAAAGCTAAGTCAGTTGCATCAAATATATCACTCACAGTTGAACAACTAAGAGCAGAAACCGAAACAACAAAGAAAGAAAAGCAGCTTATCATGAACGAAATCGAAAAAATCAAGTTGGAAGTTTCTAAAACTGAGTCTGAAATAGAATTATCAGAGGAAAGATTAGAAGCAATGATGGAAGAGCTCAAAACCACCAAGTCAGCAGAATCTACCGCGCTGGAGAATTTAAAAAAGCTGATAGATTCTACAGTTAGAGCGCGCGAAATGACTTCACTAAACAGTTCAACAATAAAGATCACCAGTTTTGAATACGCGTATTTGACAAGAAAGGCGGGTGGTGCAGAAGATATTGCTGATAAAAAAGTTGCTGCAGCTCAGGCTTGGATAGAAGCAATAACAACAAATGAAAAGGAGATACTAATGAAGATCAAAAAGGCTAAAAAACAAATTAGAGAAGTGAGTGTCGAGGGAGGTGATGACAGCAGGGGCGTGTATGGAACAGATGCAGGTGGCAGGAATGGGGCTAAAGTTTTGGCGTCGCCTCGAAGGTCAGTGTACAAAATGGGAAACACGACGCCTGGGAAGCGAGCGAGGTCACAAAAGTTATTATTATCTCCTGCAACGCGTCAAGCGATCAAATCAGCTTCTTTCAATAAGAAAAGAGAAAGGGTGTCAAGAAATTTAGATAAATTATTGGAGGAAAATGATGAAATGGGTGAGTGAATTTGTTGAAGATATAAGATTTTTGATGCTATAAAGACATTGTTTGTTGAAGTCCAATATCAAAGCATCAAGTGCAGCTCAAGTTCTCATGGTTGAAGACTCGCATGTTTGCATGCATGAGAGTACTAATTAATAGTTTTATTTATGGTCATGTTATGTAATGTTTTTAGTTTCTGCATGTTTTCTTTATTTAATTAAAGTAGTGGGTGGTTGCTCCACTATGTGTTAGTGGATAGTGGTAGTGGGTAGTTTTCTAATTTCTAGTATGTAAACATCAATGATTTCAGTTTTCATGATTATCGAATGCAGAAGAACAAGCCACACTTGGCAAGTTCAGTGTGTGTGTAATTTGTGTGTGTGTGAGCATCATTGAAAGCTGTTGTGTTCTCTGTACCAAACTCCTCAATTGGTATCAGAGCCAGGTTAATCCACTAGTTCTCCATGGCTGACCTTCAACTTATCGGCGGTGTGAAGAAATTGAACAACAACAACTACAATGCTTGGTCAACATGCCTCACGTCATATCTGCAAGGCCAAGACCTCTGGGAAGTGGTGAACGGTTCAGAAACCACACCGCCAGTACGAGAAGATGCCAACGGATTGTTAAGGAAGTGGAAAGTGAAGGCTGGGAAGGCTTTGTTTGTGTTGAAAACTACTGTCGATGATGACCTTTTGGAGCACATTAGAGATGCAAAGTCTCCAAAAGAAGCGTGGGACACACTATCGACACTGTTTTCAAAGAAGAATGACACAAAGCTTCAATTATTAGAGAACGAATTGCTCTCCGTATCACAACGGGATTTAACGATCCCACAGTACTTCTATAAAGTTAAGACTTTATGCAGAGAAATCGGGGAGCTTGACCAGCAGGCACGTATCGGTGACTCACGGATGAAGAGGATAATCATACATGGGCTAAAACCAGAATTCCATAGTTTCGTTACCGCTGTTCAAGGGTGGCCTAATCAACCGACCTTGGGTGAATTTGAAAATTTGCTTGCGGGTCAAGAAGCGCTAGCCAAGCAATTGAACGGTATGTCCGTTAATTCGTCATCCAAAGTTGAGTCTGAGGCATTGTATGTTGACAAAACCAAAGGTAGGAGTCGGTACAAGAGTTCAAACCGAGGCCCAACCCGGTTCAACAAAGGAGATACGCAGTCGAAGAAAAGTCATGAAACAGAAAAGGAAGAAAGTAGCAGTGATCGTAAGCCTAAAGGTCCAGGTAAACGCTTCCCTTATAAGTGTTATCAGTGTGGTCGTAGAGGTCACCTGGCCAGAGATTGTCGATCGAAGCAACCGGAACAGGGTAATTCAGCCGTTGTGCAAACAGAAGAGACTTGGGATGTGGAAGCCTTGATTGCACAAACAGAAGAGATCACCACAGCTTTCACAACAAGCACACCCGATAAGCCGTCCAACCGACTTGAAGAGTGGATCGTTGATTCTGGTTGTTCGAATCACCTTACCGGGGACAAGGAGAAGTTAAGCAATCCAATTAAGTATGAGGGCAGCCGAGTAGTTGTCATTGCTGACAATACACGACATACGATAGCACATATCGGAGATGTTGTTTTCCCCTCTGAAGATCGAAGGCATAAACTGAAGCTGTTAGATGTGTATCATGTGCTTGGAGTTAAGAAAAACCTCCTGTCCGTGCCTCAGTTAACTGCAGATAACAACTACGTACTCTTTGGTCCAAATGATGTGAAGGTGTATAAAGATTTCAAGACTTCATCTACTCCCATTCTCAAAGGGCATAAAACAGATACTGTTTATGTGTTGTCTGCTGAAGACCTACGTGGAAAAGACAAAGGGACCCATAATGCTGACATGTGGCATCATCGACTGGGGCATGTTGGATACGACAAGTTAAGTTTGATGATGGAGAAGGAGCTAGTTGCCGGATTGCCAAAACTCGAAGTAAACAAAAGTCTTGTGTGTGCCGGGTGCCAATATGGCAAGGCACACCAGCAGCCATTCCTTACATCTGATTACCGAGCAGAAACTCCTCTGGCCTTGGTACATTCTGATGTGTTTGGTCCGTCTAAACACACTTCAATGAAAGGTATGTATTATATGGTAACCTTCATAGATGACTATTCCAGGTACTGTTGGGTGTACTTCATGAAAGAAAAAGGTGAGGTACTAAGCAAGTTCAAAGAGTTTGAGGCAGAAGCTGAACGAGAAACAGGTCACACTATTGGCTGTTTGAGATCTGATAATGGTGGGGAGTATATGTCGGTTGAATTTGATCAATATTTGAAGCAAAGGCGCATCAAAAGACAACTTACATGCCCGAACACACCTCAGCAAAACGGTGTGTTCGAGCGTAAGAACCGACACTTAGCAGAGGTCACGAGATGCTTAATTCATGACAAAAATCTACCGGGACGTTTTTGGGCAGAAGGAATGCGAACCGCAAACTACATCATCAACCGAACCCCATCACAAAGCTTACAGTACACGTCTCCATTTGAAAGGGTATACCAAACTAAACCTACAGTTCACTACTTTCGAGTTTTTGGTAGTGTATGCTATGTGTTTGTGCCTAACCACTTGCGCCATAAACTAGAGAAAAAGGCAATTCGGTGTGTGTTTGTAGGCTATGACCCGGAGAGAAAAGGCTGGAGGTGTTATAATCCGAACACTGGTAAAATCAATGTCTCTAGAAACGTTGTATTCGATGAGACATCTTCATGGTGGGGGCCGATAACAAAGTCATGGAAGACTCCCGACAACTGGTCGAGGATTTAGAAACATCTCAAGTCAAGTGGTTAAAGATGGAAGAAAACAATGGCATGGTAAACCTTGAAGAAGAATCTGGTGGACAAGAGCAAATTGAACCACCAAGATCTGAACCGGAATCCAGTTTGAGGAGGTCACAGCGGGAAAAGCGGCCTAATCCAAAGTATGCACATGTGGCAATAGTTGAAGAAAGTCTTCGAGAACCAGAAAGTTATCAAGAGCTAGTCAAAAGGAAGAATGGGTGAGGGCGATGAAAGTTGAGATGGATGCTCTTATTTGAAACCAAACATGGGAGCTAGTTCCAAAACCACATAATGTTAACCCTATCTCTTGCAAGTGGGTCTACAAAGTGAAGCAAAGAGCGGATGGAACGGTTGAAAGATTCAAAGCCCGTTTAGTAGCCCGTGGCTTTTCTCAACAATACGGGTTAGATTATGAAGATACGTTTAGCCCGGTAGCCAAGATTACAACCATACGGGTGCTACTAGCCTTAGCTGCTAACAAGAGGTGGAAATTATGGCAAATGGATGTTAACAACGCGTTCCTGTACGGTGAACTTGATCACATCATTCACATGGACCAACCGATGGGTTTGAAAGCCAAGAGCATCCGGAGTATGTGTGTAAACTGAAGAAAGCCATCTACGGATTGAAACAATCACCAAGGGCTTGGTTTGGTAAAATTGCAGAATTTTTGGAGCAAATTGGTTACCAACTCACTTCTGCAGATGCAAGCTTGTTTGTTAAGAAGCTTGGAGAAGCAGTGGTGTGCATTCTTGTGTATGTAGATGACTTAATAATTACAGGTGATGTAGAAGAGGAGGTCGAATTATTAAAGTCTAATCTATGTACCCGCTTCAAGATGAAGGACCTTGGGAGGCTCCAACATTTTCTTGGCTTGGAACTATATTACTGTGATGATAAAGTAGTACTTCACCAAACCAAGTATTCTAATGATTTTCTGCACAGGTTTGGTATGATGACATGTAAGCCGGCTACTGTACCAATGGACCGGTGTGTGAGATTGTATGCTACTGAAGGCCGGAAGTTAGATGATCCAACAAATTATCGAAAGATGGTAGGGAGCTTGATTTATCTCACGTTGACTAGGCCCGACATTGCATTTGTTGTTGGGGTCCTTAGTCGGTTTATGCAGGATCCACGAGTGCCCCATTTCACAGCCATGATAGGAGTTTTGAAGTATATTAAAGCCACAACAGGAAAGGGAATCCAGTTCAAGAGGGAGCCTGAACCAAAGTTGGTTGGTTACTGCGATGCCGATTATGCTGGAGATTTGAACGAAAGGAAGTCAACAACTGGTTATGTTTTTCTATACGGGTCAAGTCCTGTATCATGGTGTAGTAAACGTCAACCCACCGTATCTCTATCCACAACCGAAGCCGAGTACCGGGCTGCTGCTATGGCTGCCCAAGAGCGTGTGTGGTTGGTCCAGTTGATCAAGAATTTGAACCAGAATGTGAACTATCCTATTCAGCTAATGTGTGACAACATCTCTGCAATTAAGTTGGCTCAAAATCCCGTGTTTCACGCTAGAACGAAACACATTGAAGTTCATTATCACTTCATTAGAGAAAAGGTTCTAAAGGGTGAAATTGACATGGAGGCTGTGAATACAGAAGATCAAGTGGCGGATGCTTTTACAAAATGTTTGACAGGTCCAAAACTACTGAAGCACTATGAAAGCATGGGGATGTTTGGTTTTTGATATTGAGAGGGAGTGTTGAAGTCCAATATCAAAGCATCAAGTGCAGCTCAAGTTCTCATGGTTGAAGACTCGCATGTTTGCATGCATGAGAGTACTAATTAATAGTTTTATTTATGGTCATGTTATGTAATGTTTTTAGTTTCTGCATGTTTTCTTTATTTAATTAAAGTAGTGGGTGGTTGCTCCACTATGTGTTAGTGGATAGTGGTAGTGGGTAGTTTTCTAATTTCTAGTATGTAAACATCAATGATTTCAGTTTTCATGATTATCGAATGCAGAAGAACAAGCCACACTTGGCAAGTTCAGTGTGTGTGTAATTTGTGTGTGTGAGCATCATTGAAAGCTGCTGTGTTCTCTGTACCAAACTCATCATTGTTTGTGTTGAATAAGAGTTTTGTTTATAGATAAAGTTGGTAAGCCTACCTTTAATTCCATAAACTTTGAACTAGTCAAATAATCAAGATTTCAATTATAAGTCGTTATAAACCAGTGATAAACAGGCGAAAACTCAACCCCATTAATCCATTCACCAATCCCGACCCATTTGACAACCCTCGAGTAATAATCATGATGCTTTTCGACGTATCACATGACCAGGACTCCGATTTCGGGTCAAGTAACAAAGACCCGACCGAATCGGGTTTTGGTGGGGAAGAGGAACAATACAACATTACGCCCGACCGATTTCGCGTTACATTCCTTAATATATTTTATTAATACTTAATTAAATACTAATTCTAATTCTTGAGTTTATTATTTATTTATGAATCTAATAATACGTTAATCACACTTTGAATCTGCTACAAATTAACCCATTTAATCTTTAAATGACATCCATTAGCCCTTCCATTACAAACAAAGTCAAACTACATTAAATCCAAAGTCAAAGAAAGCAAGAAACTATGAAAGGGTCAACCCATCGGTAGCCCAATGCAAACCCACACGATACCAGCCCAACCCAGCCCAGCCCAGACCAGCCCAGGCCATCCCAGACCAGCCCTGCCCATCCCAGACCAACCAGCCCATGTGAACTAGAGGTGCACATTTCGGGTTTTGGGCCGTACCCGGGCCCGGCTACAAACCGGGTTGGGCCCAACCGGGTTTTTTTTTACCCGGGTACGAACCCGGTTCGGGTTTACATTCACCCAAACCCTACCCGATATACCCGGTTAGGGTAGGGTCGGGTCCATAACCGGGTACAATCCGAGTTTTTTTTTTATTAATATAAATCATTATTATTTGTAATCATGTTGATGATTTATTGAACGTTACTTTTTTTACTTTCAAATTAACTTATGTATACATTTTATGCAAACTTTATGCATAGTTAGGTCGAACCCTGAGTTCTAAAGACTTTATTGTGCCTGTTAGGCCTTTGTATAAGTATATGAATATATGATTTCAAATAGGAATTAATTTTTTATATAGTTAGGTCGAAACCTGTTTAATTTGGTTGTTAAAACCTGCTCATGCATCTGAAGATTTATTGTAGGCGTGTGGTGATGTTGAAAATATTCCAAGTGTAGCCCTGTCTAACCATGCGCCTGAACAGTGCCTAAGCGTCTGAATAGTGCTCATGCATCTGAGCCTGTCTAGCCATGTGCCTGAACAGTGCCCAAGCGCCTGAACAGTGCTCAAGCGCCTGAACAGTGCCCATGCATCTGAGCCTCATGTGCCTGAACAGTTCCCAAGCGCCTGAACAATGCCTAAGCGCCTGAACAGTGCTCATGCGCCTAAGCCTCATGTGTCTTCACAGTTGTCATGCAGCTAAGTGTGCAATGCGTCTAAGCCTCATGTGCCTTTACAGTTGTCATGCGCCTAAGACTTTTTACACTTATATATATTCAACACTTGATAGTTTTCATCATTTACGTTTTAATAAAACTTGCTGATTAATATAAATCATTATTATTTGTTATTGTTTTTATTATTAATCGTCATGTATGATTCTAGTAATGAATATGATTATGGTTATGGTTATGTAGTCTGAATATGTATGATTCTATATTTCCATACCTTCGTATAAATTTCGATAAAGTATGTTTGAATGATACTTCAATAATCAGAAAAAAAAACATCAGATTAATCGTCATGTATTTCTATAACAATATTAAAACAACTTAAAAATACATAAATAAATCAATAAAAAATAACATAAAACTTTTATTCAAGTTATCGTCTAATTTTATTTTCTACGAGATGCTTGATCAAATGCTAATTCTTCATTGGATATGCCAGAAGATACTCCTTCTTTTACCTCTTCATCGTGTACTTTTGCTTCGAGTGTAATTTCGTATTCGAGGCTTGTTTGATCTTGTATACGATCCATTGCGTCTAAGTGATCCTTTAAACAAATGCACATCTCCACGGCTTCCAGAGTTAGTCTTGTTCTCCGTAATGATATTACCCTGCCACTAAGAGAAAAGCAGATTCCGAAGCTACCGTAGAAGCTTGGACGCTTAGTAAATCACGGGCCATAGCAGAAAGAATCGGAAATTGAGATTCTTTTCCTTTCCACCAAGCCAAAATATCGAATGCACGATAATCTTCGGTAGTCATACTGGAAATAAAATCCGTTCCACTATATCTACCGAGCTCACTTGTTGGGGCGTTACCCCTTTGTCGTTTAGCCGTCACGTCCCGAACAACATTCAACATAGTCAAAACCCGGTCTTTAACCGAGGTACTAGCACTTGAGGTTGATTGCGTAGGCATGGTTATGTTTACATTAGGCCCATATCTATTTAAATAAAAATTATAAATTGTTTTCAAACTTGCATTAAAATTTACTTTTGGCTCGTTTGAAAAATTAAGATTTTCGTCATGCATATCCAAATTGTCATTTATCTCATCTATCAAACATTCAACCCCCGCAACATTTAAAAACGGATTTAAAGCGACGGCACAAGTAAAAACGGGTGGTAACTCCTTAAAATATTTTTTAAACTTTTCTTTCATTGGTTCTATCATTTGACTAAACATATGATTTTTATTTTAAAAATTTTTAAAATTCAAAGCCATGCAATATAATTCTTGAAGCACCGAATAACTAGTGGGATAATAAACTCCCGAAATTTTGTTGTTGAGTTTTTAAACACCTCAAGAAACTCGGATAGACGTTGAACATTCTTCCAACCCGCATCCGGAAATGGGTCAGCTTCACCATTATCCAAAAGACTATTATGAAAAGCTTTCAAAGTGCCCTTTTATTTTAAAGCACAATCAAACATGTGACAAGTCGAATTCCACCGAGTAGGGACATCCCAATTAAGACCTAAAAATATAGATTCTGTATCCTTACAAAATTGTTTATAATCTTGATATCTTTTTCTACTTTTTTTTAAAAACGTTATGTAACATAAATCGAAAAGTTTTTATAAAGTTATCAATAAATTCCACAGATAGTCCGTCTTGCACTACTAAATTAATAATATGTGCAACACAACGACTATGGAATAAATCACCGTTTGCAATGGAGGCGTTATCAAATGCAATTGAAAAAAGTTTATTTTGTAACTTAAAAGTACTTATTACATTATCTAAAAAGTAAAACAAAAATTCTCCGGTGTGTGGATACGGAAAAAGATCAAATGCAATCGTACGTTTCATTATTTGCCATGAATTGGGATCTACCCAATGAGCGGTGACGCAAAGGTACGATTCGGGTAAACCGTGTGGAGCCGACCAAACGTCACTAGTTAAGTTTACACCGGTATTTAAATTTTCAAATAATATAATTAAATCATTTTTTGTTTGTTTCTATAATTTTAAACAATAACGTCTAAGTGTAATACGACTTACGTGGGTGTAACGAGGTTGAAACGTCTCTCGAATTAAGTTGGTCAACCGAGGATTGTCGAAGTGACTAAAAGGCAAAGCTTCTTGAATCACGAACTTCGCCATTCGATCTCGAACCATATTAACATCGTAATTAAAGATTCCACCGTCTCCACCCAATTGTGTTTGTTGTGAATCCGGATTACTTTTCAACGACTTACAAAACTTTTTGTTAATGTGTTTGCTTAAAGTCGTGTTAGAATCTTTAGCAAGCAAAGCTCCACAAAACTTGCAACGAGCCTTTACAGACCCGTCACTCAACTCAACCATATCCCAATTGCACCAAACATCCATGTTACGATTGTGTGCAAGACTAGGAACGACGGTTGGAGCGTTGAACGAACCTTGACCAACGGAAGATTGTGAGTGAGCCATATTAAGATTGAAGAGAGTGAAAGTGTAAAACGAGAGAGTAAAAGTGTAAAACGAGAGTAGTTTTTGCGTTTGGGACTTGAGTACTCAACCATATCAACCCACACCTATTTATACTAACTTATAGGATAAAAATGGCCAAAAAAACGGTCACAAATCGAAGGTAACGGCTATATATCCGTTAAAAAAGGCTAGTTTTTTGAAAAAAAAACGGTAAAAACCGGGTTGGACCCGGGTACAATGGGGTCGGGTTCGGGCCGGGTTCTTAAAAAATCTATAAAACTAAACCCGATTCCAACCCTCCGGTTTTTTACGGGTCCAAACCGGGTACACCCTCTACCGGTTCGGGTCCACCGGGTCGGGTTCGTACCCGGGTTTTATGCTCATCTCTAATGTGAACCCTTCCCCACAAGGCCACAACTAAAAATACGAAAAATGCAACGCCTTGAGCGAGTCCGCACAAACTACCTGATATTAATTAAACTATAAATTAATATAGCGCGTTTGCGAATTTTATTACATGCGTTGAGGCGATGACTGTGGTTAAACACATACTATAAACATTTGACGTTGTGATAACTCGGTTCTAAAGATCAATTCATAGATAGAAAAAAGAGTCGATACAACCTATGACATCCAAAAGAAATGCTCTATTTTAAATACTACCTTATTTTAAAAATCCAAAAGAAATGCTCTATTTTAAATACTACCTTATTTTAAAAAAAAAAAAATTACTGTGACGTCAAGAAAAAAGTTAAAAACGACGAAAAAGAGTGACTTAAATTTTAGAGAGTTTTGAATCCACTCGGTCCACCTGATTTTAATCTTTCTATTTCTATATCCAATCCATAAAAAAAAAATAAAAGTAAAAAATCAAAGAGACGCTCTCTCGTAGAGTTGAAAGCTTTAAATATGACATCATTATGATACTTCCAAATAATCCACCATGTAATAAAAATAATAACCTAACACAAAATCTTTCTTCTTGTGATTCCAACTGTTTTCTTCGACCACAATCTCTTCAAAGAATCCGGCAACTTTGCATCAAACTAAAACCGAAATGGATCTTCAAAGAATCCGGCAACTCTATAACTTTTTTTATAAATGATGTCATCCGTTAAGACAACCGGTTTTTTGTTCGGTCTGGGTTTAAAAACATTAATTAAAACTCATGAATCTTTGGTCACCATCTTTATTCATTGATATAATTAATATTGTATATCTAAGTTTGTTTCTTATCATTCGTTTGTCTCAAACAATTACGATGTAGGGTAGGTTGTATACTCACGTCAACACATTAATGTTCATTTGTTCATAAAATCATACAAAACACTCATTACATCCCCTCATAAATGACAAGTATAATCTAGTAATAGTGATAGCCAATGGCTATCTCTAATCTTCCCACCAAAATTTGCACTAGATTGCTAATTGCATGCATAGTTGCCATCAACCATTAAACCCTTTATGATTTATATCAATGTTTTTAAAACCAGACCGGACAGTAATCGGTCTTTTTAAAGGTTCGCTAGTCGGAACGGTTGGATCGGGTTCAATGGATTTTGAAAACCGGATGTCGTTGTATATAAAAAATAAAAAAATATTAATATTATTATATATATATATATATATATATATATATATATATATATATATCCGGTTCAAAAATAAAATAAGAAAATATTATATGTTTTAAGATAGATATACACCTTTAACACAATATTAGCATTTAACTAACTAAAATATGTGTCATAAATTACTAAATTAATCAAAAAATAAGATTTTAAAAGGAAAAATAAAAATAAAAAGTTTTGAAATCTGGTCCGGTTCATCGTTCCAGCCAACAACCATCGGTCTAAATGAAAAAGATTCAAATACACACAACTAGACTGGTTGTATGACCAGTTTCTGGTCCAACAAGTTCGACCGGTCGATCCAATTTGGTTCCAAAAACACTCACTTATATCAGATTATTGCTCATTGACTAATCAAATAACTTATATTTAAATGGTAAGTTCTTTAAGAGTCGGGTCCCACATTTTCACAATGTTTCTACTACAACGTCATATTTATTTTTAATTACAACTAAGTTGTAACCCGACATGTGTTGCGCGTCTTAAACTAGAGACTCAGACAAACAAGATAGTGTGTGGCTCAAAACCGATGGTCGGTTACGGCTACACGTCGAAAACGGCTGCCAATTCAGACCAGACCAGTTTTGGTCTATCATCACAACCACAGATCAGCCAAAACGAAGGGTCTCAGATGAACATACGTCCATCATCATCGACAAAATTAATCGACAACGGCAACCTAAGTAACTGTTACTACCCAACAATAAAGGCTACCAGTCAACCTCCAAAAAATATCAAATCTACCATCAACAACATCCGCAGACATGTTTACACAAGCCTCAGATGAATCAGTCATCATCATCAACCTAACGACACCACCGGCACCCATCACATGAAACTCACAATCGACTAAACTAAACAGAATAAAATGATCCCACTGAACAGTCGAAACCCAAAAATTAAGCATGTGTTATAAAAAACATGAAGGGGGCCAAAACGCAAATACCAGAAACATGTGTGACCAACATGAAAATAAAATAAAATCAACTATTCTTCCAAGTTTCTTTTTTAATATACAGGAGAATTAAATGTTTTAACAACTTTAAATAAAAACCAAAAAAACAAATTTAACTAAAATAAACAATTTTCATTAAAAATTAAAAATTTACATTTTTAAAGTGACAATAAGATAACCCGACTACATCACGAGGCGTTTTAGAATCTTCGCTTTTAGAGTCCTGAAAAATGGTTGGTGTTCAATGCCACAACTTTACATCCTCCCGGTTGCTCACTTTCTCGTTATTTCAGAATCTTTGTTTTTGCCATTCTTGTATTTAGTGTTGAATTTGTCACCCCTATTTTCAACCTTTGTATGTCACCAAGTACTTTGTAGCTTTCGTTTTTCCTTTGTCTTTTGACTTGTTCATCTTGATTGGGCATTATGCTTCTTTTGAAAACTTATCGGTTTCTTCGTTGAGATCCATGAAGCAACGTCCATCTGAACCACTTGTTAGGGTCCATTTCCTATCCTTCGTGTTTCTTTCCAACCCACAACTTTGTTGAAGCATATCAATCACTGTTGCCCACTTCAAGCTACATCGAAGAATTTTTTGGGCGTCAAAAAGTTTGAAAACATGATTTCGATCCTCGTGATTTTTTTCAAGTGACACGTGATCGGTATCCCAATCAAAAAGATAAAAACGAAACAAGATGGCACCCGACGACCGTGGTCGTGTGGTGGTGTGTCATACCGAAAGCTGGTGACTGTGGTCAGGCAACGTTCTTCGGTGGCAATAGACCGTGGTCCGGCTAGAACATACGAAAATAAAAGGAACAAGAAAGATGGGATATGGCCATAAGGGTTTTCTGTAGAAGAAAGATTTAAGATAAGTGACTTGAATTTAAAACTGAGACGGATCTTTATTTAGAATGAAAAGATAAAAGAACTAAAAGCAAAAACATTGACAGGGCGGCGGCGGCGGCGACACGACGCCCTGTTTAGGGTTTGTACATGGTGGTGACAGCTAGAATTTGTATTTTTATGATATCGTGACGGAAAAGAATAAAATAAACCGGAACCCTAAGACTCTGATATCATCTAAAATGATAAAAGAATATATATATATTATTGAATTGTTAGGATACAATTTATAAAAATCACAAATAACCCTAGAAACTTAAACGAACTTTTGAGCTCAACTCAAATAATAATTATTATTAAATCCTAATAATAATATACTCTAATACGCGGCCCCCGACCCATACTCAACGGTTTAAATAGTAACCAAACATAACTTGATGTCGACATAAAACCTAAAATTTTAGAATGCGATACAAGTAGGGCCACATTGATTGGAGTACATTTAATTTGGGTATGTGATTTGGATTCAACTTTGTTGGGTCCACACAAGCAACTTGTAATGGCTAGTGATTGGTAGATTCTCTTGGATCTTTTAGCATCAATGACAAAATATTAATTTAAAATTTTCATAAGAAAATGAAATACGACTCAATGATCTATAAAATTCTAATAAAACCAAATAAAAAAGGTTCCAAATAAGTCAATGTTAAGTAAGTAGTTTATTTAAGAAAGAAAAACGTAACACGCATGCTGAAGCGTGAGCGCGCGTACCTGTATGGTTGCAAACCACGTTACACGTGTTATGACGGTAACATTAGCGTGGAGATTAAAACATAGATAAAAAACAATACTATGTCTTACACGTTGCGGTTTAGTAATTTAGAAAACGAGTTTAAGTGAAAATAAATATATAAAAAAATTAAACAACCATTAAAAAAAATACATGGGAGGTTCGAACTATGACATCTAATTCACTTAACATGGCACTAACCGGTTGCACCACGTGCAACTTTTATTTACACTTGTACCATATAACGTAAATACACGTATTAAATTAGAAAAAGCCAAAAAAGTGATCACCGACCTTTACAATTAAATTTAGAGCAAATTATATTTTTCGTCCTTTAGGTTTATAACAAATTTCAAGTTTCGTCCTTAAACTAAGGAAATTACAGTAAACGTCCTTAATAATTAAATTTTGTAACAGTTTACGTCATTTTCTCTAACGAAAGTTATTTTTGTCCGTTAATTCAGGTTATGTGCGTTGCATGTGAGGGTAGTTTGATCTTTTTAGCCATAATGATTAAAAGTAAAATATATGCTTACACCCCAATCCACCCACCCCACCTTGACACACTGCCACACACACCCACACACATATTTCTCTCTCTCTCTCTCTCTCTCTCTCTCTCTCTACACGCACACACAAAACACCTATCATCAACCACCGCCATCTTCGGCCACCACCGCTCCTCCGCCATCATCGGCCATCACCGCTCCTCCGCCGTCATCGGCCACAACTACTCCTCTGCCATGGTGAATCGGAGTGAGTATGGAGATTGTGGAAGATAAAGTCCACGATGGAGATCACAAGATCTACAAAAACCACTACGTCATAGGGGTTGCAGATCTACGAAAACCGTTGCTTTATGGGTTGTTACCCGCAAGTGTTTGTCGCCGGAGTAGCACGGTGTCAGTCGCCTGGATGAAGACGATGTTAAGTGGACTATCCCATCAGCAAGCAAAATTGGTGCATAACTTTAATAATTATCAGGTTGTTTTCTAAAGATTGCAAACAAGGTGAAGAAGATTACTAAGCGCAAAATTGATTGCAACAGATGTAAAAACACCGGAGACAATGATTTGGTTTTGAGCGGTGGCATTTTGTGTAGAAAAAGAGATAGAGAGAGAGGGAGAGAGTAGAGAGAGAGTGTGTGTCAGTTGTGGGTGGGGTTGAGTGAGATGAGATGGAATAATTTAATTAATATTCTACTTAATAAGGATAAAAAGACTAAACTGCCCTCACATGTAACGCACATGATTTGATTTAACGGACAAAATTAACGTCCGTTAGAGGAAAGGATATAAACTGTTATAAAATTTAATCATTAAGGATGTTTACTGTAATTTCCTTAGTTTATGTATGAAACCTGAAATTTATTATAAACCTAAAGGACGTAATAAAAGTTTATATACAATAAGTAATTAACTTACATGATAATAAAAAATAAACTAAAAAAATATATTTGTGTTCAATATGAAATTTTGATGTCGTTTTCAAGTTCTTATGTGATATTCTTGTTTAAATTTTTATATGAGGCTTTCAGTATTACGATATTAGAATATTATATTATTGCTATTAAACAATATGAGTTTTCTCTTGAGTGTGGTCTTAGATTTCGTACTTGAATAATGAAAACGATCGGGTAGACTAGTGACCCACCAGTAATCCAATTATTCGTTAAAAAAATAAATCCAGTCGTTGTTGTCTTTATATATAAATCATTAAATATACAAAAAGGTTTATTTACTAATGTGCCTCTATAATTATTGATGATTTTGTAAATATATTCATTTTACAAATCATAATAAGTTGATTATTCACCTAAGTTTATTAGTGCATCTAAAATAATATAGAGAAACTTAGCTTTTATATGCTATCATCAATTGTCATCGTATAACTAGCTCACATGATAAATGCACAAGCCGGCCTCTTATATGGATATCTCGGGTTTTATTCAAGACAGTGTATATTTAGACAATGCTCAGAGTTGATCTATGGTGTTTTCTCATTAATGAGTTTACTCCTCTAAGGGGGTCGTGGGTGCAGTCTCGGTTGGAAAACGGATAAATGAACCTGATTAAGATAACACCTATCATCCGAAACAGAGTTGCATATTTGTCGTTCAAAAAAAAGTTAAGGTTGTTTAAAAATAAAATACTATGATAATTTGTCCTTACATTTTATCCATACATGTTGCATTAGTTATATTTTGTAAAAATACGAGTAGGATATAAATGTGAGGACGATCTTTCCTCTGAAATTCTCCTTTTGAACACATAATTGATAATCCTATCAAAAATATTTACGGGGCGTTGGTTCGTGAAATTAATTGGAATTGGAATTAAAATTGGAATTTGTATTGGAACTAAAAGAAACTGTATTTGAAATTTAATATTTTTCAAAAGATTTGAAATTTAAGATAATTGGAATCTATAAAGAGAATTTAAATTTCAAATGTATTTTTAGTGACAAAACACTTACAAAAGAATAGGAATTTATCACCCATTGCAAACCGCCACCACCTCAATGACCATCGATCATCGCAACTACATACCACCAACCACCGCCGCCATCACCGCCGACAATCGACCGTGACCACCAACCGCGCCCGTTGCTAAAAACCGGTCGTACCCCATCGCCGCCACCAACCAATCACGCCCGCCGCCGAAAACCGACAGTCGCCGTCGAGCGCGTCTAAAACCGACGTAGACGGTCGGTAGTCGGCCGCGGGTGTGGTCGGTGGATACGGGCGTTTGTAGGCAGTACGTACGGTTAACGGCGGCTGTCGATTGTCGACAACGGTTATGGCATGATCGGTTGTCGGCGGGTTTGGGTTGTCGGGGGGCAGACGACAAATGAGCAGTGACTGGTGCGTCAAATGAACAGTTTTAGGTGATCGACGGAAATCGGATGTCAAGGGCAACAGCGACCGCAGCCGAAGCTGGTGTTCGGTGGTGGCAGCGGTCGGAGGTGGTAGGCGTCGACAGTCGGGGGTGGCGGCGGCGGCAATTGGCGGTCAGATGCGCTCGGCGGTCGAGCGGAGGCGGGCGGCGATTAGGCGGCGGAGGGCGGCGGGCGAGCGGGCGGCGGTGGTCCGCGGTCGGGGTCGGCAACGAGCGTGGACATAGGCGTCAGGGGGCATTGGCGGCGGTCGGCGGCGGTTGACGAGGTCGGCAAGGGTCGTCGGTACTGTCGGTTGGCGTTGAGCGGGGGTGGTGGCGGTCGGTGGCGGAGGCGGGGGTCGGTGGAATTTGAAATCCTTTAAAATTTGGATTGATTTTGAAATTCTTCAATTAAAGGAATTTATGAGAATTAATTACAATTCTAATTTCAATTACAATTCCTTTCGCAACCAAAAACGTTAATAATGGAATTCAAATTCCAATTCCAACGGATTTCTATCAATCAAACACAATGACCCATAAAATTCAAATTCCAATTTCATCAAATTATATTAAATTCTTGCATATCAAACGCGCTTTGATAACCAATGATTTGGTGTCGTGACACTAATCATGTTCATCCTTTAATCCACTTAAAATATCCGGGACACGTATCGCATAAAATGATCTTGTCTGATTATCCAAATCGCTTTACCCCTAACATATTAGTATATTATACAATCTTTAAAAGTATAATAAATTAATTTATCATTATTAGAAGTATAATTAAGTTTTTGTTATTTCAAGTTGGTTTTGGGGTTGAGTTTAAGATTGGGCTTTGGGTAATGAACATTTAAACAAGTCATTTGTAACCACATAAGACCATATACATGTACACCTGATACTCATTAGTGTAATTGCAAATCCGAAATTATACGATATTATCACACAACACATGAATACACACATGTGATTACACTAAAGATGCAGTTTTGTGGGTATATATATATAAAACAATATAATTACACAGCTCTCTCTCTCTCTCTTTCTCTCTCTTTCTCTCAAACACACATATTATATATATATATATATATATATATAATATATATATATATATATATATATATATATATATTATGATTCACACACATACATATGCAATAGTTTAGTTTTGTGGGTATAATGTGTAACTTATAAATAATCACGTTGTCACGAAATCTGTAGTCACGCTTAACATAATAGCATTATAAAAATGACGCCATTAATATAAATATTAAACCGTAATTTAATCATTTTTTAAAGTATATGTAGTTGTATTACATTCAATTTAAACAAATTAATTTTATAAATTTTATGATATAGTTTTACAAAACATAACTACCGTATGTTTAGAAAAATAATGTCAGTATTCTAACAAATGAGTCTTTTCGATTTTGCCCTCTGTCATTTTTTTAGTAGTTTAGAAACATATGTATTGTACGGGTTAAATGAAACTATTAAATTAATAATTATTTATTAATATTAAGAATTATAAAATATTTTTTTGAAATAAAATACGATTAAATTACGTATATTTAACTACTTTAGTTAATAAAATAATAGTAAATTTTTTCAAACTTTCGTCTTTAAAAATCTTTTGTCTTAAGAAATTGTTTTTATTAACACTCCCGAATTTTTTTAAAAAAATTGCTTTACAATGTCATTTTTTAAAGGTTATTCGTATTAAAAAAAACTTCATATTTCATAAAATTTTGTTTTCAAAATTTTATGTTCTTTAATAAAGAGAAACCTATTTTTAATTTATCAAACAATTTATTTTATAATTTGGAAAGTATATTGATCCTATCATTAGCATTTAATATTATTAAAGGCTTATTGGATTTTAATAATCCTAACTTTCATTTATTGGCCGAGGTTAATCCCAACTCAGAAAATATTTACAAAAGCTTCTAACTTTGAGTTTATTTTCCTCAAACGATTCATTACTAACTGAGAGTTAACACCGTTAGTTTTTTTTGATGACGTGGACTACTTTTCTTGCCAAAATACTAAGCAGAAAATTGAAATCAATCATCAGACCTGTGACATCCGGTAATTTTCCGTTACCAAACTCCGTTAGTTCTGCTAGGCCTTGCATACACGTGTCGTGAGCACACACTAGTTATCGTTAAACGTTGATGACTTAATAATAATTAATAATGATAAATAAATAATTATTTAACTAATAATGTTGGTTATTAGTTGTGCTTATGCGATTTAAATATTATTTGTGGATTTTATCTTGTAACGTGTCAACGTGTGTATTTAATTCGTGTATTTTTGTGACTAGTGAAAATAATGCATATGATTATTATTGTTGTTTAATAATGTTTATATTATTAAGTTAAAACCTTTTAAAAAGTAATTAAAAGCTTAGTTTTAATAAAATGTAAAACAATAGGGGTTTAAAAGGTAAATATGATTAATTAAATAAAAAAAAACCCAACCCTAGCCCCCACCCACACCATCGGCCGCGAACACCATACAAACACACACAATCCTACGATTTTGGCCTAGAACAAGCAATTGTGCTTCGGTTTTGATCGATTTCAAGCAAAAATACACGTTAACAACTTCAATTCGTGTCCAACGCGTGATTAAAGGTTAGTTTTTTTGTGGTTTTTCATGTTATTATGACCTTGGCCGAACCCTAATTCGATTTTGATGGTGAATGTCGAATTTTGATGATTTGATGATTGTATGATGTTAGTTAGATTGTATTGTTGATGGTTTACGTGGATTATGCAAGAAATTCGTAGTTTTGATGCGTTGTTCATACGTTACTATTAATAGAAACTTTACTGCATGGAATTGATGAATGGATGATAGATTGATGATGTAATATTGTTAATGATGTTGTATGAACGTTGGATTATGGTTTTTATGCAAGAAATCCAAGAATTTGGTCACATAGTGCATACCTTGCTATAAGTAGAAATTTTTGGTTATGGGAATTATGTTCATGGTGATTTGACGGTGTTGAACGTGTTTAGATGATAGCATGAACTTGATTAGGCATAATGTTAATGAATTCATGAATGTATTGGGTGTTAGATAGATTTTGGGAGATACTTTCCCAAAAGGAAACTTTAATTGTATTGAATCTTGGATATGATGGATTGGGCATGTTTGTAATGTTAAGATCATGTTAGCATGTTCATTGATGGTGTCTAATGTGGTGGAGTGGATTAATTGAGTTATATGGATGCTTGTTGGGTTAATTGGAAATTGGGATTATTAGTGGGTTATACATGATGATGAGTTGGATGATAAACTAGATTGTATGATGATCTTGGTAGAACAAGTGGTTAATGATGTGGCATACGTGAACAACTTGTATGATAACCATGTATGATGAACTGTTATGCTTGATTAAATGGGATTTCAACAAAAATGTCACCAACGGGTCAAACGAGTCAACTGGGTCAATGTGTCTTGTTTTTCCACAACCTTGAGTCCATGTGTTTATAGAGTACTTAGGGTTAATGATGATTTTGTGCACACGTACTCATGTACTTGCGTGTTCTAGGTAACCTCTGAAGGTTGTCTTTCCTCTCTCCTTCAAGTTAGCTTTTATATTGTTCGTGTGCATACCAGGTGAGTTCATGCCCCACTCTTTTATACACTCTCTTTTAGGGGAGATAACATACTCGTTATAAACGCTTTATTGTTTATAAGTTGTGTATAGTGTAACATAGTATGATATACCATGAAAGTCCTCACACTTTCGGATCGTTAATAATGATAACTAGCGGGAAATCTTGGGTAGTACGACTGGGTCCGACGAGCCCCACCTGTGCGACTCGAGGTCAAACGGGTGCAATTTTGTCCTAACATAAACATTGTCACGACCTGGTAAGTCGTGACGGGAGGCAACAAACGAAACACAGTCAGCTTCGGTCGCGAAATCACTATCGTTATTACTTGTGAATTTAGACTAGCTATCTAATTCAATGCACTCTTATATTTTATACTGTTACTGTTATGTTTTACGCAAACTCTTGAACTCATCAACCATTGTGTTGACTCTTTTAATATGCTACTCTTAGGTTGAAGTTACCATTGCCTAGGAGCACATTCACGGGTCAGCATTGTAGATGTCAGCATTGTTGGAACCCTTTGTTGGTTTTTGGTTATTAAAACAATTATGTACTTATTTTGCATAACAGTGGGTGCGTGTTTGCGCATTATTATACTGTGTTATATTATTTTTGGTTTTTCATGTTTACTAAACGCTCCGCATCGTTTTAAAGTTAAACTTGATTTTGGTTTGTTTGTTCATATAGAGTCGTTCTGAGTAACTAATGACTGAGATCCTGGTATGTCACACGCCTCACGGTAAAACCCCGCACGCGAATTATGAGGGTGTGACAAGACCCGTCAATCTAAAACTTTGCACCCTGAAACCCGTCAATCTTCACATCTTGATCTGAACCACTTGACTCGTTAAAGGTAGGTTTCAAGTGACGATGGAGGCTAGACACTAAAAACGGACCTAATACAGGTTGGGCGGCAGCGAAGTTGAAAAATGGCTCAAAGTTAGCCCCATTTCATCAAAAGAACTAACGAGCGTTAACTCTTAGTTAGTAAGGGATCGTTGGAGGAAAATAAGCTCAAAGTTGGGAGTGCCTATAAACATTTACTCAGTTGGGATTAATCCCGGACAATAAATAAAAGTTGGGATTATTAAAATCCAATAACCCATTATTAAATGATTAACTTTTTATTCTAGTAACAAGACACGTTCAAATCCTACGTGTAGATTGTAAAAAAAAATCATGTGACTTTTAAACATTTTGTTTTATTAGTATAAATTTAGAAACTTTCAACGTGCGGTCGCAATCAGAAAAAAATAAAAAATAAAACATTTCCTTATATGGTCGTTGTATTACATATATTAATCCAACAACACATTAATAAATGTCAAGAAACTCCAAACCTCTAGTGGAGATTCACGGAGAATGATGGAAAGTGGTAATTTACTCGATGAAAAAAAAATACAAAATGTTATGTTGGGGACACTCACTCACCACCAACCCCACCTTTTGCATGCCGACCCTTAAAATTTAAATAAAAACAAATTTTAATTATTAAAATAAAATCATATTTGATTGGGTTTTAAGGTGGATAAGGATGGTTATCGTTGTCATTAAAGTGTGAATTAATCAAGTTCATATTGATAATGTTTACGGTTGTAATTATGTTGACATCTTTCATTATTTGATGAAATGGAAATAATGGTTACTTATAATATATTAGATTAAAAACTCATATATTATAATATATTAGTTTTTGTTAAATTAAAAATAATAAAGATCTAAGAATTACATTATATTTTAATATAAGATATAACTAAAAACTTTTTTTATGATTTAGTAAGTTCTGATAAATTATATGAATAAGAAGATTTATATTTTAAATATTTAATTTGATTATTTAAAATCTTTATTATTTAATAAGAGAGAAAAAATAGATACAAAAAATTAAACTTCACTGGAAGCACATGTGTCGACCAAGATACTTGTTTATGGTAATAAGATTATTACCATACGTCTATGTTTCTAGTATTGATTTAGAGATGTAGAATAATATATTACTAATAGGTCAGAAAACACAAAAAGATTATGTTATAGACAATTAAATAATGGTGAAAAATACAAGCTAATGTGCATATACCAAATCATAATTATAATTTGATCGATACGCTCTCAAAACACAACTCACCAACAAAAAACTAATAAAAATATTGATAAATTAAATTTTAATAATTTAAACCATAATACATTGAATGATAAATCCATAATTAATAAATTGATTAATGACATTCTTATGATTATTTTTTACTGATGACAATTCAAATAACATAATCATTAAGTACTTACACTTGATTTAAACACATTTCCACTCCTAATAACTATTTATTAACGAATTGAAAAAATATACAACCCAAAACTAACGGAAAAAATGCAAATTGAGTATGAATTTATAATAGTTGTGTGCTACTTTAGAGTATTACTGACCACATTAATAATATGAGTTTACCGATTAGAAATAGTTTGCCTAAAATGTTTTATTTCTAAATATATATTTTAAACACAATTTATAATCAAATCAAATATACTTGTTTTTTTCTTTAAATACATAATTCACATTATATACTACTGAGAAGAATTTTAAAATTTTGTGAAGTATAAATCCACATGATGGCATATTAAACCAATTAGGACCTTTATACCCCTTAATCGGTTAAGCTCCACCTACAACCCTCTCTTCACAAGTACTTCCTCTATGTGAGGAGATTATATTTGTTGGATGTTTTTCAGGGTTGTAGCGTGTTACCAATTCAATAATGAAGTTTTTCTTTCAAGATCATTGACAATGCTTTCTTTACCATAAAGTGTAGTCATATGCAACACGAACATCCCACCAAGGGTAGTCTAGCCGCTACAAAGAGATAGAATGGATTTCATCAAGAGATAAAATGGATTTCATCGTGGTTGATCCACGTCCTACATTCGTGCTCAGAGAACCAAGCCTGCTTAGGTTACAAAGCTATACATTCAATTACAAATTACACGAAAGTTGACCTTTTTTTCATAAAGGATTACCTTTGAGGAAGTTTGTGCGTGCTCTCCCCTCTTAAGTCTTTCTAGGGCAAAATCCTTATGTGGAGTGACACCGGTAAATCCACATATAAATCTACATGCATCATAAACTTACATGTAAATTAGAAAAATTACATACTTGTTACAAACATATGACACTTCAAGCTAGTTTATAAGAGCATTCATAATAGCTTTCCAACTTCATCCCCCATAATTAACAAAAAACCATAATCTCTTAAAAAAATTTGTTCATTTTCTATAAATCTTTCACATCAGCTTCACAATATATATCCTTATTTTAGTTAAATAATATTTATTCTTTTTTATCTTTTTCTTCACTCACAATTACTTATAAAAAAAACAAAATAATAATTACGGGGGTAATGATAAACCCTAAATATAGAGGATCATTTTAGTTTCCTCTAAAATTATAGAAGATAAAAATGAGGATAAGAAACCTTACATAAATATAAAATTACATATTTTATCATGTTTGTATAATTTAAAAATAAAAATATAAATGAAGATGCTAATATGAATGCTTAAATGAGTTAATATTAAGTTCTAGATAATAAGCAATACAACAAATAATTTTAACAAAATAAAACCATAAACCACTATACCAAACTCCTGTAAACCTAACATGTATTTAGTAACATAAGTTAAAATTATAATTTATACACGATGTTTGACTTAGCTTCCGTTCGTTAAGATCCAACAACAGTTACGATCTCTTCACGAACAAATTTGTCATTTTTTATTCTCTTCCACCCTCACCGCCCCGTCACCGAGAGACCCTCACCCCATCGAATCTCACCATTTCACCCTATAAAACCAACCACCACCATCCACCAAACCCCCTAAATTTTCCGATCAATCGCCGGAGATCCCCTCTCAAAACCCTAATTCCGATCAATCAACACCCCCAATGGCAATCTCCACCACCGCATCTAGGGCTTCCCTCTCCTCCGCCCACCGTACAGATTCCGGCAGCTTCGGCTCACGCTTCTCCGGCAAACAGCCGTTCGGTATGTCGTCTCTCATTCTCAGGTTTCCTCCGAACTTTGTTCGACAGCTCAGCAACAAGGCTCGGAGGAACTGTAGCAACATCGGTGTTGCGCAGATTGTTGCAGCTTCATGGTCTAACAACCAGCCGCCCTCGGCGGCGGCGGCGGCGGTTGATGCCGCCGCTGCCTCCGCCGTCTCCGTCCCGATCGCTATGGGTGAAGATGTTGTTGTTGATAATAGTTGTGAGGGTTTAGGTTCGTGTAATGATAGGGATTTTGTACAGTTTGAGGCTGTGGAGAATGTTCATAAGCCTTCGTTTTTGAATGGTGATGGTAGCCTTGCGATTCATGCTGGTATGATTCTTCACCTTCTTATCTCTCTAAGCATGTATTTATAGATTGATAACACTTAGATCTGTTTGATATGTATCAGATACGTTACAGATTTGCCTAAATTATGTGTTTTATTTATTGCAAGTATAAATCTGTCAATGAAGTTTATTGATCTCAAATATTTTGTTTTCTAATCCACTTGAAATCTGCTAATCCAAGGGAAATGTGTTGTTTTTATGAATTGATGAAAAATGGTGTTTTTTGATGATTGATAATAGTGGTTTGGTGATGGTTTTGTTAGGTGAAAGATTGGGTCGCGGCATTGTTACTGATGCGATAACTACCCCTGTGGTCAATACATCTGCCTACTTTTTCAAGAAAACTATTGAACTCATTGATTTTAAGGTATACCATATGTTGTTTCTTTTAATCTATGCACCTTGATTCTTGAAATCCGTGTATCTTTCAAGGTTTAATTTACCTCAAGTCTGATTTTTTAAGTTGTATGCTGGTTTATAACCAGCTAGTTTTAGATTATCTACTCTGCTAAGGGTGTTTGGACTTGTTTTTGAATTGATTAATGAGAATTGCCACTTTAACAAGTTGAGTTTGGATTAAAAGATTTAAGATTTTGATTATATGAATGCTTAATTGTTAAGATATTGGAATTTGGATAATGGGTTAAGGGTTAAAGTAATCTTACTGTTCCTGATGGATTGATTTGACTTTAATCAAGTTGTTTTGCTAATCCTTTGAATCCTTGGAATCTTTAACCAGGAAAAGCGTCACACAAGCTTTGAGTATGGGCGTTATGGGAATCCTACTACCGAGGTTTTGGAGAACAAGATAAGGTATCTGATCCGTCTTTTGGGTTGTTTGTCCTTTGATCAAATTCCATGCTATTGAGAGAAATGTATAACCATGATCTATGAAAAACAGTCAGCTTGAGGGAGCTGAATCAACCTTGTTGCTGGCCTCTGGAATGTGTGCAAGTACTGTTATGATGTTAGCCCTGGTTCCAGCTGGGGGGCACATAGTCACTACCACTGACTGTTACAGGAAAACCAGGATTTTCATCGAGACGTTTCTTCCCAAGATGGGGATCACGGTATGATACGTGATCCATGTTTTTCTTATTGTAGTATATGTTTATAGTTGTACATTGTTTGAATGTTCTTTTTGTGTTGAAATGCAGGCTTCAGTCATTGACCCTGCAGATATTGCTGGACTTGAGTATGCACTAGATAACCACAAAGTCAGTAGTAGTGCAACTTTGATTCCAACTTTACTGCATCTATGTAATTAATTAAAATGGAAATGACGTATAGATATGGCTTAATGTTGCAGGTTAGTCTTTTCTTCACTGAATCGCCAACTAACCCATTTCTAAGATGTGTTGACATTGAGTTAGTTTCAAAGCTGTGCCATGCGAAAGGAGCTTTGGTTTGCATTGATGGAACATTTGCTACACCTCTGAACCAGAAGGCTCTTGCACTTGGTGCTGACCTTATTCTACACTCTGCAACCAAATATCTTGGTGGTCACAATGATGTAAGCATTTATCTTTTAGCTATACTCTAGTTTTTACTAGCATTGAGAATAATCTAGTATGCAATTTTGTTTTTTCAGGTGCTTGCTGGTTGTGTTAGCGGTCCTACTGAAATAATATCTCAAATTCGTAACATGCATCATGTTTTAGGGGGCACTCTTAATCCTGTAAGTATCCTACATACCTGCTTTTCAGTATAAAAACATATTGCTTGACATTATTAAGGGTGCCTTTTTTATGCCAGAATGCTGCATATCTGATCATTCGAGGCATGAAAACGCTGAAACTACGTGTACAGCAGCAGAATGCCACTGCGCAAAGGATGGCCGAACTTTTAGAGGCACATCCGAAGGTATCTACATTGCTACACAAGAACAATATATTAAAGAGTACAGTATGTGTTGTGGGCAGGTGGCAAAATGGATTTGATCAAGTTGACTTACAAACACATGTTTTCTTTTTTTAACACTCAACGTTTTTACAATATGTTCACAAAAAAGTTTCTAAAGAAAATAGTCACAAATTACAAAATAAGACATTTTAGAGGATTTTACTTATTAAGAATACACTTTGGAAAACTTTTGACCTGTTCAGTCAATTTGATTTGATTTTTTTTTTTTTGAGCTAATTAATCCGTTAAAGAGTTGCAACACAACCAATATTCGTAAAAAGATGCATCCAAGATGATCTAATGCTGAGACTTTTTTTCCCTTATTTTACAGGTGAAACATGTCTATTATCCCGGCTTGCAAAGTCATCCTGAGCATGAAATTGCAAAGAAACAGATGACTGGTTTTGGTGGTGTCGTCAGTTTTGAGGTCAATTCTAGTTCTCGCCGCTTTACCTTTAACTTTGCCTCTCAATATGTTAACCTTTTCTGTGTTAATTTAGGTGGATGGTGACTTAGAGACCACCATTAAATTTGTCGATTCTCTAAAGATCCCTTACATTGCACCGTCCTTTGGTGGCTGTGAAAGCATTGTGGATCAGCCTGCCATTATGTCTTACTGGTCAGTTTTACATTCTCTGCATATTCTATTGAACCTGCAGCAACATTTGCTTAACTGTTGGTGTTATGTTTGACATTCTTTTTGTTAGCAGGGATCTTAGCCAATCCGAGAGGGCCAAATACGGGATACTGGACAATCTGGTTCGCTTCAGCTTTGGAGTCGAAGACTATGAGGATCTGGAAGCTGATGTTCTTCAGGCTTTGGAGGCGATATAATGGACTTGATTCACCTGCGCTTTTCTTTGTTGTTTTTATGATTTCATGTTGTTTCCTTTAATGCGGTTATTAAATCATGATCATTATTGTTTGTAGTTGAACGCTTTCTGAGCGCTTCTACCACCATTCTGTTATTGACATGATAATAACTTATCAAGCAATTCAAAAGCATATTCCATTTCTCACTCTTCCAAGATGCACAACACTGGACAATCCCTAAGTGGGATTCCTATCATTACATAGATGTAATATTGCCCTACACATTTATTCTCTTTTGTATTTACGATCTCTCTTTTAAAGTGTGCATGAGAGCCTTTCTTGAAGCAACCGTTAAGGTTGTTGCTTTGTGATATAGACTATAGAGGTTATGGGTTTACATGATAAACAACCTCTTGCATAAACTATAGCGTAAGGTTGTATGTCCTTGGACCCTATGTGGTTATGTAAAGTGGGAGCTAAGGTAAACATCGGACATGTTCTTTTTAAAGATAACTTAAAAATTTGGAATTTAATATGCAAGTGTGAGAAATAACATAATTAAAATGACACATACTCATGTTTAAACCATAGTCCATAAGACTATTCAAATCCTACACATCGTATTTAGCTGTTTTTAGTTAAATAAATATTTTGACTGAGAATTAATTGTTAGAAAATACCAAAGTTGAAACTAAAAGCTTGTAATAGTTTCTTCAACGACCGAGTCTATACTCTATAATAACGTGCATATATTGTTTAAGGCTCAAAAAATATCTCAAGATTTAATTATGAAAGATTCTTCCAACCATTTCTTTAATAAATATTTTCATTATAAACTTCTATAAACTCTAGTTGGTTTTATAAAAAGAATTTCATCCAACCATTTTTTTAATAATTGACTTAAGTCTAATGGTTGTTAGTTTGCATCGTTAAATTAAGTCACGTGGTTGTCATATGAGGGTAGACGTATAAGAAAAACATCCAGACGACATAATCCAAAAATAAATCAATGTATTAGAAAAATATGATTGGAAAAATGGTGACCGACGAGTAACACATCAAGTTTATTATTAATATTAAAATCATATAAAGCCGTAAATCTTTATAATACTAGCTTTAAAAAGTGATGATGTATGTGTGTGTGTGTATATATATATATATATATATATATAATTTAAGGTTTTACTCGACGGTCTCAACATTTTACTGATGATATTTCCTTGATACCTCGATTTGTGTTTGGATTATGCGTAGTTTTTTACACAACCTGTATATGATAACCATGTGATCTAACTTAATGATGTAAACTAATGATTATTAAACTAAGGGACTGTTTGGCAATTTCTGAATGATTAAGTGTTGAACCAATAAGAGGTCTGAACCATTAAGAGCTAGTATATCGCTTAACTATTCAAAGACAAATTTCTGACGAATTCACATAAGAGGTTTTAAACATTCAGCATTAGACCTCTTAACCATCAGCATTAGTATAATGTTTAACCATTCAGAGGCAAATGTCTGAACCATTCAAACATTTGTTCGCGAAACAAACAGTCTGAACCATTAAGTGTTGAACCATTCCGACATCTGAACTATTAAAAGGCTGATGCTGCCAAACAGCCCCTAAATGACTAAAGATGAAACAAAATATATACATAAAAGTAAAATCATTTTCCGTAAGAAATAGGTTCAAATACAAAGTGTATTTTTGTTACAAAGTGTGAGAAAACATAATGAGTAAAAAAAATCACAAAAAAATTATATCTCACAATCTAAATCGAATTTCAAAAAAGTAATTCTGAGCTTTTGTTCCCTTAGCTGTCCTCACTAAGAAAAAAAAATAAACGAAAAATAAAAAATTAACGTTTTTCTATTGTGTCATTAATGAAAGACACAATCACGTCATTGTGTCATTGTGTCATTATGAAAGACATAATGACGTCATTGTGTCATTATGAAAGAGACAATGACGTCATTGTATCATAAAAGACACAACGAATTTATTTTATTTTATTTTTATTTTTTTTCTGAAAGAGGACGACGAGAGGAACGGAGACTCCGCAGTATTTTTTTGAAATTCGATTTAGATTGTGAGATATAATTTTTTGTGATTTTTTTAGCTTCATTGTGTCTTTTCACACTTTGTAACAAAAATACGTTTTGTAAAATAACATCATCCTTTCTGTAATTTATAATATATTATAATATTATTAATACGAATAAACAATTAATAATCGAATTAAACAATTCATTGTCGATTCAAAATTAAAAATCACAGTCAACCTACATTTAAAGAAGAAAATATTATGAAATCCCATTCTTGATTCAATCCAAATCTCTACACTAAAATAATAATCACCTCCAGCTGAATTGATGCAGACCCACTGATCACTCACCACTGCTCATTAATTCATCTTCTTTCTTCTCCAAAACCCACCATCTTGATCAATCTCTTCTTCTCGACATCTGCTTCAATGGCGTTCTTATCTTCATCGTTTTCATAATTCATTGGTTTGTTTCTGATGGGTAATCGGCAATTTTCATCGTGGAATTTGAGATCCCTTTTCGGTTTTGGGAATTCCCCAGAAATCTCTCAGGTGGGCTTCACTGATTATTATGTTTCTTACAATCTTGAGAGTTTAATTGCATTAATATAATTATATTTGGTTATTTGATGATAGATATGTGATTTTAGTTTATGTGAGCATATTAGAATGTTGGTGTAAGGTTATGAGCTAACATTGCAGGTTAGAATTGGGAATAAGTAGAAATTGGTTTTAATTTGTGCTCCAACTATCAAGGGTTCTGTAATTTCACTTGGTTTCAATGATAAAGTTTTGATCTTTAAAGCAATTTCGCACCTTAGGTCTTTATGACTTGAGTGCTACTGGTGTTTAATGAATTGCCTCTTGAGATACAATGAAGAAACGTGTGTAGATTGTTAATAAACTAAACACGTACACGTGATAACTTTGATAAAGTTGTGAGTACTATGAGGATTTTTGTGTACGAAAACTTTGCTTCTATAGCAAGAAAGTATAGGTTTATAATCTCTTCATACATTTATAATCTTGCAGGGAAGATAGAGAGAATTTCATATTCGATTCATACTTCCATTGACATTCAAATGATGGGTACATATGGGTATTTATAGGTGATAGGGATTGGCAGGTAAAGGAAGGTTAAATAACTACCACTACCCGCCATAACAAACTTACATATGCTAACAATAATTATACAATCATGTCACACTTAACCTCAGCCAAGTTTACTATTTCGAACAGTTACTTTGTTAGTATTTCTGGTACGTAGGAGCTATTAATCTGCAGGTATTTGGTGTGTGTTTTATGCTGCAAAAATGAAGGGGGCATATTGATTATATTTCCCAATGATGCCCCTTTTTGTGTATTCTATTAGATTTTATATTTGTTTAGGTTCTTAACGGATGCAAATTTGTGTAAGGGCATTCAAGTTATATTGTTATCCTTTAAAAGACTGATAATTTAGGATTTTACAGGGTTCATCAAGCAGGAAGCTAGAGAGTTCTGGTGTTACAAACAAACGGTTTCAACATCTTTATTCTCCCTTAATAGATGACAAGAAGGCATGTTATCTTGATTCGTGATTGTAGTGGTAGCTATTAGAATGTTATCTTAGCTTTTGACTCGTTCATGTTCTTTTTGCAGACTAGAACGAGGGAGGGACGAGTGGTAACTCATACCGTGAGGTCACATGGGATTTTGGTGGCAAGGACTCACATGTATGATTGGTTGATTCTTATAGTTTTGGCGGTTATAATGGGCGTTTTATCATTTATCCATCCTTTCTATCGTTATGTTGGAAAAGACATGATGAGTGATCTTAAGTATCCTTTGAAGGATAATACCGTTCCATTTTGGGCTGTTCCTGTGAGTACTCTTTCCTTAATTTAGAAGGTGTTTGGATTTGCATTTTGAAATGAGTATGCAATTATCAAATAAGTTTAACCAAATAGAACGAGCCATAGCATTGGATGCGTTGTTGTTTGAAGTTGTAATATAATAATCAGCATGTTTTTGAGTGTTTGGCAAATCTCTAATTAAATTGATGTGAAAAAATTATAGTTTAAATAATTTTATTTTACCCTTAGATAATCAGTTTGGTTGCAGCTGGTAATTGACCCAATTGATCAGATAGAAATAAACAGATAATCAGAAACATAATCTGTTTATTTAACATCAAACACAAATCCAAACACAACCTTTGTCTTTTACAAAGCAAAATTATTACAATATTACCGTAGGTTTCCATCTTTGTTAACAGGTAATTGCAGTATTGTTTCCAATAGCTGTCTTTCTGTTCTTCTATTATCACAGAAGAGATGTCTATGATCTTCATCATGCCATATTAGGTGACAATCTTTCAGCCCTTTTTTTAATTCTTTGAACTTTCATATACACCATTGATCTGAAGGATCTTACAGGTTCTCATTTGTTACCACAGGGCTTTTATTTTCGGTTATGATCACTGGGGTTATAACCATTGCCATAAAGGATGCAGTTGGTAGACCTCGGCCCGACTTCTTCTGGCGCTGTTTTCCAGATGGAAAAGATGTATGCTGCTTTAGATGATCATTTTTTTTCATATGTTTCCTTGTCTTTTTCAAAGATTTTAATGCTTTTTACTAGGATTCTGTCATTTTCTTCAGCTTTATGATCGATTTGGAAACGTTATATGTCATGGTGATAGCAATGTCGTACGAGAAGGCCATATGAGTTTCCCGAGTGGACATACTTCAGGTGACCAGCACACTCTACATTCTTCCATATCCCTGCCAGAATGGTTATGCTATAATTAGAAGTGGTAAAATGATCGGGTCAGGAAAACAGGTCTATTGGTCAAATATGGTTTGCTTTTTTGTTCTGGTCAAAAGGGATCAACTTGGGTCGACCCGTAACACTTTTATCCAAATTTTTTTTCTTTTTTTCAAGAAATAATTAGTGTGCCAAATATGATTAAAGAAGCTATTTGTGAGGTTTTATACACTAAATATACACTATGGTCTTGTTAATTTTACTTGTTAAAGATTAAACATAGCCCGAACCGACCCATTTTCATTACTAAATGGGTTGAAATGATCATCTCTAGTATCATATAATTCAGAATTCACAGTGCAGTCAAATCCAAAATGATAGTCAACCATTAATTTTCTAAACTTTTTTATGAATATATTGCAGGGTCTTTCTCTGGTCTTGGATTCTTGTCCCTCTATCTATCTGGAAAAGTACGAGTCTTCAACCGAAAAGGCCATGTCGCAAAGCTATGCATCGTCTTTCTGCCTCTACTCGTTGCATCACTCGTGGGTATTTCTCGTGTAGACGACTATTGGCACCACTGGCAGGACGTCTTTGCTGGAGGTCTAATAGGTAAATTCACACATATAAATTCACATTCATTTGGAAAACTATTTGTAGCCAACTCATGGGGCCCACTAGTACCCCTAACTAGTGGGACCATGTAAGCAACAAAAACCAGTGAAAGCTGGATTCAAACCTAAGACCATGCTAGATGGAATTTGTGTCGTTTGGAGAACTTAACACTTGCATATTATTGTTTGCAGGTATTATTGTGGCCACCTTTTGCTATTTGCAATTTTTTGCACCACCCTATCATGCTGAAGGTATGATTGTTGTGATTATCATTTTACATATTTTTCTTGCCCAGTTTTCACATATGTAGTTCTTCAATACTTGTGAAGGTTGGGGACCCTATGCATTTTTTCGGGCTCTAGAAGATTCTGGACCTCCGTTAGCCCACACCGACGTGCTTGAGTCTTCATTCAACAATTCATGTTTAACAATCGATGATCCTGAATCTGTTATTAGGTAGTTATATCTGTATTTAGAAAGTTAGATTGTTTGATCATTCTTTCTAACAAGATTCTTTGGATTAAAAACGTAAATTATAATTTTTATGTGTTATATATGTATTTTAAGAGTTTGAATTTGTGTTATGTTGCATGAAAAAGAGTTTGAATTTGATTTCATTGTACAAAGAAAACAAAAAAGAAAAAAAGAAAAAAAGACAAAAACTTTGAACAAGTTTAAACAATGAAGTTGATAAGGGTGTCTTGTTAATGTATAATGTGGACATATTTCTTTTTATTTTCATATATAGTGTTAATTTCTGAAGATTAAGGAAAATCAGACCCTTGTGTGGAAAGTATGCAATGAAAATTCTGTTGCTGGATTTGAACTTGATAGAAATGATTTTATTAGAGTTGCTGAAGAATAAAGAATTTGATAAATTTGTAACTAATGAGGAGGAATTTTCAAATATGGAATCCATAATTGGTCTGCTAGATCTGCTGCGTTTATTTTATATGTTAAGGGTCATTTTCTTTTTTTCGTTGAAGAATCAAATGTTGAGATCTAATTAGGGTGATATTTTGTTTTAGTTCAAATACTGTTAGTAATATTTTAAATTTTGGTTTAGTTTCTGCTGGTAATAGTTATTTTTGTTTCAATTTCACTTGTTAATTGTTATTCATATATTTTTTATGCATTTTTAGGATTACATATTTACATATTACAATTTTTTTTTGCTTTGGAATAAAGGTTATATATATTTCAATTTATTTTAGTGTTAATTTTTAAAATCAGTAAATAGGATTTTTTTAATGCTGGCTCCATCTTTGATAAACTAAACTTGACTTGTTTACACTCTCAATAAGAAAATCTACAAGGGTGTTTACAGTTTGGCTTTTTAACGGTTTTTAGCAAGAAGTCGTACCCAACCAAACCGTTACCAACGGTTTGATTTCGGTTTGTCTAACGTTCGAAATTACATCTCACATATTCACTAATCACAAATCAAACATAAACAACCCTGAGGAGCAGGAGCTAAATTTATCCAAAACTTTGTTATTAATAGCAGTTTAATTAGAATGAAAGAAAGAATAGGCAACATAAGTATTCAATTGAGATTTGGACCGAGATTTTACACCCAACTGACCACAAAACTGTTATTTACGGTTTGAAAATTTTGAAATCGACCAGCTGAAAGCAATAAAGAAAATATTAGCAAGAAACCAAACTAATAACCATATTTAATTAACTTTAAAGTATATGATTTCCTTTTATGCTATAAAATGATAAATATATGAATAATTAACTCCACATGCATCGTATAGGTGATCTACTCTAAACTCCAAACAATAAGTTGTTATTTAATGAAATAATTTTGCAATCTTCTTTCAATTATTCGAGTATTAAATCTTTAATAGTACTGCAATAATCCCAACAAGAAAAAAAATTAAAAAAAAAAAAACACCATCCCTTAACAAATAAGGATGCTTAAATTGTTAAAAAGCTGATAAAAGAGGTAAAAGCGACCGAAATTTACGACCGACCAGAAACGATCACAAACATTTCTATACTAGAATCTGATCCATAAGAAGCGGAAGTGTTCTTATGAACCTCAAACGCCAGCAAGACATTAATACAGATACTGATACTGATACTGATACTGATTGAACTGTACAATAGCACTACATGGACCCTAACTCATGAGAAGCAGAAGTGTTCTTATGAATCTCAAGCAGCAATCTACTCTGAAACTCATTGCTAGACGCCGCGATCTTAGCAGACCGCTGATCCTTCTTGGCACGCGATGACCCCTGGTCATCAGAACCAATGTTAAACAACTTCTTGATCTTTGACAACCGGCTCCGGCCCTCTCCAAATCGCGCTGTCTTCATATTCTTTCGTCGGTCAGGACTGCCTTCGGCAATATTAACATCGTACGATTTTCTCCTCCAAACCTTATTAACATCAACCGAATTCATAAAAAACTTTTCCATTGTTGAATCAATGTAACTCTCAAACTTTCAATGTTTTGTGTTTTTGTGTGTTGTGTGGTGGAGGTAGATAAAATGTGCATATATTTATAGGATTATTATTGTATGATGAAGTACATGTGATGTACATGTACCATGTCGTATGATGATATAATAATATAAGATGCGTGTATTATGCCGGTGGCAAGTGTCGGGTCAGATACAACATGTAGGGTCGGATTTCGGATCTTGTTTTGTATGTCGAGAGATTCTTTTTTTACACACACTTATGCACATGCATTTCAAATTTTGTGTCTACATATGTATGCAATTATATGTTTTTTTGAATTAAATGTGATTGAATAACTTCATATTATTAATTGTTTTTGTTCTTGTTCTTGTTCTTAATTCTTGTGTTCTTAACTTATTTGTAAACTCTATTTGTACATCTTTTAATTTTTTGTGTGTGTGATCTTAGGAAAAAGAGGATAAGTTTGAAAGAGTGTGTAGTTCACTTGAAATGTTGGACGATTCTTTTTATAAAATCTTTTACATGGTATAAGAGTCTAATTCGTTTATAAAAGATTTTTTATTAAAAGCTTTTCTAGAAGGTAAAACACTTGTGTTCTTGTGAATGAGTTGAGGATGTATCTATGTTTTAGCTAGATCATGGTCCCTTGTAATTTCTTCTAGATTTTGACTTTGTAGTTAAAATTTGAAAGTTGAGAATATGTGGTTATTCTTGCCCTAATTCTAATTTTATAATCGAAGGGTCGAGAATAAGCTTTTTTTAGATCTGTTTGTGATCATTTGTGGTGTTGCTGTTTTTGAGTTCATTGTAATATCTTGATCTAGTATCTCTATCGTCGATCAAACTGCGTTGGTTTCTTCACTTTGTTTTAATATCAGGTTTTGACAAGGAACTCTATTTATTAGAAAGTCATCTTTTTAGACGTTGTCGTCATTCTTACTGTAATTTTAAAATAAACACACTTCTAAACTAGCCATTTTAATACAAGATTAAAGAAAATTTACATACCATATTAAATAATATTCTTACAAACAAATTGAAAAACCAACCAATATCACAACGCAAAAGTTCATAGTTTACTATGCACTAAAAGAAAACCAAATATGTATATAAATATTTCATCTGTTAACTACTTGTAACTTTTACCTCAATGGAATTTCTTTTATGAGGTTTAAAAATTTTTGAGGTCTATTGTCTATTGTCAAGTCTACTATTGATTCTAATGATGACAAACTCGCTATTCAGTCTAAAGTTATTTAAGCTTCTTCTAGCCCCTGCCACACGAGGTATCCTATTCACTTATTCAACATATAATGTTCTATTTTGTATGATGATTGCTAGATTCTCTCCATGCTTGTTTTGTATTAAGAGCAAGTAAAAACATATCATTATCATATAAGCATTGATAAACGTATGCTGCAAAAGAGCTTGACTTTACTTTATGACCGTACGCCCAAATGGTGAAGATTAAAGGGCTTATACATGATAATTGGTCTAACTTTTTTTCATATTTGTCTGATCATTTTTGTTGTCACTGTAAAGATAAAATTAATTAAATGGTTCAGACCAAAAAGTAAATATGATCTCCCAACAAAATAAAGAAAAATTTACATACCGACTAAACGTGCAGATAATATAAATATCCTGTTAAATTTCTTCTGTTACATAGAACTCTGTATATAGATGATGAAATCATCATTAAATGTACAATTGTCTATGCTCAAGTTACAAGTCAAAGAAGCAGTACATAGACCCAATACTCATCTTCGGTATCTGTAACGTTTAAAGTTGAAGTAAACATGCAATATTCCACGTTCAAATGTGCATTTGAATCCCTTCTTGTGTGAGTATTCCCATTCCTTGTTAACAATACGAAATGCCTGTTATAAATTAGCCAAAACCATCGTCAAAACATGTTCCATAACCACCTTATGTGTCACAATTAAAGCAACAGATGCATGTGTTTATGTGATTCTTGGAGATATTTTACTTAAATTTGGTTTTGTACTGAACACCATAAAAAAGATTCAACTGTTAGACATGCATGGTTTGACTTTTGAGATCAAATAAACACTACCTGGATTTATAAATCAGCCTTGGTGTTCTTAATTTTATTAGTGATGTTTTATTATACATTAATATTCGAGTTAAAAGATAAAAGAAATACATTTGACCTCAAAAGGCCAACTTTATGAACAAGGAAATAACTGAATGCATGGGTGGAAAAAAGACAGGTCGGTCACGTGTCAAAAAGAGGCCAAGTTTATAGGATTGATTAAAACGAGTTCACTCGACCCACCAGCACATTTTTAGTCCTTACTTTTACTTAAGCAAATAGTTAATACTTTAAAGGTGATTACATAAACTATTTATAAAAAATAAAACCATCTAACAATAGAGCAATTTAGTTTAGTTGGTTGGTGAACACTTGACAATAGTTCAGGAAACTTTAGCCTTTTTAACCTGTTTTCGCCTAAAAGGTTTAAATTTGTCCAATTATGATATAGTATGTGCAAAATCAGGTTGAAACTTACAATATCCTCATAGGGTGGACCAGCATGAAACCGAATGATGCAGGTTTCAGCACTATCCCCGTCCTTCTCGATTGTATAAACTGGAGCTTTTGTTTTGTCAACAAGATCTGGGTAGAAGATATTGAATTTGTAGCCTTGCACGATCTTTGGGGGCGGATTGTCGTGATCATAATGAGTCTGGTTGTATTTGTTCCACTCATATCCAGTGTGCACGCGGTTGAAATATTTTGGTTTTCTAGGTCGATATTTGTCATGCCACCAGTATACCTGTATGCAATCCAGACCCATGGATGTCATGTCATGGAATATTCCAAATCATATTACTATCCTAAATCCTAAACCCCAAGTCCCTAATGCAAAAAGAGAACATGAAAAAGAAAACGATGAGAAGTACCTGTGAGTCAACGTTGACTTCATCGGAGTTTCCAAATACTTCATCACCGTTATCCATAGCTCCCATGGCTTTCGCAGCCCGCATCTCCAAATTATCCTCGGGGGGTGGCAAAGCAATTGCTTCTTGAAACTTTCTCTGCTGTTCTTCAACTACTTGTATACGCTTCCTTTCCTGTTTGATTACAAGATGTTAACAAACTCCACCTACCTTAATTAACCAACAATAAAATATGGAATAGGAATGTCAATTACCAATATAGCCCTATCCTCTTCAGGGTCAATTGCTTCTTCATCTTCGTCACCATGTAACAATTCTGGTGAAAATGAACCCGCTTCTTCCTCCTCCATTGCTTGAGGTTCACCTCTTGGTATTACTTCAGGGACTACGTCACCTGTCGTTCAAAACAAAATTGTTAACCACTTCCTTCAGTTGACAAGTACTAAATAATGGGAGCAGGATGGGTGGTTGCTGACAAGTTACTTGTGTTGACCCACAAACACTTTTTTTCTTATTAAAAAAATCATTCTGTTGATTAAAACTAAAATAACAAGGTTATCGCGATAAAAATTTATATCTTCGAAAATAAACAATTTAGTATGCATTATTGAAAAATAGACTTTGATTGGTTGTCAGCCTGTTTGACCCATCACAACTATTTTTTAATAACAGAACTGTTTGACTTAGAACATAAAACAAATCAATACATTGATAAGAAAAACGGGTCACCACTAGTCTAGGACTAACTATCAAAGATAGTTTATACTCGGTAACAATTGTCTATACCTTCCAGATCATGATCAGATTCTTGTTCCACTTTAGGTGAAGCAGTTTTGTCTCTTTTCATGTCCCTGTTGAAACTCCCATCAAGGTGGTCAACGCGTCCTAAATGTTTACGCAGCATCTTATTGTGAATTTCCTTTAAGCAAGCCTGTATGCAGACAGCCAATTATTCATATAAGAGGACAGGAAAGCAAAGACATTATTTATATATCAAATTCACGGTCTGGCTCGGGCAGTTTTGATGAGAACTCTGGACCAAACCAGTATCTACAGTTTTGGGAAACAACAAACCAAACCGACCAAGTTGTTGTTATAGCGGTTTGGCGGCTTGTAAGGTTCGGTTTTGGTGGCTTGGCGGTTTAACTCGGTTTTTTACCCTTTTTTCAAATTAAATAGTTCGTATTAAAATTTTTAAAAAGAAATATGGTTCATGTATATAATACATGCTTATTCAAAAATGAAAAAAAAAAAAAAAACTTAAATAAATAAGGTTACACACTAGTTGGCATTACACGGCCGGTTCCAAGTTTCAAACTATGGAACAAACCATAAAACCACCAAAACTAAACCGTGACCATATAAATCTCAAACCAGTCAGACAGGCCGATTTGTTCTGATTTGAGCAGTTCAGTCAGTAGCACGGCTTATGAACAACCCAAACGGCATGTAGTTTGATGGTACCAAGGTGTTGAAATGGTGTTCCTCCCAAGTGGTTGAAGATTCAAGTCCCGTTGTTGAAAAAAGGGTGTAGATTTAAGAGTAGGTTTAGTGGGTGTGTGAGTTCACCGTTTAAAAAACAAGACAATGTATATAACAAGTGGCTAATTCAACCCCTTTACTAATAAAAGGGTCATCGGTTTGGATTACCAATATTCTCAAACCACACAAATGCCAAAGATTAACATTAGCTAAAAAGAAAACAGCACAAATGAGTTAAAAGTCGTCCAAAGTGTACTTTGAATGCATACAACTTGTTAAATCAATTAATCGAGACAGTTAGATAATAAAAATTGTAGAGTTTTTTGAAATAATTAACTATTTATAAAACCTATCAAAAATAGATAAGAAGATAACACCTAGACAGATTGACCGGCACTTGTTTTGACACGTTATACAGCCCACCTGCCTATTTTGTCAGCTCTACTGACATTCATATAACACCTAGACAGATACGTGATCGTTAGTAATCGAATAATACCTTAGCCTTATAGATGTGAATGCGTTTAAGAACAGCTTCCCAATACTCAACAACCTTAGCCTTGCCAGAACGCATCTCAGACTCAATTTGGGAGTGAAGATGTTCAAGTGCAGCAAATGATTTTCCATCAAGAAGTTTCTTCACATCAGCTTCGATAGTTGAATGCATGCCCCTTTCTTCTGCAACTACCTCTGCAGGTGGTGCTTCACCTCTCACTCTAGCCCGATCCAATGTCTCCTTTTTGCGGGCCTCTGCCAATTCCCAATCACAAACCACCACAAGTGCCTATATGCATAAAAGCAACATCATAAAATTAGTATATCTAACGACGCCAGGTTAATGAAGACTTCACCAACCTATACAACTATGGGGGATAAAACAGGCAGGCTGGGTACAATAATCAAATTGATTCTGGTCAAAACATGTATCAGGTACAGATTGTCTGAATTTTTTGAATGTCAATCATTGTATCAAATAGAACAAAATTATACTATTTCAATAACCATCCAAGATTTTAAAACAGGAAAATTTACAAGAACAAGTAAGTAACTTCAGTCTAATTTCTACTTTTAATTATTGAAGTTTTTAATTTACGTTAACCAACATCCAAAAATTTCAGCTCAAGATAATCCTCAATTGCTGGTCAAAATTATCATGCAGCCAACATATTATCTACAAATTTTGACCAAGTTGACTTTTTTAGGCATGGGACTGTGGTGTTGTGGGCTCCGATCCATCTTGGGTACGGCCCTGAAACAGCCCGCAGACAACCTGCAGAAAGGGGGTTAGGGGCAGCCGGACCTAACCCTAATCTGCCACAACTTATTTTTGTTAAGTTTTTTATTGTCTTTTATTATAAATACCCACATATGTACTAGTAATCTTGGAGTCTTGAAAGTAATAAAAAGAAACCCTGGTTCGTAGCCCGTGGACGTAGGTCAATTCTTGACCGAACCACGTTAAATCGCTGTGTTCTTTACTGCTTTGATTATTATTACTGCCCGTGTGATTGTGTGTGTGTTTTCTGCCGAGAACAGCAGCATTACTGCTGCTGCCTTCTGCTGTCGCCAACAGTCTTCTGAAGGGCTGCTGTTTGCAGCTGATAAACCACCAGCAGCCGCCATCACAGCCGCCACAAAGGGGCTGTGTTTTGCTGCCGTGAACAGGCTGCTGTTCTGTTCCGTTTGTGCTGCAGTTTTCTGTCTTGTTTTAATCAAAGAACAGTCTTCAAAACAGGTTCTGTTTTGTGTTTATTCTGTTCAGTTTGATTAGTTCAAGTTATTGGTTGTTTGGTGATCTTATTCCGCTGCGTAGTAATTTTATGTTATTACCTTTTATTGCTATCGTTATCTCGTCACTCGTTTTAGAAATCGATTAGAAAATACCGACAAGTTCTTAAGGCCCGAGCCGTAGTATTGTATTGATTTCTGTGCCCTATCCGAATCCTCGGGTCAGCCGCGTACACGTAATACCTAACAAGTGGTATCAGAGCCTTGGTTGCTCTCATCCTTTGATCTCCGGTATTATGGCTGATGAGGTTAAAACGAGAATCGAGAAGTTTGATGGCGTCGATTTTGGATGGTGGAAGATGCAGATCGAGGACTTACTTGTTCAGAAAGATTTGAGTGCAACACTGCTTGGTGATAAACTTGAAAGCATGAAAGATGCTGATTGGGCTGCACTAGATGGGAAAGCTGTTGTTGTGGTTAGACTCTCGCTGACAAAGAATGTTGTCTTTAACATTATGAAGGAAACGACAGCCAAAGGCGTCATGGATGCACTGTCTAACATGTACGAGAAGCCGTCCGCAGCCAACAAGGTCTTTCTGATTCGGGAACTTGTAAACACGAGACTGAAGGAAGGTGGTTCTGTTAACACTCACATTAACAACTTTAACTCTATTATCTCTCGCCTAGTGTCTGTCGATATCAAATTTGATGATGAAGTCCTAGCCCTACTATTGTTATCCTCGTTACCTGAAAGCTGGTCAGGAACCGTTACAGCGGTTAGTAGTTCGTCTGGGAACACTAAGCTTAAACTTGATGGAGTTCGTGACTTGATTATGAGTGAGGACATTAGAAGGAGGAGCACTTGTGAGTCTTCCAGTTCCTTGTTGAGTACTGAAGGCAGAGGAAGGAAGAATGAACGAGGTGGTAATAGGGGCCGATCAAAATCAAAGAGAAGAAGTAAATCAAGACCAAGAAAAGATATTACTTGCTGGAATTGTAAGGAGACTGGGCACTTCAGAAGTCAATGTCCTAAACATGGTTTTAAAAAACGTTCGAGGCGTACCCCTCGAGGCGAGGCGGTAAGAAATCGTACTTGAGGCGGCGCCTCATAGGGCTCGGATGAGACGTACGCCTCTTAGGGCGAGGCGGTTCGCGAGGCGGTGAGGCGGGTGAGGCGGGAGTGAGGCGGACTTGTTGAGTTTTGCTGTTAGTTTGTGGGTATGTTTGTGCAGAATAATTTTATGTATTGTTAAGTGTAAACATTGATCTTTAGTGCAGATTTTATCATGTTTTTATCATGTTTTTGCTGGTAGAATACTAGTATGATGTCAATCTGATGGTAGTATAGAAGTTTTGTGCAGAATGATTTTGTAAATGGACTTGTTGGTAGTATGGTGTAAATGAAGGGACTGAAATTAGATCAAATTTGGGTTTGAAAATGGGTCAATTTGTGTGCAGAATGATCTTATATTGTGCATAATGTTTGGGACTGAATATTAGGTCAATAATTATCAAATTTGGGATTGAAACTAGGTCAATTTAGGACTGAAACTAGTCTTGTTTAACATCCCGTGAATTGTTTGCAAGTTAGCTAATCAATATGTTGATATTTATAAAGAATAGTATGTAATTAGATAAATCATGCTTATTTTTTTAAAGATATATAATTTTATATTTATTTATTATTTCCGCCTCGGGCTTACGCCTCGGTTCGCCTCGAGGCTTACGCCTCGTGTGGCGAAAGGAAAAACGCCTCGAGGCTCGATTCCGTTTTTTTTTAAACCTTGGTCCTAAACCATTAACATCTAAAGAAAAGAAAGAGGTTAACGCTGCTACAGATGATACAGATGATGATACTCTTATTTGTTGCGTTGAGAATACCACCGAGTCATGGATCATGGATTCTGGCGCTTCTTTTCACGCTACCTTTAGCTCAAAGAAGATGAAGAATTTGAAACAGGAAACTTAGGCAAGGTTCGTTTGGCTAATGATCAGACTCTGGATATTACTGGGATGGGAGACATTGATCTGAAGACTCTTCTAGGAATACATGGACACTAAAAGATGTTAGGGTAATTCCTAAGTTGAGGAAGATGCTAATCTCTATTGGGCAGCTAGATGACCAAGGTTATGATGTGTTGTTCGGGGGTGGATAATGGAAAGTCGTCAAAGGAAACTTGGTAGTTGCTCGTGGGAAAAAGAAAGGTACTTTATACATGGTTGAGGTACCAGCAGGTGACGTGAATGCACTAACCAGTGGACCAAGTCAATCCAGTTTGTGGCATCAACAACTTGGCCATATGAGTGAGAAAGGCATGAAGATGCTAGCAGAGAAAGGTAAACTCCTAGACTTGAAGAAAGTAGAACTTGAAACTGGATTCTACGAACCATGTGTGCTTGGTAAGAAGAAACGTGTTACTTTTGTGAAGACGGGAATGACACCTAAGGCTGAAAAACTTGAACTTGTCCACACTGATGTGTTTGGACCAACTCCTGTGACATCATTAGGAGGCTCCAGCTGTTATGTTACCTTCATTGATGATGCGAAGCGCAAGGTATGGGTTTATTTTCTCAAAAACAAGTATGATGTGTTTGATGTTTTCAAGAAATGGAAAGCAGCTGTTGAGATGGAACCAATCTGAAGGTGAAGTGCATAAAATCAGATAATGAAGGGGAATATATCAGCAATGAATTTGTAAATTACTATGCTGAAAGAGGAATCAAGATGATCAAGACGGTTCCCGGTACTCCCCAACAAAACGAAGTAGCTGAGAGAATGAACAGGACGTTGAATGAACGAGCCAGGAGCATGAGACTGAATGCAGGGCTTCCCAAAACCTTTTGGGCTGATGCAATTAACACTACTGCATATCTGATAAACAGAGGACCTTCGGTTCCTCTTGGTTTCAAAATACCAGAAGAGGAATGGCTTGGAAGAGAGGTTAGTTACAAACATCTGAAGGTATTTGGTTGTGATGCCTACACTGGTGTGAAAGACCTTGAGAGGGATAAGCTTGATCCCAAGGCAAAGAAATGCACCTTCATTGGCTATGGATCTGAATTGATGGGATATAGGCTTTGGGATTTTGAAGCCAGGAAAACTACCAGGAGTCGAGATCCGGTCTTTAATGAAGCCAAACTCTACAAAGACAAGGATTCAACCATACCAGAACTCGTAAAGATCAGATGGTGTTTGAAGATGATAACCAGAGTTCAGAAAGCCATAGGTCAGAGACAGAAAGTCAAAATACAGAAGAAGAAAGTTCAAACTGAAGATAATGATAAGGAAGAATTCGGTGAACAAGATCTCTTTGATAGTGGGAGTTCAGATCCTGTGGATGAACAGTCCCTACCAGCAAATGATTCAGGAAATCCAAATGCTTCACATTGGGTTAGGAGGTCTACTAGAACGTCTGTACCTCCTCAACGATATTCTCCATCAGTTAACTATCTTCTTCTCACTGAAAATGGTGAACCACAGTGCTACTCAGAGGCTATTAGTGTGAAAGATTCGTCTCAGTGGGAGCGGGCAATGAAGAAGAAATGGGTTCACTTGAAAAGAACCAAACTTGGGTTCTTACTAAACTTCCCGCAGGGAAGAAGGCGCTTCAAAACAGATGGGTATATAGAATCAAGGATGAAAGTGATGGAACTAAGAGATACAAAGCACGATTGGTAGTTAAGGGGTTCCAACAAAAGCACGGGGTTGATTACAATGAAATATTTTCCCCTGTGGTTAAAATGACTACAATAGACTGGTGCTTAGTATCGTGGCTGCAGAAAACTTACATCTAGAGCAGCTAGATGTTAAGACAACTTTTCTGCATCGCGACCTTGAGGAGAATATCTACATGGCACAACCAGAGGGTTTCAGATAGCTGGTAAGGAAAACATGGTGTGCAAACTAAAGAAGAGTCTTTATGGTTTGAAGCAGGCGCCCAGGCAGTGGTATATCAAGTTTGATGATTTTATGGGCAGAAATAGGTATAGGAGATGTGAGATGGATCACTGCTGCTATCTCAAGAAATTCAAAAATTCTATATCATTCTTCTCCTTTATGTGGATGATATGCTGATAGCCAGTTTCGACATGTCAGAGATCAACAGATTAAAACGACAGATGTCTGAAGAGTTTGAAATGAAAGATCTAGCTCCAGCTAAGCAGATACTCGGCATGAGCATCACCAGAAATCAGAAAAACGGTTCTTTAATATTGTCTCAAGAGAAGTATATTAAGAAAATATTAGAGAAGTTTAAGATGAATCATGAGAAGACAACTACCCGAAATACACCACTGGGTAGTCATATTAAGCTTTCTAAAGATCAGTCTCCAAAGACAGATGAAGACAAGGCCGACATGGCAAAGGTTCCTTATGCATCAGCTGTGGGCAGTCTTATGTATGCAATGGTATGCACAAGGCCTGATATTGCTCATGCAGTGGGAGTTGTTAGCAGGTTTATGTCCAATCCGGGGAGAGAACACTGTGAAGCAGTTAAATGGTTGCTTAGATATTTGAAGGGTACTTCAAAGATGGCTTTATGTTTCAGGGGTAGAGATGCAATTCTCAAGGGTTATTCTGATGCAGATTTGGGTGGATGTAAAGAGACCTACAAGAGTACAAAGGTATGTGTTTACTATAGGGGATACTGCAATATGTTGGATGTCTAGGCTATATGGCAGCCGCCGAGGCTAGCAAAGAGCTTGTTTGGTTGAAAACTTTTCTGGGTGAATTAGACAGAAAACAGACAGAGTATCCGTTGTACTGTGATAATGAAAGTGCTGTGAAACTTGCAAAGAATCCAGTTTATCATGGGAAGACTAAGCACATTCATATGAGGTATCATTTCATCAGGGGGCTAATCAGTGATGGTACTATCCAGTTGAATAACATCAAAGGGGACAGAAATCCAGCTGACATGTTCACTAAAGTTGTCACGTTGGATAAACTGAAGCTCTGTGTAGCTTCAGTTGGCCTTCAGGGTTAATTGCAGATGAAGGCGGCTACGGATCAGGTGGTATGAAAGGTTCTTTTCATAAAGGTTCAAGATTACAGAAGTACGAGACAAGTGCAGGTGCAAATGTTTCACGCATTCAGGTGGAAGCAGGTTGAAGTGTTTGACGCATTGATGTCTAGGGCTAGTAAAGATGTTTCGAAGCCCAAGTGGGAGATTGTTGTGTTGTGGGCTCCGATCCATCTTGGGTCGGGCCCTGAAACAGCCCGCAGCAACCTGCAGAAAGGGGGTTAGGGGCAGCCGGCCCTAATCCTAATCTGCCACAACTTATTTTTGTTAAGTTTTTTATTGTCTTTTATTATAAATACCCACATATGTACTTGTAATCTTGGAGTCTTGAAAGTAATAAAAAGAAACCCTGGTTCGTAGCCCTTGGACGTAGGTCAATTCTTGACCGAACCACGTTAAATCGTTGTGTTCTTTACTGCTTTGATTATTATTACTGCTCGTGTGATTGTGTGTGTTTTCTGTCGAGAACAGCAGCATTACTGCTGCTGCCTTCTGCAGTCGCCAACAGTCTTCTGAAGGGCTGCTGTTTGCAGCCGATAAACCACCAGCAGCCGCCATCACAGCCGCCACAAAGGGGCTGTGTTTTGCTGCCGTGAACAGGCTGCTGTTCTGTTCCGTTTGTGCTGCAGTTTTCTGTCTTGTTTTAATCAAAGAACAGTCTTCAAAACAGGTTCTGTTTTGTGTTTATTCTGTTCAGTTTGATTAGTTCAAGTTATTGGTTGTTTGGTGATCTTATTCCGCTGCGTAGTAATTTTATGTTATTACCTTTTATTGCTATCGTTATCTCGTCACTCGTTTTAGAAATCGATTAGAAATACCGACAAGTTCTTAAGGCCCGAGCCATAGTATTGTATTGAATTCTGTGCCCTATCCGAATCCTCGGGTCAGCCGCGTACACGTAATACCTAACAGGGACTGACAGCTAACACATCATATGAAAACCAGTTATCTTAGGTAATTACCATATATAGAAATTATAAAAAAAATTGATGTTCTTTCTAGCCTAAAATAAGTTGGTTACTCAAAACGAAACCAGACCATAATGTGATGGTTGTCTTTTTAAGCAATTAGTCCTTAAAAATAAAATAATATATGTTTCAAAATACAATATGGGACGACTTTCAATCCATTTGATATATTTTCATTTAAGCCAATTTGTTAACTTTACCCGTTTTACTAGCTTGTTTTACTAGTTGAAGAAAAACATAACCTAAATCGATCCATTCAAAAATTAACGGGTCAAAACTGCCACCTTCATCTACATATTATTTTTAAAAGCAAAAATACACAAGATGTGTTCCAGTTCATTAAATACATATTATGTGAAAGAAAGAGGGAGTGAGGGGGTGGAGACTATTTAAAGTTAATATTTTTAGGTGAGGATAGAAAAGAGAGATTACCTCCCAGTACTGTATATGTGTGGGTGTTCCTCTGTCCATGTCTAGATGCATTTTTATGTCCTCGTGAAGCTCTTCCATCTCCTTAACAGTCAAACCCTGCATTAATCCAGAATAGATTTGTGAGAAACCATGAAACATGAACTAGATCCACATATATAATCTGTGTTTAGACCAAAAAAAAATCTTTCAAAAATCTCTGTTTTGTGGTCCATCTGGCAATCAATAAGAACCAAATACAATTCTGAAGCACAAATACCAATCTCGATTCATAACTCCATTAGGAAAAGTTTATCCCCATTAAAGCGACTTGGAAGGTTTTATACATATGAATGCATCTAAAATGACTTTCAACGAGTTTTACTTGTTTCCTTTTTACTCAAATCCTTTAGCTTAACCTATATGACCCAATAAAGACAAAACATTACCCAAATAGACCTACTTGTATACAAATGGGTCAATACTACCTCCTATAGGTGAGGAAGTGTAACCTTTACCTTAAAAACCATGTATGGCTCCTCTATCTCTATATCAAATTCACCAGAAGGCTCAAGATGCTTAGATAGTATATCAATGGGCTTAATACGCCCTTCACGCAACCGTATTTCAGATCTGACTTTGCTTTGATCAAAATGAAACTGTAACAACACCACATGTCAGAGAGCACTTACAATATGAAAACATGACACAGCAAACCTACAATTAAAAGCAGGAATATTTCCATAGGTGAAAGTTTCAACCCATACATAGGTGAAAGTAAATCAGAAATATATATGTGTGTGTAAAGTATGTTTTTAATGCAAAAAAAAAAAAAAAAAAAAAAAAAAAAAAAAAAAAAAAAAAAAAAACTACTAAATAATATTATTATTGAAATTATATGATTTCTGTGATCATTATTGTGTGACATTTTTGTTTCTTGAAATTTTTTTTAACAAAAAGTGGAAAAGGTCAACCCAACCTGACCCATACAAAAAGTACACATTTTCACATGGACTCTTGTTGACAGGTTACCTAGCCCACCCAACCTGTTCTATTTGAACTCTTAAGTATTTCACTGTGCAAAAACGATAATCACTCTACCTCTTCTTCTTTCTTTTCCCAGTCTTGAAACTCAGCTCGAGCACGCTCTCTAGCGAGCAAGGCCTGCAAAACAATAAGCATCAGGTTGTACATTATTAGCTACTACAACCAAATAAAAACAATAAAATCTTTCAAATTTGCATACGAATTTCTAATTAGTAAAAGTTCATGGTGGAAGTACAATGTAGTTATACCAAATTAAACATTCAGACTTACCATCTCCTCCTCATGTTGTGCTTTTTCAATTGCCCTTTCCTCCCTTCTCTTTTTAACCTTCTCAATTTCAGCCTGCAGTATTATGTGAAGATATATACAGATGAAATCTTAAGCATTATTTGCAAACAATTCAAATTCGAAATAAACATACCATCCTTTCTTTCTGTCTCTTCTTTTCAGCTTTCACAGAAAACATATCAAGAGGAACTCCTTGAGTAACATCTCGCTCTATTTTTTTCCTCCATACAAACCTGCAAATTGCATATTGTACAAGTATCTGAATATGCTGCCAAGATTTTTAAAGATTTAAAATAGATATTACAATGTTGACAATAGACAACTACGGATATTCTAATAGTTCAACGCAACATATTGCAGAAACAGATGATACAAAGGGGCAGCATGCTAATATATGCCATTTAATTTTATCCTACGGCTTTTGGGCAAACTAATGTGTAAAAACCATCACAGAAAAGAAAGAAAGTACAATGATTTGCGGAAACTGATTATATTTGGATTTCAGATGCTACTGTGAAAAGTTAGAGAGATGGAAACCAGAAGATTCAGGGCAATGAGCTCAACTCACAATAATACTAGGGATTTAACTTGAAACATAACTAGCAGAATTTTAGATCATGTTTGTTTTAAAAGATATGAGATGACAATAAAATCTGCCTTTATGAGCCGGGTAAAGAGTTGGCGTGTGTTCGGTTGAAGGGTTTGCATTAAGGCTATGACTTTGAGAGTACTAGGATATGTTTGGTATAGTGTTAGGAGTTTAAGAAACCCACTTAATGAAGGTTTGCGCTAAACTTACTATACTGATAGGTGTTTAAAAATCCTTACTACTTCTCTCATCACAAATGCATACCGGAAACGACAAGTTAATGAGTGGTTAACCAGTTATATTTAGCAACTAACCATTGAATCCTGATAGTGGTTGTTGCCTGAGTAAACAGTTTTCAAGAAGAAAAGTAAGAATTCCACAAAATTAGCCTATCATCTAAGTTTTTCTCAAAATTTGAGATAACCTATGAACTAATCTGTCCAAAAAAGTCACACATGTGTAGTTGTGTACTAATAAATACCGCATAGGCATTAAGCAATGGGCTGATAAGTGATAACAAATACCCAATGAGAGTTTAACTATAGGTGCCACTTAATGTCCTATTCATACATGTTATATTTTGCTACCGACATGACGAGTAATCACAATACAAGCAGTAAGGAACCATCATATCTCCCACAGGTTTTGAGTCAAGAGACTGGTCAAAAGAGGAACAGGACTGCATTGGAATTCTCAGTTATTGAACACGGTACATAGGAAGAGCTTATTGATAACAGCACTGACATTGAAGACGGTGCTTGGGAAGAGCTTATTGGTCTTCAAGAGGTTTCTAATCGCAAACATATGTCCCAAATTAAATGCTAGAGCTTAATGATTAGTCGAAGGGTGGGTACTGATACAATTCGGTATGCTTAAAATAAAAGAGTAGATTTCCTTTACGTCCTTCAGTTACTTGGGGAAGTTACTAGTGGGATCATTCGTGCTGAGCCTCACTTGATGACCCCTTCTGTTAGCATATATAAGATCCCCTTGGTAAACCTCATTATCATCTATCTAAAAATCAGTTGAACAAAATAAACTACTTAGTTAAGCTCTTAAGTTGGATTAAGTTCCAGAACCTGTTCATGTGTGATTGGTTGCTAAATTTCATTTCATCTCTATCATTTCACAGCATTGTATTAGAAATACATCAAACAATTTACTGCAAAATCAAATGAACATGAACAACAACCAACATAAAATAAAGAGTAAAGAACTGACAGCTTACTTCTCATTAAGATTAGAATCACCAAACGGATTCGAGTCATTAGCATAGCCATAAACATTCTGAGCCTTAAGCTTCTTCGCCACTCTCATCGCCTAAACAATCACAACAAAAGCACCCAATTCAACTCACCAAAACATCAAATCAACATCACATTCACAAAACCCTAACTATATATAAAAAAAAACTCAAACCTTCTTCTGAGCCTTCTTAGCGAGATACTCCGCAATCTCCTCTTCACTAATCTTCTTCGACGAGTTCTTCTTCTTACTTCCTCTACCATCATCAGAACCATCTTCGGAATCCTCAGAATCAGAGTCCCGACGCCGGCTCCGTTTACTACTCCGGCTACGGTTTCTACTTTTACCGGACCGTCTTCTATCATCATCGGAATCGTCGTCGGAGTCGTCGGAATCATAGCTCCGGCGACGGCTGCGTTTGCTGCTCCGGCTACGTTCTCTGCTTTTGCTGGACCTTCGTCTAGGAGAAGAGTCTGATTCATCGGAATCATAATCATCAGAATCAGAATCATCCGCTTTTCTTCGTTTGAATTCTTCTTCTTTCCTGCTCCTGCTACTGCCCATTATTGAATCTTGAGTTGATTGAAAAACCCTATTGAAAGAGAAGAAGACGACGACGACGAAGAACGATCCGATGGCCTTAGAACCGGGGACTCGAACCCTTGGGTCGTTAAAATGCCCGATTACTATATTAGTCTCTAGCTCAATAAATAAATACCAAGTCGCTGTTTGTTTTTTTTTCAGGAAAATATTTAAATTTACAGAATCATATCTGTAGACATCTGCAGAAAAAAAAATAAATCAAACATTTGTAATCTGTAAAAAAAATACTGTTTGTTTTTTAACATCTGCATACCAAAAACACTACTCAAATCACCACTACCATTATTTAGTATATCTAAATAATTAAAATTAAGTTTTGATACATCACTTATAAACCTTAATCCGGAATTATTTATATTTTTATTTTAAAGATAGATTCTAATTCAATTTTAAACGTTGAATTAAAATTTAACTTCATTATTCAAACTGTTAAAAGTTTTATTAACTGAGATTTTATTAAAACCCACTGTTATGTTCCCATATGAATCTTCCGCTCAATTAAACCCTAGAAAAACCCCCAATTCTTTCGATCAATTTCTGTCGATGATTCTTGATTTCGTCATCTATGGAAGCTAACAACCCACAGGTACTATTCCATCACACATCATAGTCTTCCAATTTCGTAATCGTGGCTTTAGTTTACCTCTTTCGTTCTTTCGCATAATCTTGAGATTTATGATTGATACATCACTTTATAAACCTTCATTCCTTCATTCCTCCACTCCGCCGGTGATCCACCGCGACATCAGGTCGTCGAACGTGTTGTTCGACGGAAAATGGAACGCTCGTCTCGGCGATTTCGGATTGGCGTTGAGAGGAAACGTTAAAGATGTGAAGGTCCAATGCACGCCTCATGGCGAAGAACGACGTTTTCAGCTTCGGAATCCTTCTGTTAGAGTTCTTCTCCGGCAGAAACGCCATCGATCTCCTCTACAGTCCACCGTCGGTGGTGGATTGGGCGGTGCCGGTGATAAGGTCCGGCGACTACGGCGCCATATTCGATCCCAACGTTGACGTGTCGTCGGACGTCGTCGCCGTGCGGCAGCCGGCGGTGTTGGTTGATGGAAGCTCTTTGAAGTGGTTGATGATGGTGCCTATTTGATGGAAGAAGGTGTAAGTGTGTGATAGGGAAGAAGGTGAACATCAATAAGAGGTTAGAAGTGGCAAGAAGTGAATGATCCACGTCTGCACCAAGAAGACTCCGCGCAGATGTTTTTTAATGAAACGTCTTCGGAAAATCAAACAGTCTGCAGAAGGAAATGTCTGCGCGTGATCTGCGCGGCGCAAACATAAGAGCTCAAGAAGAGCTTCCTGAAAAAAACAAACACCCCCTAACTCTAGACTTTAATCTTATTTTTGTCTAATGATCTCATGTAAAATGAGAGTTAACTCATGTTAGTTTTTTTTAGAAACAAAACCAACTTTGAGTTTATTTTAAACTCCACCATCCCCTGGCCTTCATCGAGTATGTTTTTCGGTATCTAGCCTCTATCATCATTTGAAATCTACATCCAACGAGTCAAGTGGTTCAGCTCAAGGTGCGATATTGACGGGGTTCAGGGTGCAGAAAGTTTTAGATTGACGGATTTGACAGTAGATTTTAACTTTGTAATTAGTGTTTTGGCCACATAAGCAGTTCATAACATTAAAGAACTAACGGGGTTAACTCTCAGTTAGGAAGGGATCGTTGAAGGAAATAAGCTCAAACTTAAGAATGTCTGTAAAAAATTTCTGAGTTGAGATTAATTTTGTTTAGTAAATAAAAGTTGAGATTATTAAATTCCAGTAACTCTATGATATAATTAAAAACATAATTCCTTATATGTTATTTTTAAAAATCTTTCACATCTTATTCTTTTTTTTTTTCAATTATTTAATTTTCTCTTTTCTCCATTTATAATCTTAACCATAAGCTATTTTGTCTTTTTATCTTTATATTCTACAAGCCTTCTCTAATAATTTTTAGAACACATGTTCACGTCAATGATGGGTTTATTTAAAAATAGTCTTTTAGGTCTTGGTCACAACTCAACTTAAAAGCAACATGATAATAAAACTTTCAAATCCAAATAGATTAAAAAAAAACAAACGTATAAAACTATCATGAAATGTAGAACTTCAAGCTACTATATCCATTATAAAAATTAACATGAAGATTCTTTAAACATTAACATCCCGCTCCCTACTATAGTGGGAAAATATATACATATCCCACAATTAACGACCGGAAACAAAAAGATTGAACATTAACAAGATAATGCATCTGCAATATAAAACCAATGAGTCTAACAACAGGGTGGTAAACACAAGCAAATATGTATCACCCATATCCCATTAAAGAACATATAATTAAACCAAAAGTTGGATCAACTAACAGACGCCTACACTCAAAGGAGGGAAAGTTAGTTGAAAAAAATAGAAATGTGGGATAAACATGGATCCTTATATTTAAGTTGTAATTGTAGCAAACCATAAAAATATATGGATATAAGGAAGAGGACAATGTAGGAGTTAAAAAGAATCATTATAAGCATTTCCCATGCAATTTAAAAGATATGAATGAATATAATGATCATAATGTGAATGCTCTAATGTATGATTGGTATATGTTTTATGTTAAATGCAATATTATTGAATGTATTTTAACTAAGATTTCATAAAGCCAGAAAACAAACTGTTCCATAGAAGGTTCATAAACTTGAACATGATATGCTTTGTGGTATGGGGAATCAGAATTTAAATGGGATGTGGGTGCTCTGAATAGTAGTAAATTATACGTTTATAAAAATAGATAAGAGATAAAGAGACCCACATTCATCTTTAAAGTTTTCTTTCCTGAACTGCTTTAGTATGTATTCTAGATATTTATCCAACGCCATCGAAGACACCGGAGACCTAAAGCATTGTCCTCTGACCATAGCATCTTTCCTCTAAGGAGCATAAATATTTTTGTGAGCAGAAGAAGATTTGAAGAAGAGATTTGTCAAATCGCGATTATAATTGATGGTCAAAGCAGATAGAGGTGAACGAAATATCAATATCAATGCCATCATTAGTCATTACTCTTTGCAACGAAGGGTTAGACACGTGTAATCAAGCAAGGCACGTGGCAAAACTCTCAGCTACTTGTACCTTGCAAATACCCTAAATAACCCAATTATACTCTTCGTTTGCTTGTGTTGTTAACAGTTAGGTTAATCGACAATTGGAGCAGATAGAGGTGAATAGAATATCGTTATCAACATCGTCATTAGTCATTACTCTTTGAAACAAAGGGTTAGACGCGTGTAATGAAGAAAGGCACGTGGCAAAACTATCACCTACTTACCTTGTAAATACCAAAAATAACCATGTTATACTGTTCATTTGCTTGTGTTTATAACATATAAGTTAATACATTACTATCTATCCAGAATTTTTTTAAGTAGGGGTAAAGAAGAACTATTAAAGAATGTTTTATGTTAAATGCAACATTATTGAATGTATTTTAATACATTACTATCGATCCAGAATTTTTTTAAGGGGAGGTAAAGAAGAACTATTAAAGAAAAGTAGAGTTAAACCAACTTAGCAAGCTTGTTGTAAACCACAAATTAAGTAATACATAGAACCATATAGTAAAAAACTCATGGAATCAGATATGAAGAAACAATGAAAAATAAAAGAAAAAAGAATACAACCAAACTTTTTTGTTGCTTAAAATAATTAGTTCATAGTCATCTAATCCAAAATTAAACCTACTTGGAGATGAATAGATGACCGCTCGTCTTGCATCACAAAAGATACAATATATCAACCAAGCTTCTGCAACTTTAAATAATAATTTATTCTACAGGTGATTGTGAGCTTCAATTAAAATATTAAGACCGATTGGGCTGTTAGAAAATAAGATGGGGTGTCATAGAAAATTACATGAAGGCTTTATCCAATCTTGAATCTTCCAACAAGTAAAATTTATTTTCTTAAATCTTGTTTATGTTGAATCAATCTACATTGTAGCCAATTTAACATTTATCGGTCCACAAAATTGTATTTTACAAATCACATACGAGCTTCGCACTTTATAACAATTACCATAATTGATACTGCCTATGCTAAGTCCATGCGATAGATCCACACAAAAGCATTATCATCCATAATAACAACCCTTCACTTTTTATTGATATCCCAAATCCATTGAGACTTTGTTGTAAATGCCTATTGCAACCCCCTCGTCTTCATCGGAACCCCTTTATCGTTTTTTTAAGGTTTGCACCATATATCGAAGAAACCTTTCTATATGCCCATTTTATGTACTATTTTTAAACATTGGGAAGATAGAGGTATACAGATTAAAATCACAAATAAGATACATTTAGTGGTCTAAGCCTGCCGGTTTATCTGACCTACTGGATTTAACTTGTACCCGATTAAATCAGATACAAAGAAACCCATTACCTGAACACCTGAAAACCAAATGTTACTATGGTTGGATTGGTTTTCAGTTAGGATTTCAAAACCTAAAAACTAAATCGTTTAGCATGATCAATACCTAGGCGTTGATTTTCGCAACACTAATACCTATCATAATAGTATTGTCCAATCCAAGTAAAGGAACATGTGCACTTGGTTTAGATAATTTAAATAGAGCAAATTATTTGTATATAATTATATTTTAAGCTCACTTTGTTCGTTCGTAAATGAGGTTTTGTTGCAAGTGTTATCATGGTGTTGTGTTTTTGAGGTGTCTTTTACATTCATTCGCGAGCTTCTTCAGGGCCCATTTGTAATGGAGGGCGGCGGTATAAAAAAAGGCAATCTATGTTATTTTTATGGCCGTTTTTTAGGGTATATGGAATGCTATGAACAGTTTGATCTTCAACTCCAAGTCGGTTTTTGTGACAACCTTGATTTTGGACCCAGAATTTTTTTTTTAGAAACCATAACTGGGCCACACAATGATCACAACAGAAGCCCATGTAATGGGCCCAACAAGATCAAACTCCTAGACATGAATACACACACACACACCATAATGGCTTAAGCTCATCAAACTTTAAACTGGTCATTGGGTCACGGTGATAAATGGACTTGACCCACGGAACCCTAATGGGCCATCGGGCCATGTTATGATATTGTTCGTGAACTACCGACACTAGTGGGCTTTAGGCCGGATACCCTAGTGAAAGTATGTGCCAACTAGATAGATAAATGATAGGTGATTATAAATGGACTTTATTATTTAGCAATCTAGAGTTAACTCAACAAGAAATCAAATTAAAAATGACCAAATACCGGACTACAATTGAAGAAATATATGAACCCAATTACGTGTATTACCAAACTAAATATTCGTCAATAAATAAAAACTTATAATTTACTAAACCATAACCCTAATTAAAAACATAAAAACTCTTTCAATACATAACCTATAAAAACAATAACAATAATAGCAATAATAATAACAATTATAAAACTAAATAATAAACCCACCTAATACTTACACCTTACTAATAAAAATTAAAAATAACTTTACATTGAATAATAAGTAATAAAAGATTTACCCCACTCATAAAACACATACATACATGCATACGTATAAAAACACACACGCACACACTGAGTGAATCCAATGATCGATATAGGAATATCAGATTTGATTTTAACAAGTATTGATCGCAGAATGACCAATACTTGCTGTTTAATTTATTTATGAACTTGAAATCGATCAAACAATATAATGAACAGTCAAAATATAATAATAAACAAACCACGATCGCTCAATAATTACAATCGATCGATTGTAATGCTTCTTCTGCTATTGATTATATTGTTATGATTGTTATATGATCTGATGTTGCTTGATAGTATGTTCATCATCCGCTGTTATATGTTCTTGATCTCTTGTTATATAGACATCTTATTCTGTTCCTAAAACATTGCTAATCTTTCGCTATCCTGGTGCTATAATTAAGCTAACTTCCTATAACTATCCAAATCCTTACCACATTTATCGGTATAAGAGTTCGTGATTTACAATAAAATAAATACAAATAATATTGTTGATGTAACGTGGTATCTTCGCTTGAATTATATGTTTTCCGCCGCCATTAATGTTATTGTTCTGCCACGTTGACTTGTTGACTTTCTGTTGACTACTTGATGATGCGAAATCATACAAGTGTTAAACAGTCTTCCGTAGGAAGTTCTTCTTCCGCAGGACCTTTGTCTTCCTCAGGAATACTTAGTCTTCAGTGCTTGTTCTTCAGTGATTGTGCTTCTGTAGGAGTTCTTGTACTTATTCTTCAGCAGCAAGTCCTCCTTCAGTAGCTTTCTTTAATCTTGTTCAACTGAAGTTGTTCTTCTGTATGAGATCTACGGATGTACACTTCAGTTGTACTCCTGAGAACATCCATGGAAGAATACTTACTCATCCGCAGTTCGTTCTAACACTTAGTCAATTTTCCTAATTGACCAAGTCTGATGTTTACTGCAATCATTCACATATCAACACATATATTATGAGATACATTATAAATTAATGCATTATATTATATCATCAAAATTATAATTACAAAGAGTGATTACAAGAGTTTGATCTATCATCTAAACCTATACATGAGATCTATACCTAACAATACTCCCCCTTTGGTTTAGACTCTAGTAATCATGGGTTTAGGTCTTTCAGTTCTTGTACTCTTACCAAAATCTTTGTGTTGAAGTAACTCATGGCATTTTTTTGATCTTCATATTTGTACTTGATCTGTTGTCTTCCCATTATCTTTAAAGTTTTGTATTTCAAGCCCAGGATATCCTCTTCAGTGGTGAGTGTTGCAATAACACTATTGTTAGACACCACCTCCAATTCATCCTGATCTGAAATCCTTAGTTCTGTTATGTTCTTGATCCCTGTTCCCATTAACTGCCTATCCTCAAACTTTCTTCTTTTATACGCCTTAGCATGTAGTTTGTATATGACTTGAATCAGATGAACATATAGGCACCGATCATTCTGAGCAGTTTGATCATTCAACTTTGGGAAGAATTTGTCATGTAAGTATGATGTGTAGCTTGGGTGCGGGAGTTTGATCTCCATAGGGTCAAATAGCCTTATGCTTGAGGCTTTCTTCTGGGGATCATTCCTCGGCAGTACCAACTCTTTAGTCTTTTCAACATAACCCCATTCAGTGATAGGGAAAGAGAACTGATTTCCCTCAATCACTTTTATAGCTGCATTGGCCATGTCATCATATCCAATTCTTTGTTTAAATTCAACATCAACAAGTTGAGAACTGGAATGAGACCTTCTCTGACTTCTTCTCCTGTGCTCAGCATCTACTCTTTTTGCTTTTTTGAGCACATCCCCTTTGAACTTGTGACTCAGCTTGGCCACAAGTCCAGAGAAGTCTCTACCTTTTGGACTGATTGGGTAGTTAGTGATAGGAGTGCTTTGCAGAGTAGTTAGATCAGCATCTGGTAGTGTGAGAATGGTTTCCACCAAGGGAAAGTATTAGACCATACCAGATGCTCTCTTAATCATAGCACAATCCCAGTCTGAGTCAAATTTCCATGCTATTATCTTGTTTTCTTCTGCTGCACTTGGAGTTGTCATCAGATCAAAAAGTCGAATTAAAGTAGTCTTCTATTTAGTGATCTCTCTGACAGTAGTGCCCAGAGGCCAGATCTTGTTAGGAATCACATCCCTTGGCTCTCTTATCATTTGTTCAGTTCCTCTGTGCATGTCTTTGACTTCAACTACAGTTGGCTCAGTAGGAGTTTGATCAGATTGATGTTGATGAGCGGGATTGGGAGCTACAGTCCTGAACTTCACTCCTGTGTTCAACTCAGTATTCATCACATATTCCATCATTCTTCTGAGCTCACCAACTGTTCTTCCCTTGAGTTCATACTGCTTATAATTATGACTTTGTAACCAGCAGATCATGTTGTATCTTGTCAGTTTGGCTGTGTCACAATGTCCTAACTCCTTTCTGATCTTCTCTATTGCCTTGAACTTGGAAAAGGTTTCATAGTTGCATACAGGAAGCATCATTCTGACAGCATCAAACTCTTTCAGTGTTTGAATCAACTCAAACATGTTCATCTTCTCCATCATGTCATAGGGAAAGCCATTATTAATTAGGTCCATGAACATGGCAGAGTGAGGTCTTTCTTCTAGAATGTATTTTGTTGTTAACAATTCATCATCTTTAACTTCTTTAGCCACTTCAGCAGGCTCTTCTTTTGTCAGTTCTTCCCACTCCGTATCACTGTCTTCTTTACTTTGTTCCACTGGGGCTAAATGCTCTGGTGAATCTAGTTTTATTCTTTTTGGTGATTCACCAGCAACATCAGTTGTTTTCCCCAGGTATTTCCTTTTTCTGCTGTAAGTAATCATGGTTGACTCACTTTTGATCAATTCAGCTTTAGATAACTTCTTTTTCAACCTCTTAATCTCATGATCTTTGGCTTTTAGAAGTTCTATCTGTTCAGCTAGTAGCTCATGAAATGCATCAATTACTTTATTATCCACCTCCTTTTCTTCTCTTAGCCTTACCAATCTCCCTTCCAAGCTATTGATGGTGGCTTCTATCACAGATACAAGCTCATCCTTCTCACTTAACTCCTCCTTCAATCTCCTCAGTTTTGCTAGTTTCTTATTCCCCTTGAGGATCAGTTTATTGTACTCAGCTACCAAGTAGCCTTTGCTTACATCTATCTCTTCTTCTCTTAAATCCTTCTCATCATAAGCTATGATGTCAACGTAAGTACCCTCTCCTTGTTTAACTTCCTTAGCCACATCCTCCTTTTCAACTTCTATACAGATCTCCTATGTATCATCATCATTGATAGCATTATAAACATCCTCATCCAGGTTGAGTTCCTCGATTGGTGTTGGGCTATCCATGGGTTTAGTGGGTGTAGGTGAGGTGGTTGGTTCTATAGGTGTTGGTGAAGTGATTGGTTCAGTAAGTGTTGGTGAGGCAATTAGTTCAGTTGGTGTAGGTGAGGGAGTTGGTTCAGTTTGACTTGGATGTGTAGGTGTTTGAGGGAGTGAAGGTGAGATGGGCTCTGTAGCACCAGTGTGTATTGATGACTGAGATTGAGCTAGTGTATAGGGTTGAGTATGTTCACTGGAAGGTGAATCCAGTTGAGCGGGTGGTGATTGTGTCAAATCGATGACAGGTGTTGGTGGTTGAGACTGAGGTTGTTCAGGGGATTAAGTTGGTGGGGTGTGATGTTGTGGTTCCTCATCCCATAGAAGTTCCGGTGGTATGTCCTCTGTCTCATCTAGGACATGGGCGAACATCTCTACATCTCCTCCTTGGTATTGCCCAGTTAGTTTGTTGAGGAGTGATCTTCCCAGGTGAGTTTTCACGCATACATCACCATTTCTTCCAATGTTTGGCAGCTGAGCATTGATGATGAGTTGCAAGAATCTTGGGAACATGTACATCTTATTCTCTTTATGCACATGTATGTGATCACATAGGCAGTTGAGGATGTACTTGGAGTAGTTGTACTTTCTCCCCTCAAATATCCCTATGATTCTGGAAGAGATATGCCTGGAGAATCTATCCAACCCTGACTTCCGGTTGGATATACACTTTAGATAAGTATGGCACAAGAATCGGTACGGTTTGCTCAGCCTCCCTTTCTTGATCTCACCATTGCGGTAGTCACCGTCGTAGCCCATCAGACCAAAAACTCTCTGAATGTATTCATGATCAAATACATCAGGATGGCCTTCTTCTGAGTCTCCGAGCTCGAGAAATCTCCTGATGGTCTGCTCATCAATCCTCAGTTGATGAACACTAATGGACGCATGAATTACTTTTTCATCCTCTTCTTCCTCTATCCATGCAGACTCCCAGAAGTCCATCATATGTGACAGATAGATAATGGGGTCCGCAGTCAGTGCATACATGAGTCTTGTTCTTCTCATGTATCTTATAATGTCTCTGCATTCGTCCTCCATATCTGGATTCAGAAAAGCACAGACATTGTGGTCTTTTACGAACTGATTAGCCATAATGGTAGCGATGTTTGAGTAGTGTTCGGTGTAGAAGATGAAGAAGGAGGTTTTGGAAGAAAGGATTTCTAGGTCAGAAAGTGTTTTTGGGAGTGAATAGAGAGTCCAACGGTCGAGATGCCCTTTTATACTTTTCCAGGCTGTTTAACTCTTATTTTAATGATGTGGGACCCATTTACCCTTTTTACCCTTCTAAGGTTATCTGGATAATTAATATCTACGTATGTAATTAACGCTTATGCAAGGCAGACATTTGGTTTTAGATCTTCCGTAGAATATCTACGGAAGTCAAAGATTCCTTTGTTTAATCCTGTCTTCCGCAAAGCATCTATGGAAGACACAATTGTGATCCGAAGGCTAATTTGCTTCCGAAGATAACATTATGATAAAGTTTCTGTGTATGAATTAACATATAGTTCATTCATTTGTTGTTTACTGGTGGACCTTATGACTTTGCCTCATGGTAATTGTGCAAAAATAATTGCACACTTCAGATATCCTGTAGCCAAGTTAGTGCTCAAGTTTCAATTTTCTTCATATCATTATGTTAAGATCAGTTAAAATCAGTTTCATGCTTTGACAACTCCCCCTAAATTTGTGATTAATCATAAACTTTTGTATTTATAAAAAATTTATAAGAAAAGAGCATGAACAACAGTTAATCTGTCCGGCTGATAATCATAGAGAAAAGAAGTGTTGGTTAAAGTTTGTTACAGGCAAATATATGATATACTAGGGATCATACTATAAACCAGGTAATATCCTGCATATTATTGTCGAGGTTATGGTCTACTTGATCTAGTGCAGATTGCAAATATTGTGATCCGCAGAAATTCAAAGAAGAGTGTAAATTCAACTGTTCATGCTGTTTATCATGTTTTGGTAAGAATTAAAGAGAAACAAAGATGAACGCATCATTGAAGTTGCGTGAAAGTTAGTCCCGCTGAACGTAATCAAGTTATCACTTTATCACACTTAAACCATGTTTCGTAGAGTATAAGCTCTATCTTAAGATTTTCTTTGAAATCTTATTAATGCTGAGATGGTTTGGTTGCTCCTTGAATTTAATATACAGTTGATCACGTTGGATTCTTTTAGAGCAGTCCCTTTTTGGAACATTTGATGATCAACATCAGGTCACCAGGTCTTTACTCACGTAAAACAGAGGTGCCCTTTGACCCAGGTCTTTGCCCACTTAAAACAGAGGGTCATGATGCGCAAAGATAGAGGTTATACGATATTGCAACATAGTAAGTATGTGTGGGTGATGAACATGATCACATCCTGAGAAGACTTACTTGTGTGCTCCTGACAATGACTTGTCCACACTAAGTCATCTTAGCGTTATGTTGTGTATGATATATGTTAGTTTCCACTCAAGCTGAACCTCTTTACACATCCAACACATCTGATTAGTAGTTAGTTGGTGAGTTGAAAACAGGGATATGTGTCAAGTTATAGTGTACTATCATATCCTTAGTATATCAACTGCCTTATGTAGTTGTTTGTTTTGATAATGTGTGAGCCTTTCTCATATGATTACAAGTAATAGACAAATATTTCTGTTGTTGTTATGATCTAATCTAAGTTGAGCATGCCTAAGGACTCAATTAAGAAATTAAATCTAACTGAATCAAAGGCTTTAGTGAATAAATCAGCAAGTTGATTTGTTGTGTCCACTTTGATCAACTTGATTAGACCCTTTTCTGAACAGTCTCTCAGAAAATGGTATCTGATTTCAATGTGTTTAGTTTTACTATGTTGTACTGGATTAGCAGTGATGAACATAGCAGCTGAGTTATCTATGTAAATTGGAGTTTGAAGAAAATTGTAACCATAGTCAATTAATTGGTTTTGCAACCATAAAACCTGAGAGCAACCAGCTGAATCAGCTATGTACTCAGCCTCAGCTGTGGATACTGAAACATTAGTCTGCTTTTTGCACTGCCAAGAAACAAGTCTTGGTCCAATGAATTGACAACCTCCAATTGTTGATTTTCTGTTGTTGTTGCATCCTCCAAAGTCATTGTCTGTGTAAGAGTACAGTTTGAAGTCTCCTTCTTTGGGATACCACAGTCCAATTGCTGGTTTCCCTTTGAGATATCTGAAAATTCTTTTCACTGCATTCAAGTGTGACTCCTTTGGGTCGGCTTGATACCTAACACAAACACACACAACAAACATTATGTCAGGTCTACTGGTAGTTAAGTACATTAATGATCCTATCATAGATCTATATAATCTTTGGTCAACAGATTTCCTGTTGGATCTGGTACTATTTTCTCTATTGTTGATGCTGGTGTTTTGCATGATGAAGACTCAGCAAGGTTGAATTTCTTCAGGATTTGAAGCATATATTTCTCTTGATTGATGAAGATGCCATCTTGTTTCTGATGTACTTGTAGACCCAGAAGAAAGTTAATTCTCCCATAGAACTCATTTGAAATTCGGATTGCATCAAAGCTTCAAAATCTTCACATAATCTCTTGTTGGTTGATCCAAATATGATGTCATCAACATATATTTGGACAACTAAGAGATCTTGATGTTCATGTTTGAGGAAGAGTGTCTGGTCAATTGTATCTCTTTTGTAGCCATGCTTCTGTAGGAATGAAGACAATATTTCATACCATTTCCTTGGTGTTTAATGAAGACCATACAATTCTTTATCAAGCTTGTACACTCTGTGAGGGTAGTCAGGGTCTTCAAAGCCTGGTGGTTAAAAAACATAGACCTCTTCATCAATTTTGCCATATAAGAATGCACACTTTACATCCATTTGGTAAACTGTGAATCTCTTATAGGATGCATAGGCTAGAAATACTCTTATTACCTCAATCCTTGCAACTGGTGCAAAGACTTCATCATAGTTTATTCCTTCTTCTTGTGTATATCCTTGTGCTATTAGCCTTGCTTTGTTTCTGATAATTATTCCTCTGTCATCTAGTTTGTTTTTGAACAACCATCTAGTGCCAATTGGATATTGGCCTTCAAGTAGATCAACTAGATTCCAGACTTTCTGCTTCCTGAATTGCTGAAGTTCTTCTTGCATTGCTTCAATCCAGCTATTGTCTTTTAGGGCTTTAGTTATGTTAGGAGGAACTACTTGTGATAGAAAGCAGGAGAACAGACAAATGTTGGCAGCTCCCCCTTGTCTTCTTGTAGTTCTGCTATTGAGTTCACCAATCATGTTGTCAGTTGGATGATCCTTATGAATCTTAACTGTTGGAACATTTTGAACTTGGATAGATGAATCCAGGTTTGTGATGTTAGTTGGTGGAGATGGATTCAGCTGTGATGGTGAGTCAACAAAGTAATCTAACTCCTCAGTATGGTGATCTTGTGCGGCTGAATAATGTTCTGCATGGACTTGTGTTTCCGCAGATGTGGATATACCTTCCGTAGCAGTTAAAGGATCAGCTGCAAAGTCTGTAATTGGAGTATCTGCATGTGTTAGTGGTGTTGGGATGTTTTCTGAAGTGTGAGGAACTTTAGGGAGTTTCAGTGCATCATCTGCAGAAGTGGGAACATCTACGGAAGTGGAAGGAACCTCTGTGGATGGAGGTACTTCTTCTGAAGTAGATGGCACTTCTGCAGATGTAGAAGTTCCAAGCATATCAGTCATGTCTTTGCTTGTTTGAGTTGAAGCACCAGGATCATTGAGTCTTTGAATATAATGCATCTATATCAAACAACCAAGATGATCCTTTCACAGACTGTGTAAACAAAGATTCGTCAAATGACACGTTAGGAGTTTCTTCCACAATGTTATCATGTGGGACATATACTTTGTATGACTTAGATGTTAAGGAACACCCAATACAGAAACCATCATATGCCTTTTCAGCAAACTTTCCTAATTGTTCTTTAGTGTTTAAGACAGACACATGACACCCAAAAGCTCTAAGATATCCTATGAAAGGTTTTCTTTTAAACAAAAGTTCATAGGGTGTTTTGTTGTGTTCTTTGACTATTAAAGTCTTGTTTTGAACAGTGCATGCTGTATTCACTGCTTCAGCCCAAAATGTTATGGGTAGCTTTGAATCAGCCAACATTGTTCTTGCTGCTTCAATTAGAGTTCTGTTTCTTCTTTCAGCAACTTTATTCTGTTGTGGAGTTCTTGGAGCACTAAATTGCCTAACCCTGCAAAATGAGTCTAAGACATAATTAACAAATTCAGTTCCATTATCACTTCTTAAAATTTTGACTTTTAGATCAAGTTGATTTTCTATCTTGGTGATAAACTCCATTAATATTTCTGATGTTTCACTTTTGTATTTTAAGAAAAATACCCAAGTGAATCTAGTAAAATCACAACAATTACCAAGCAGTATTGCCTTTTTCCAATGCTTAATACATTGGTTGGACCAAACGGATCCATGTGCAATAACTTTAGTGGTGTTGTGTTAGAGTTGACCGTTTTGGATTTATGTGATATTTTGTGTTGTTTTCCTTTAGAACATGATAAACGGTGTTAGAACAGAAAAATTATTTCTTTGGAACACCATGACTAAGTCATTCTTCGCTAGTTTATTCATGTTTTTCATGTTGGAGTGAGCCATCCTTCTACGCCACAGTTGAGATTCATCTTTTGATGATTTAGAAATCAGGCATGTTTCTTTACTTGTTATTGTTGTGTTATTCATGTCCACAAGTATTGATTTAGGAATTATCAGATTTGATTTTAATGAGTATGATCGCGGAATTACCAATACTTGTTGTTTAATTGATTTATGAACTTGAAATCGATCAAACAGTATAATAAACAATCAAAATATAATAACAAACAAACCACGATCGCTCAATAATTACAATCAATCGATTGTAATGCTTCTTCTGCTATTGATTCTATTATTATGATTGTTATATGATCTGATGTTGCTTGATCGTATGTTCATCATCCTCTGTTACATGTTCTTGATCTCTTGTTATATAGAGATCTTAATTCTGTTCCTAAAATATTGCGAATCTTTCGCTATCCTGGTGCTATAATTAAGCTAACTTCCTATAGCTATCCAAATCCTTACCACATTTCGTGATTTACAATGAAATAAATACAAATAATATTGTTGATGTAACGTGGTATCTTCGCTTGGATTATATGTCTTTCACCGCCATTAATGTTGTTGTTCTGCCATGTTGACTTGTTAACTTTCTGTTGACTACTTGATGATGCGAAATCATACAAGTGTTAAACAACCTTCCATAGGAAGTTCTTCTTCCGCAAGACCTTTGTCTTCCACAGGAACACTTAGTCTTTAGTGCTTGTTCTTTAGTGATTGTGCTTCCGCAGGAGTTCTTGTACTTGTTCTTCAGCAGCAAGTCCTCCTTCAGTAGCTTTCTTTAATCTTGTTCAGCTGAAGTTGTTCTTTCGTATGAGATCTACGGATGTACACTTCAATTTTACTCCTGAGAACATCCATGGAAGAATACTTATTCATCCGCAGTTTGTTCTAACACTTAGTCAATTTTTCTAATTGACCAAGTCTGATGTTTACTGCAATCATTCAGATATCAACACATATATTATGAGATACATTATAAATTAATGCATTATATTGTATCATCAAAATTATAATTACAAAGAGTGATTACAAGAGTTTGATCTATCATCTAAACCTATACATGAGATCTATACCTAACACACACACACACACCCGTCACACACCCACACACACACCCGTCACACACACACACCCGTATGTATATATATACATACACACACCATACAACACATGCATACATATGTAAATACACACCTTTTTTTAAGAAAAGAAATACAAGTTGATATGTCCCATCACCACCTAAACCACCCAATCCTATAATCCCTAGATCATCTAGGTTCCTAGAAACTTGCTCATGTATCCAAAATTTCCACCAAATCTAGCCAAATCTTGCTTGGACCAAGATTTTGAAATCCCAACCCCACCACCCTACGCCCTTCGGCCGAGAGCCACCAACCAAACCCCCATCATCACCCATTTTACCACTACACCTCCTTTCAATCTCTCAAACACTTTCTCTAATATCCTACTCACTTCTTATTCTCTTGAAATCAAAGAACAACAAGATTCAGTCCCCTTGGTAGCAATAACCGGCCCCAAAAGCATAGCCACCAACATCCTTGAGCCAAGGTAACACTACAAGATTACAACTTTCCTACATCAAGTTTCTATCCTTCATTTATTTAACCCTATGACCTGAACTAATCAAATACTTTGGGCAGCCATCTTCCATCATGCCAAGCTCTTTTATCAGCCACGCATCCATCACACCCACCTCACACGACAAGGTAACCCGTTGCTACCCGAAAACGCATGAAATATCGCGTTTCTCCACGTTGGTGACTCAACCAACCCCGCCGCAACACCCCCAACGTCTTGTGAAACTCTAAAACACCAAATTTTTCAGTAAGTAAAGATACACAAAGCCTTCTCAAAACCCTTTTGCTCACAAATACGGTTTTAGCAAATATGGCTCACCCCGAAAACCTGATTTTTGCAAAAATATAAAAGTGTGATATCTAAGTCTAAAAATTTTAAATTAAATATTTCTGGAATTTATTTGAGACCATATTAAGTTAAAAATGAAGTTTCATAATCTAAGTCTATGTATTTTATAAAATATACAAAACTCAAGAATATATGATTTTGAGATAATAAAAGAAAGAGGTTGGGGATTTGAGATACTGAAATTAGGGGATTATTTAAAAGTTACTTATGACATTAAAATGTTTGAGAAGGGAAAAATCAGATTAAAATACTAAGAAATCCAAACCGGGACTTAACGAACACTTAACGGAACTAACCGGTAGACTTAACAAAAATCAAATATGCATATAATCCGAATGTACAAAATTAAGTAGATTTATATTGATATGAAATGCCTAAAAAATTTAATTTTATAATTTATAGAGCTTGTTTGCTTGGTAAACAAAAATATAAAGGATATTCATGCTAAAATAGTAACAATTCATAAAAACGTGACCTTAAGCTAAAAACATAAAATATTCAGAACTAAAAAGTTACTCTAAGTATATTAAAGTATTATATGACTAAAGTGGACCAAATTTTACCCGAACCTAAGAACCCGTTAAAAGCCGAGCCCCGAACGTTAAAATATCAAAACCAGTATAAAACAACCTAAGACTTAAAAATACAGTAGCTAATGCTCTAATAATAATAAAAATAAGCTACAAATCAAATATTATTAATTATGGAATTTTCTATGAATTTATACAAAATATAACGTTAATTTAAGAAAAACTAACGTCACCCTAGAAGGAAAAAAATAATAAATTAACGAAAAATATTAAATTAATAAAACTAATATTTTCCAGTAGATTATGACCCACAAGTATAAAAACAAATCAAAAATTAATAAAATAATCAGATATACAAATACATTACAAAACGCACTCGAAACGTGAACCAAACCGCGTTTAAATATAAAATAACCTAAGCGCCAACTCTAAGGCCAACACTTGCATTCCAGAAACTAAATGATACCCAAATAAATTAAAGTTTAAATAAAAACCATCATATGGACCACTTGACAAATTCAAGTAAGAAACCTCTCAACGTATCACCATAAAACGCCTAAACCGAAAGCAAACTCTTGAACCCGTTAAGAAAGACCTAAAGGACATAAAAACTAACTTACTACAGTAGCTAAATCCACTTGAAACAATAAAACCCAATTTAAAAAAATTAAAGTGTAAGAATTCCAACCATAAGGGCCCACGAGTCGTGAACTTCTTTTCCCGGAGAAGAAGCAATGACGGTATCTGGTGAAATTGACAATTTAGTAAAGTTGAAGGACCAATCTTGCCAATAATTAAACCTTACTATTTTGGGATCAAATCTTACTTATGACCATCAATATAAGCTGAAAACATGACTTAGTAACCCAAATATCACCACTGACCAAATCAAGACCTCAAACTTTCAAGATTTAAAGCAATTACACACATGTAACGAAAATCATCAAATCGCGTAGGATAAACCTGAGTTATAAGTCTTGAGCTTAGATAGCTGATTTAAAAGAAACTAATATTTACAAAATGACATAGGAACCTAGCCAGTCGGTAGCTCTTTAAACCACGAACACCTATTCCAGGAACTAGCTAAGGTGAGTCTCATAACCCCCTTTTTACTCAAACTGTTTTTGAGTGGAATGCACACTCTTCTAGATCATTATTATGGTGCTATGGTTACTGCTCCTGTCCCCGAATGTGAGCATAATCATTAAATCCATTAGGAGTCGCGTAGTTTGTGGATAGTATTATTGGGGGAATCCCCCGCACACAATGGGCCCTAAGGACAGGGAAACCCCCCATTAAGATTTAATAATCGTTGTGTCACAAACTAGTGCAGATTATATGTGCTTAGCAGGGCACACTTAAGCCCATAATAATAAGGGGTATGAGTTAGGGGATGTTCTAGCACTCGGGAGGGTCACCTGGGTCCAGGTTTGATTGTGATACTTTCTTTGTGCACCATTACTACTGTTACCTTATTTAATGAATTATGATAAGTCTTGTGTCATAAACTTATGAGCTCATCAACATTATGTTGACGTATTTTGGGTGTGTATTTCAGGAGAAGAATGAATTTACCAAGTGATCATGGATAGGAGTGACCTAGTCGGACATTTGGAGTTTAGCCACCACTCTTTTTCTAAACATTATCATTTGAGACATTGACTAAAGTTATGTATTTGGGATTTAGAAAACATTTGACTAGTATTGGTATTATTATGGATGATTGGATGCTAATTAACTAAGTTATGTTTATTTTTCGCTGAATTGTGTTGATATCAGTCAGCCACAGCCGGACCCGGTCAAGGGGTGTGATAGTTTTCATATTGAAGACGATTGATGAAATAAAGTATACTTGATTCTCATGGCTGAAGCATAGGGCGAAATTTGAAGACGTAGCATGGCAAAAGTGTATAATTTCTCATTTAGTAGATTTTTAATGTAATATGTGGTGTATGTATCTTCGGCCTTAGCATCTTGCTAGTGACTCCTATAATAATACAGTGTTGGTAAGAAAAAACTAATTTAAGTTCACTAAACTTTATAAACAAATCATTAGAGTCTATTAATTTAAGCCCGCTGTTTTAATATCCGAAACCTAACTCGAACAATTTAAAACCTATTAAACCGATTGTTATTTAGGTCAGATTGCAGTTAGATTTTAAAATCTAAAACCCAAATAATTCAAACCAGTTAACACGAAACCATATTTTTTCTTTTACAATAACAACTTACACAACCATTTATTGCTACTCTTATCCTTAAACTACATCAATAAACATCACCCGGATAACCTAGAATAAACTACCACACCAACCCGAAACTAGATAAATTAGGGTAACCCACCGATATAAAAACAAGGTTAACCAATGATTTATAGTCAAATGGTTAAGGTGATCTATCAAAACATGTAGGGTTAAGCCAGAGATTTTTCCACTTATGGGTTTCCTACTGAGAAGGTTGGAGGTGCGGTCCCGACCGAAAAACGGATAAATGAACCCGAATAAGATAACACCTATTATCCGAAGCAGTGTCGTATATTCAGCGTTTAAAATTAAAAAAAAAACAAATAAAAAAAAGGTTAAAAGGAATGTGAAACAGCCCCTGTTGAATGATATGATGATAAATTCTGGAACTTTGTAGCAGTTTTGGAACATTCTCGGCTACTATTTCGATCCATCAAAACAAAATTCATCAAAAACCCTCGTCTCTCCTTCCATCAATCAATAAGCAGAATCTATCAAAACCCTAATAATCGCCAATGGATGCAGATGCAGCTTTAGAGCTCGTAAAGCAAGGCGCAGCTCTTCTGTTTCTTGATGTTCCTCAGCATACCCTTATCGGCATCGATACTCAGGTACCCATTTTAATCGTTTTAATAAATATCCAATTCTGTTATATAACGGATTTCTATTAGTTCATGAGTTGAAAATGAAGGTTGAGAATTGGGGTTGTAATGATCTTAATTGCTTATGAGATGAAAATTTAGGCTGATTAAAGTGTAAGAAGGTGCATATTTATACATTGTTTATTGAAGCAAAAGTTATGTAATTTCTTGAAGCCAAAGTTATTCAATTTATGTGAATGTGTAATCAGTGAGAGGTGGATTGTAAGTATCATTTGATGTTGATATTGATGTTTTATCATGGTGAAATTTTTGTGGATCATATGCTGTTTTTTGCATGTGCTGTTGAGAGGATCATTGGTAACATGATTGTATTTGTGGTCTTTCTGTTGTGAAAAATAAGTACTTATGTAGGACTTATACTGTGCACTTGGACATTGTATTTGATGATCATGAAACAGTGAGACGGTTTTATGGAGCTAGTGTTTTTTGTAGTTCTTTTTAGTATATTATGATGTTGGATTGGATACTGTGTGTTAACTATACGATCACAATGCAGATGTTTTCGGTGGGACCTAACTTTAAAGGTATTAAGATGATTCCTCCGGGTCCTCACTTCATCTATTATAGTTCTTCAAACAGGTTAGTTAGCTTTCATGATTCAGTATCCCCATTTTTTGCCTTTTGTATGTGGGTTTATTCATTCTTATCGTCTAGAGTTATTTACTATGTCTAAGTTCTCTCCTCAATTTTATCAAAATTAAGCACTGGTATCACTTGCTAATATTCGAGAAGATAACTCTTTAGTATTGTGTGTCCTCTTCGGCTTTTTCTATGTCCTACACAATCATGTAATGAGTTGTAAATTATTTGTTGTTGTTTTCTTGCAGAGGTGGCAGTGAGTTTTCACCGATGATTGGTTTTTTCGTGGATTTGAGTCCTTCTGAGGTTAAGATTGACACCAGTGCTTTTATGTTGATCAAGATCACAGCTTTTTTACTTGCAGCTGTTTATTGGTTTGAGTCTTTCAATTACACTTTTTTCGGCTTTTATTTTTTCTCTAAAGTTTGACAAGCACTTGACAGGTAATTGTTCGTAAGTGGGACCTACAAGAGGAGCGACTAGTCAAAGTACCAGAAGAAGAGGTGCATACCTTTTCTTTTCTGCTTTTCTGTCATTTTTATAACGTTTGATGCCAATTTATTCTTTTCCTGTGTTAAAGGAAGAGAGATATTCTCAAGCTGTACGAAGTTTGGAGTTCGACAAGTTCCTTGGGCCTTATAACCTAAGCCAGTTTGGAGAGTGGAAAATGTTATCAAACTACATTACAAAGAGTGTCATTGAACGTATTGGTAATTCTGATTTATGTTTCTTTTATTGCTTGCCACTTATTTTTGGTTTTTTGCTGGGTTAATTTTCAACTTTTTAGATTTTGATTCGAATCCAATGTAGGATTTTATATTTTCAATTTAAAGGGTCCAAGAAAGATTTCAAGATCATAAATTTAGACGTATGCATCGTACCACACTCGATTTATTACTGCAAAAGGCTCAACTTAAGAAGCTGGCTTTATTAGTTCCTTGTTCACAGCTGACTTTTTATTTTGACAGTTTTACCATTCCTTGATATTTGTGTAGGTCATTAGATTTTCCAAAATTTCATATTTTCTTTTTAAAAATTTTCTTGAAGAACAATTAAAATGTCTGTATCACCACGATAGGTTTTCTTATTGCGAAGTAACCATTGTACTTGTTAATATGCTAAATAGAAAACTACAGTTCGCAAAATGAAGTGATTGCAGGCTAATTCTGGAAGTATAAACACAAAAACCACCATTATATGTTATGCTTTCTGCCTAACATATTCATTTTGGAAGTATTTATTTGGCATTTTGGCAAGAATGATGGTTAGGTTTGCAACCAAAAACCAAGACCAATGAAAATGAAGATGTGGTTATGGGTCCATTTACACGTTCTAAGAGAACTAGTTAGGGACCGACAAAGTCGAGAATGGAAGTAACCAGTGTATATTGAAGATATGTAATATTTGACCTACATGCAGAACCCATCGGAGCAGATATTTCAGTTATCCATGAACCAGACATTCTTGAAAACGGTCCTAAAACTGCAATGGAGGAAGCTTTGTCTGAGCAATTGAGGAATACTAATATCCCAAAGTCTGACGATGGCCTTAAAAGAAGAGGTTGTTATTACACGAAAATACCCCGTCTAATTAAGAAAAAGGGTGCCCTCAGCCAAGACCTTACTTCCTTGAATCTTGACAAGGTATACGCTGCAACAAAACTGTCTAACATAGACAATATATATCTTATTTATTACGTTTTAGTCTAATCTACAATTTTTCCAATATTTATAGCATTTTATGTTTATGTAGACAAGTGTGTTGGAAAGCTTATTGGTTAAAGACTATGGGGGAACTGAAGATTTACTTCTTGGGGAGCTGCAATTTGCTTTTATTGCATTTCTGGTACCAGCTTATAACTTTATACCTTGTACATTTTCTAAAAGTCTTTGAACCTAAACATGTTTAATGTGGCAGATGGGACAATCACTTGAAGCATTTCTCCAATGGAAAGCTATTGTTAGCCTTTTATTTGGTTGTACTGATGCTGTAAGCTGTATACTTGAATCGAATCAACTTTACCTGGGATTCTTTCTTGTTTGCACCAGTTTTTTTAATACTTTTTTTTAATGTTTTTTTTGAAGCCACTCCACTCAAGGAGTCGTTTATTCACCAAGGTAATCTCATATGAATTTATGATGCTACTTTTGATGTTCATTATTGTTGTTCCTGCTGACATTTTTGTTTGTAATTTGTTTTTATAGTTTATGAAGGTCCTCTATAATCAACTCAAGTATGCATTACAGAAAGGTCAAACAGATAATAATGTTTCTGCGAAGGGACCTCTAACTTTATTAGATGATTCTTTTCTAACTGCTGATAGTTTTCTTCAACACTTGTGCAAGGTATTTTCATCTTTTTGTTTGTTTTTATGTTGTTATTATTATACCAAACAGAGGAGGCAAATTTAATACATTGGGTCATGTTCTATCTTAAAAGGTCAAGTAAAAGATAAGCTAAAAGGGGAATATGTCAATGGTTCAAACAAGTGAAATGACAAAAAGTGTTCCAATCCGAACAGTTTCAATCCGAACCATTTTGATCCATTACCCAACTTACCCATCATGCCACCTATAATACTAAAGCAACCAAGAGTGATCTTTTTAATTTTGTTTCTTCTTCTATACTCTTCTATGTTAAAGCACTTCCTTTTCATCTTTCTCTACGATTTTTGGGCACATTAAAGTTATGTACTTTGTGACCATTATAATTATTATTTATTACACATAAGTTGATAGGAACAATGTGGGTACTTAAAGATTGTCTTAAATAGGGTCAACAATCTTTAAATTATCTGTTCATGTTTCATTTTCCTTAGAATGGTGGGAGACAGTTCGAGTTGGTTATTATTTAATTGGATATTTGCAGGAGTTCTTTTCGCTCGTGCTTGAAGCTCCTGTTGTTGATGGTGACCTCTTGTCTTGGGTGAGTATTCATGGCATCATGAAAAATGAAAGACAACTTTCTGTTTTATTTCTGGTTTTAAGACTAATCTAGAAATAATGGATCTGATTAAGTGTGTGGAACTAGTTTTTCTTATTATCATCTTCTCCCTATATTTGGTTGCCTAAGGTTCATGTGAATTGATAATAATTAATAGTGGTGTCAGTTCGGTTCTTTTATATATATTCCAAGTTAACTTTTGTGTTTAATGATATTATAAATAGTGGAGTTATAACCATCTCGTACAAATTTATGTAGACAAGGAGACTGAAAGAATTACTTGAGACGTCTCTAGGATGGGTATTTCAGCAGAACAATGGAGATGGAGTCTTTTATGAAGACGATGATGAGGTTAGTATGCTACATTAAGTGCACACATTATCACATGCAGTGGTTGGTTTAGAATGTGCTACAAAAGCTATGCACTACCATAGCAAAATATTTTCAAGGATGCACTAGAATGACATTTTTTTTTTCTTAGATTAAAAAACACTACAAAGTTTCTTCCAGAATTTGCAAACCTAATAGAATATGATTATATTTGTAGTCACGCATAAGAAGTCCTATAGGATGCGCACTAGGGTCCTAACAAAGTCCCCGTTTGTGAACGATGTCACTTTGTTCACACCTTCTGAATGGGATGTTTTGTCACCTCCTGACTCCGTGTGTCGTGCTGTGCTAACGTGGATAGTACACAGAACTTAACTTTATTTTTGCAGTTTGCTCCGGTGGTGGTGATGACAGATGAGTGAAATTACAATGAGTTTCCTGTTACATGGGCATCGGGAGATCACATCAAAGCTTCTTTTCGGGTTTCGACATGCAGATGGTATTTACCAGCATCAAGAATCTTTGAATCTGGAGGAATTCGTATATGTAACATTAGAGATTGTAACATGAAGAGTTGTAGTTGATAGCTTGAGAATTTTGAATATTATGAGTTTGACCCCGTAGACTGTTAACGCAGTTTAAAAATCACCTTTCTATACAAATGTAAATTTAAAAAATAAAAAGGCGGTAATATAACCCGTCATATCACATTCGGACATCTAAACACGTGAAATACCCTCGAGTGCTTCTGGTATGCTCAAGATTTGATCAAACATCTTGAGCGGGGTTGTTGTGACACCAAATGTAACATGTTTTCAATTGGTTAGTGGAATATAATCTTGGTAGTGTCAAAATACATGTTCTGCCACGCTTTTGTCACACTTAAACACAATATTTCTAACCAAGAATTTTATCATAGTTTCTTGATGGTTAGAATGTTTTTATTTATGTATTTATTTATTTACTTTTAGACATAAAGTGACTTTACAACTATTTTAGCCTTCCAAAATACATATGAAATATTTTGAGTGGTTTGGTTAGGCATGTCTCTTGGTGCACGAAGTAATATCTTTTATTTTAAATTTTTTTTTTGCCAAGCATTCAATGTCTCTATAAAACCTATTAGAAGTTTCAATTATATATTTACATTCAAGTAATCAACATACACATCATCTCTTTCCGTGGTTGGCAGGGGCGGACCTATAAGGGTTGTATGAGGGTCATCCGACACCCATGAACTTTTTGTTTGTATGTTTAATATATGTAATCAAAACCCGAGCGACCCCCAATAATTTTTGACAACGACCCCCATGAATTTTTTTTGAAAATAACATCAAAGAAAGTTAATTTAAAAATTACAAATTCATCTTGCAAAAAGAGATGATTATCAAAACATGAAGCATATTGTTGTAAGCTTGGTTGGCTTTTCTTTACCTTGCAATATTTTTATGTGATACTAAACTTGAGAGATTCTTGAGTTTGGTTACAGATTAGCTTGTAGAAATACAAAAGTGAAGAGAGAAATTAGATATGTATATCTTAGGTGTTTCTAAATGAGTTACAAAAGTGTCGATTAAGAGGGTCATTCAATTTATATAAAATTAGAAAATAAGATGATAAAGAATTTCAATTTGACAATAACTTTTTTCAAAAACAACAACTTTTTCAAAGACAATTTGGCATTGCTTTCCTAATTGATTATTGTGATTACTTTGATTCCTTATATACGTATGTTATTAATTAGCTAATTCAATATGTTTCTAACTGAAAGATTTTAACTAGGTAAATCTTATTATTTAGAAGATTCTGATTACTTATTCCTTTTTAATTGTTAATTATTTCTAAATTAATAATATTATTTAATATCAAATTAAATATTCATTATTGTCAAACTAAAATCAAGTTGTTAAGAAACGAAATCTATGTCGTGTTTAGTATCGTTAATCTTTTTCAATGTTTATTGTTTAGTTTGTTTTGTTTCTTTTATTACAATTGTTTTTATTTTAAATTTTTAGACTATAATACTTAGAAAATATGAAAATAATTTTATATATTTTGTTTTATAATGCTTCTAATTATAAATCGGAGTTTATTTGTTTGTACATTAAGTTAAGTTATGAATTTCTACTACAAAAATAAGAAATGAAGTATATATAATCAGATATTATAATTAAAATTTAAAACTTAGAAATGTTTTTTTAATAACTGTAATGATTAGATTTTAAAAAAATAAAGCACCATAGAAAGCAACTATACCGACATTGTATTTCTATAATGCGTTTATATAACGATTTTCGTATTTTTATTATGTATTTGAGATTTAATTTGGTTTTATATGTTTATTTTGTGAACCGATCGACCCGAACTGAATCGGACCGAAAAATTTAATATTCAACGATACACAAACGACCCCTAAAATTTTCCGACCCCCATGAAAAAGTTTTCTGGATCCGTCACTGGAGGTTGGTAGTAATGTTGGTGTTTTAGAGTCATCTAGCTAGCTTTTTATATGAACAAAAATATTCATTGTTGTTTTAAAAACAAGTCAATTGTTTACATCAATTATAACAAATTCATATTTTGATCTGTTTATAATAATACATTGACAAATAAAATCATTTTATTATATTTACTAAAACGATTTTACCACATATGCCCAAATTATTCCGGCTCATATGATAATTTGTTTAATTCAGTTGATATTTACTCTCAAAAGCTTAACTTATTAAGTTTGAATCCTTCTGAAAAGTTTTATGTTAATTTCAATAGTTTGTTATAAAATCTATTAAACCCAAGTCGGTTCTTTTTTACGCTATTAGATCATAGATTATGAGATATGGTTCAGATTCGGGCTAGATGATTCGATCCACCAACCCCTTAACCCGTAACATGTCAACCCGTCAATCCGATACGAGTGACCCTTTAATATTAATATTAAAAGTATTCTTGCATCAACCGCTTAGAACAAGCTTTACAAATTTACGGTTTTTATGTAACAAATAAATCCTTCTGCCTACCAATTTCAGTTTTTCAATCGATCTTTTCAAAATATTGTTACCGACTGATACTGATATACTATCGAACCACAAATTTGGGTTTAAGAATTTGAACACAACGACCCCAAGCTAGCATCTTGGTTCTTCACTACAAAACCAATGGCGCCACGCTTTCCTCTGTTAAATTCTCTCTTCAAACTCACCAAAACCTACTTTCACACTCCAAGTCCATCTTTCAGATCACCCAATACCCGACCCGGATCCCTTTTCTTCATGGACTCAATAACCCCAGCAAACGGGACGCAATTCCCATTTGCCCAAGGTCAGTATCCTTCAATTTCATCTTTAAAGTTCGTTCCTTTGATATTAACAACTTCAGAATCCATCTGTTTAGGAATCCCATTAAAATCTTGATGTTAAATGGTATGTTACTTTGTTGTATTGGCTTATGTAGACCAACTGTTTGTGAAAATGCCTGAATGAGTTGAGGGCTTCAGGTGCTTGAAGCTGTCATATTTGAGTGATTTTGTAGATTGAGAAAGTGAATAATGTTGAATTTGACATTGTGATCACTATAAACTGTGTGATTAGTAATAGAATTTGACATTAATACATTATGTGTCTGTTCATTTATAGGTTTTGCAGCGTCTAGATCATATGCTAGAGGGAGGCCACCTCATTATGATCTGTTTGGCAGTGGAAAGCCTGGAGACAAGAAATTCCGTGAAGCGTGGGGAAAAGAATTCGATGAAGACGATTGTCTATGGACGGGAAGTGAAGATGAAAGTGATAAAGAAAACAATAAAAGTAAACTCGAGAAAGAAATCAAGAAAATGAAACGAGAAGCAAAAGAGCACTCGGATCGTATTGATGCTGATGACAGTGATGAGTTATGGAGTGTATGGTCTGGCAGTGATGAAGAGAAGACCCTATGGACTGGTAGTGAAGGTGATGATGATGATGATATTCCTACGGAACCTTATCCTAATGAGAAAAGTGATGCGTATATTGATAAGTTGTTTGAGTTTGATGAGAAACCGAAGTATCGAACCATCTCTGAGCTGTTGAAATCTGAGGAGGAACCAGAAGAGTTATCACCAGGAAAGAAGGCTAGAAAACTTGCAGTTGAGAATGCTTTAAAAAAACTGAAAAAAGGACCCGATGGGCGGTACATTAATGTGTGGGAGGTTATGAGTGATTTGGATATTCTTATAGGTGCTTTTGAGAATATTGTTTCTGGTCCTGAATATGAAGATCTTCGGAAGGGCGGGCCCAAGAAATTGAACATGGAGTTTTTTAAGGATATACAAGCGCGTATGAGAGACCCGAATTATAAATATTCACCTGAGATAAAGCTAAAACCTAAGAGCAAAGTGGTACCAAGAAAGAAATGGGAAAAGGCACAGTCGAGACGGAGGAAAGCACAGAAGCGTTGAGGTTCTGTTCTTCATTTTTTAGTACTCATACCAGTTAAACTTTATATGACCTGTATTTTATGTTCATTTTTCGATCAATCTGCATGCTCTTTTTTTTATTTTATTTATTTAAGTTTTAAGAGTCCTTATGACGCATGTTGAGTTGCCAGACATGATATTAGCCGTGTTGAAGTCCTAGTAAGCTAGAACTGATAATGCCTTAAGTTAGAACAAAACTGAATCAGTTTGCAAAATTTGACAACTCAAGATCATATGCATTGATTGCCTTATAAAAATTTGGTTCTCAATCCAAGTCTATGGTTTTATTTGATACATTTGATGTTTGGCTACAAATTTTAATCTATGTAAGTGAATAGCTACAGGCTGGCGAAGGGTGAACACAAACGGCCCATTAACACAAGATAGCCATTCCAAGTAAGGGTGTTCAAGAAATCTGCAGCAGTGCTACGTAAATAGGCTAACCATACTCATTTTTAGGTGAACTGAATCGCTTCTTTGTCCCAGTTTGGTAAACCATGCCTGAAGAGCTGAAAGTTTTGGTTTTGCAGTTACGGTTCACTATTTTAGTGACGAGTAGTTAACCAGAACTAAAAATTCTAATTACTTTATTTCTTAGGCCTTGCCTACCAATACTAACCATTGATGTATATATAATTATTCCCACTTCAATTTATGAATCCTATTCCATTTTAACTGGATTTTGGACGTATAACTTCCTTCTTTTTCAGTTGCATTTCCACCTTCTTCCATGAAGGAATAAGTTCTATCTTTTTAAATTTATACATATTTATTTCTCTCCTATTTTTCAACAAAAACCTGCTGGTTTAACTGTATATATAATCGGCATATTCTGTTTTTGTTTATTTTTTCATTTATTTGGTAACTATCACTTTGCTAAATGAATAAACCATAAATGTTGGTTTAATTTGGGAAAATTTGAACGCTCACTAGACAAAGAAAAGCAGGGAGTATGATATCTTGATTTAGTTCTTTTACTTTTGCTAAATTTGTTTGTAGAAATGTGAACTTATAATGCTCTCCACCCCTAGTTTGTACTCTTCTGTCCTGTTTTCTCATTTTGGGAAGTTGATGAGGATTTAGTTATTGGAATCTCCTAATTAGAAAATGCATTTATTTATTGGGCAACAGGTAGTTTGTTAACTGAACCGGAAAAAAACCACTATTAGTAGTGTTTTTTTTTGTTTGGACCAGATGCATTTTCAGTAAAATATCAAGCCGATAAAAACAGTTAAGGAGTGTGAACTAGTTCCAAAATAGGGTAATAATCAGCAAGGTGCACAGAAATGAATTTAAACAATAGTCGAGTAATTGACCAACTACAATGATCATCAACCTGTTCCTTAAGCGACGTATTGACTTGTATTATTGAAACACCATCTCTTTAGTAACAACTTGGCACACAAAGAGCACACATTATGATATTTCATATTTTTTGATATCCGTGAGAAAACTCACAGGCTCTGCAATCCCTGCTAACCAATGGGATCAGATAACACAACTTGCGTGGTGGCCTTCAATGGAGTTAAAGGCAAAAAATTAATAGAAGTTGAATTTGGATCTGAGAAATCTGCTAGAGGGATTCAAGCCCATATTATATGCTGGTTGTGGGTTCTATCATGTTACTAGAAGAGTTTATACAAGGATAGGGAGATCTATGAACATGATAATAAAGTAACAAAAACGTGCTTGTCCAGGCATATCTGATCATCTTTGTATTAGTATTAATACAATTCTGATAAAACGACTTTCCAATAATACGATTACAAAGTTCAAATTAGACTACTCATAATATATGGTATAGGATTAGTAGTATCAAGCACAATGACCATGAAGAAACATGGGATGTGCATGATTAGGCATCAATGATTGATGCATGTTACATGTGATCACGCACCACGGCATTTCCCATAATACCATGCATGTTCGTTATCATTGGCGATGGATACCCTTGTGGATACATGGGCATCATTGATTGATAACCATGGTAAGTTTGTAGTCCACCATTAAAGCTTTCTCCAAGTTGACTTCCTTCTAGGTCAATAAAACCCGACCCGTTGTTCCCAATTAGACGACTACCACCCCATCCCATATGTGCATGATTCTCCATATCCATTCTCTGTTTCAAGTACCTTTCAAAAGACATCTGGTCTTCAAGGCTTCTAGGATAAGCAGGAGTCAACAGAGGTTGACTTTTAGGACCATTCTGACTTGTGATCTGATTTTGGACCGCGTTTTGGTCGTTTCCACCGTTCATAGCAGGATTTTTTTGGTCACCAGATGGCCAAAGTTCTGCATACTTACCTGATTTTCCCAGCTTGTAGATTAAGGTATTAGAGTCAACATTTCCAGAAACGTTGACCTTTTGTTGTTCTGAATCTATATCTACAGAGTAAACTCCTGCACTCATAATCCAATCTCAGTTATCACACACAATCACATACAGTAGTATCTTTTGAACTTTCTATATATAGAAGATGCCAAAATAAGTTTAAAATACTATTCCCATTTTCTACCTTTTTTATGGTATTTTACTATTTTTGCAGTAGCTAAAAGCTAAAAAATAACTTTTGAACATGGTCAAAATACTTACATGTCAAATGAAATAACTTTAGCACTAAAGATCAAGTGAAATACCTATTAGACTGAGATAATAAGGCTTTACTATCACACTATCACCACAGTCATTTAAGTATTATAACATCAAAGAGAAAACAGTCAAAGTATTTAATATCATCATGATTTAGAAAGTCTGGTTTCACTTTGTGGTGAAAACAAAAAAAAAACATATATATTAAAAACAACCAATCTTTAAAGAAGTTAAAGAATGAGAGTCCAGATTTACCTTCAATCTTCTTGAGTATTTTCTTAACCTTATGCTTGCATCCATCACAGTGAATATTGACCTTCAGCGCGCAGGTCTGTTTATGGAAGAAAACAAAGGGTGGCTTATGAAAAAAATTATCAAGAAACACACAATCTTTATCAATATTTATGAAGAAAAGAAGAAAATTGATGGAGACCTTAATCTGTAAGATTTGAACATGATCATTTCTTGACATTGTTGTTTGTTCTTCAGCCATTGTTAGTTGTTTTTGTTGTTTTATATTTTTTTCTATTTTGAGAAAGAACTCAAATCACATTTGGGTTTGATGTGCAGTGATGATACCAAAAGAAGAGTAATAGGCTGCAAAGCACAGAGGATATGTGGAGAGAGACAAAAGGAGGGTAAACTTGTGTGATTTGACCAGGATCGGAAGGGTGTACTTGCTGCAGGTTTTTCTTTAATATTCTTCTCTTTTGTCAAACTTAATATCATTTTGTTATATTTTCTTTTTGAACAGATTTTGTTATTTCCTTATATTTTATAAGATGGGATTTTCTGTTTTTTTATTTTTTATTATATTTTTTTATAACTTAAATATGTAAATAATTATTGAGTGATTTTTATATGAAAAAACATAAAGTATGTTGGTTTTTTATGTGCAAAAACTGTTAATTAACTTTTATAAGACAAAATAGAAAGTATGTTGGTCTTTTACGTGCAAAAAATTGTATAGATATTTTGTAAGAACAAACTTAAAGTATGTTAGTTTTTTACGGTATTTGCTTTATTTTTATTATTGTAAAATGGTTATATCTGGAAGACTTGAGTTTGTATACTTTATTTATGTCTCTTATATTAAATCTAGAAGTGGGCTAAATGTATCTATTTCTTGGTTTACCTTCACTAGTCACACGTCAATCTAATCATTCCTTTTTTCTATTTCTTAAAACAGATTTTTTAATAATGAATTAGAAAAAAACGTTTTTTTAAGTCATTAAAAAACGTCTTTTCATAATGGATCACCCGTTAAAAATTTAAAAAAACGTTTTTATATTATACTTTTTAAGTCATTATATATGTTTTCTGTTTTGATTTTCTTTGGCAAATCAGTCTTTTTTTTCAAAACGTTTTAGTGGAAACTAATTATTATTTTGTCCTAGATTTTTTAATTCTGTTTATAGAAGTAGTTTAAAATATTAAAGGTAAAGAATCAATTTCATCTTTTAGTGTGAAAAGAGAGGTATCTTAGTTTATATATACACCTATTTTTGTCATTAAGACACTCTAATTTCTCTATTTCTCTTTATATATCGATATCTATATGTGTGTATAGAGAAAGATAGAGAGAAGAAAAATAATTAACGTGTACCAATAACAAATCTCGTATTAAATATAACATCTTAAAAATGTATCAAGTAAAGTGATGGAGAAAATCTGTTTAACACGACCCTGAAGAGGGTACGGTTAACGCAATTCTTTTTTAGACTTTTTTAGATTAATATTATTTTTTAATGAATAATTTTTTCTGGCTTTTTTATATAACTTTTTTAGATATTAATATTATTTTTTAATGAATAAATTTTCCTGGCTTTTTTATATATGTTGTAAGATCAAATCCATCTCATTCCTTATTTCTCTTTTGTATTCAAGTGTATTCTCATCAATAAAGTTTAGGATTAATAACCATCATTAACTAGTATTTAGGTTAATTATGCTAATTATTTATTTATTTATTTATTTATCATGAAAGGTTTAGAAGATCGCGATATAAAAATGATGATATCACCAAATTATATAAGATACAGCTAATGAGCGGATGATAAAAGAATATATAATTTACCATTAGAAGAAAACTTTACAAAATAAAACGAATATAACACATGTAACAATTGATTATACTATAAAAATATGACTAGAAGTTACTGTATATCGGTATATAACACTTTCGATAACTAGTTGTATTATCCCAATAAATAAAAAACAAGAATATGACTATAGATGGATCAGATTTAAAACACATTATATTATTTATATGTAATACTACAATGTAATACAGAAAGTTGTCTTTAGGCATCTAAAGTTTACTTGAGCCTTTTCAAATTCATGAATTGCTTTTGTTTACCAATGAAGTAAAATATTTCAGACAATTGCTATTTATTAAAGAATAGTAGTTGTTAGATTAAAAATAGCAAGGAAGTAACATATTAACAAATTTAAAATAATAGTTGTATCTTTAATAAAAATAATAGTCCTGATCAGTTTAGCAGATTAATAGTAGTTCTGATCGGTTTAGCAGACTGATTTGTAACTGCATGATACTCTTGTCAATTATCATTAGCAATAGTCCAATTTGTTGTTACATAATACTTTTGTCGATACACTATTGCATTGGTATTAGATACATGACAGTTTTAACATTTGTGTCGGGCTTTAGACAAGCCAACAATTATGTCATTTGTTATGCGTATGTTTAGTGTAACTTATGTCACTGCCCTTTCTCTCACATGAATCTTTTCATGTTAGGGTTCAAGAATAATTAAACATATTTTATTCCGGTTTACCTTTTGAATTTCAGGTTTAGTTAGCGTAAGACAAAATCTTCGAGCCACTCGACTCGCTAAAACTATATGTGGGTTGCTGCTTTGTTAGTCAGGATGGGTTATGAGTTGTATATTTTTTGCACCCAACTTGGCCAAAGAGATTTCAAAGGGCTTGAACTCACAATTCTTAAAAAACCATGTTTTGAGTAATTATAATTATCTGTGTATTGTTTTCTGAAATTAATTATTCATGCGAGTAATTTCTTTTTAAACTCAATTCAAAATTTCGAATATGCTAAAGCCCTTCTGGATCTCCAGATCTCCGCACTTGTAAATAGAGGTGTAAACGAGCTGAGCCGTCCGTGAGCTACTCAAGATCGGCTCACTTGATTTAAGCTTAAACAAACTCAAGCCTACATTGAAGCTTGCTTAACACACAAGCCCGAACCCAAGCTTCATACATCGAACTAAACTAAGAGTCAAAGCTTAAACATACATGTTATTAATATAATATTTTTTATCAATACAACAAATTATTACATAATAAATATTATCATATATACTTGTGATAAACATAACTAAATCATATATACTAAGCTATATACACATAAATTATAAATACAAATAAAAACAATTATATATGTATAGATATAATATAATTAGATAATTAATAAATAATAAACAAGTCGAGCCTGAGTTGAGCTAAAGCTTACTCATAAACCGAGCTCGAGCTCTATTAAATTATACGATCTGGGTTCGAGTTTGAGCTTAAGGGAACTCGAGCATGACTCGTTTCGCGACACCCCTATTAGTTGTAACCAAGAAAGTCAAAGTTCAACCCACCATGGTACTCTTACCCACTCACCAATTATACATACAAAAGAACAGCAAATGGTAAGGTTTTGACAACAAGCCATATAATCAGAAATTACAATCTTTAATCTTTAATATCTATATATTCAGAAAACGTCCAACAATTATATATGTTCTACTATAACATAAACAAATATAAATTAAAACTCAAAGAAAGCAGCATTTGAACATAACCCTACTACATACACTTCCTAAATCCCAAAAAAAAAAGAAAAAAAAAGAGCAAATACTTCTATTAACCATACTACCTGTCTTCTCCTCACAAACCATCGTCGTTTAAAATTTTTTATGTTTAAGAATATAAAAACACCCGTTCTTCTCACTCGTAAAGCGTTTACTTTAGCATCTTTACAAGATTGATGGCTTGATTGCAAGAGAAAACAAAGTAAAATGGTGTGAAAAGCCAATAACTAGTGAAAAAAAATAGTTTTTTGGTATCAAACTTCACCTAAATCTGAAGGGTTCCATATACAAACCTCCAAATTCAGCTCCCCAGAGGAATTAAGATACCCAAAAGGAACTAAAAGAAAGTCAGATGGAGGAATACCTTCAACCCGACCTGGTAGCGTCTGCGTGTATGACTTTAACTTTAACGAGCTGTTTCCTCTTTCTGAGACAAGACAATACAGAAACCGCTCATTACTGTTGCTCGGGCCAATACAAGTTACCATAACAGTATGGCCAATATTTTCAGTCCCTTTATTCAGTAAGAAGAGAACACCGTCTTCTTCTGCTTGAAGCACAAGAAACGTTTCATCCATGCCTAATGATACAGGTAACGGGGAATTATACTGAAAACGCCTACCAGAGTCCCAATGTTTAGAGCTGAAATGATCAGATAAATCTTGAAATAAACCCGTGAAGTTGCAGTTCAGAACAGGGCATGGGCATGTGGATTGACCCGTGTACATGCCTCTGCTGTCATGGGGATTTGTGTTTGTATATTCTAATGGAGTCTTGTAGCTATAGTTGTCGATTCGCAAAGGAGGTGTGTTATCATTCTTGTAAGAAAATGGTACATTATCCTGTTGCAGTTTCAAATCAGGTCAGATTAGTTTAACTCTGATCATACTATTGTTTCATTTTCAAAAAAATTTCACAATATTATTTCATATTTTTACCAGGTTTTCGTCCTGTCGAACCAGAGTACCACGATTAACTCTAGCAGCTACCTCTCTTAGTGGGAGTACATCAACATGATCTCTGTCAGTTAACAGCCCTAACCCGAGACCTCTCTCCTTGCAAATCACCTGAACATGGATAAAATCTTTAAACTTGAACAATGATATATTGAGTGGTTTAGTGTTCAATGTATTGGGTTTTTGAAAGCAAAAGATAGTAACATACAAAACATTTTCGCAAAATTTATTCAATTACAGATAAAGGTGCCATGTATGGAAGGTTTTTTTGCATATAAATTCCAAAATTTGTCCAAAACCAATAAAAATAAAAGGGTTGCTTGCAACAAAAGACCAAGTAATATATGATACGTGTACGTGTACATAAAAATATACTCACACATATACAATAAAGATGACAAGATGAGCGGGTTTCAATGATGGGTCAAAGTGGTTACAGGTTGAAATGGGTCGCCTGTTAGTAGGGGCCAAAAGTTACCAGGTCTAATTGAGTCGACTCAATACACTTTTTGCTCCATTTTTAATAATACATGAACCATATTCTTACAATAACAATACAAATCTTAGTATGAAAAACGATTTAGAAGGTTGTATGTACAAAAATTAGGCTATAGGTAACTTTCAACCCGTTTGACCTGGTCCCCTTTTAACTAAACTTTTTGATTTGAGCTGTTAGATATAAAACAAACCATTTCAAAAAGACGCTATACATCCCAATTCTACACCTTACCTCTCCACATCCGTACCCACCAAGCTCTTTCTCCTGTTTCTCTCTTTCAGAAATCGCTTCCTCTGTCCATGAGGATAAGCATGGAACAACAACAGGGCCCGGTTCACAAGTTCCTCCAATGGCAACACTCTCATAGTAGAATAGCTGCAAAATGTTAACATGTCTTAGATTTCCCAAACAAAACTTGCAACAAAACAATTAGCAAAACACTTAGAAAGCATTGTAATTCACCTGAAGAAACAAAAGACAACCACCAACCGCGCGTTGTTTCCCTTGACGATAACGAGACACCTCCCTAACTAACCTATCAAGCAAGAATTTTGCCCAATTGTATTCATGGATACAATCCATATCTGTCAAAAGATGAAGAAATGAAGGGCTAACATCTAGCCTTGCTGTAGGACACAAAAGTGTCCCTAAAACATAGAGCAAAAATGCTCTTTTAAAATCCTCTCCTGCCTCTGGTTGTCCCAATCTTTCTTCAAGAAAACGAACTGAAATTCCTCGATTTGAAGCGTTGTATTTTTGGCGCAATTCTGCAACTAAGTCATCAGGACCTGAGTTGACCACCTCTTTACCACTAGCAGATAACCCCATCACAAGTTCAACATCACGAGGGTATAAAGGAATTCTTTCACCACAAATCTCTAAGCTACGCCTTATGGTATTAAATCTTTCTAACAACCATAGGCATAAACTACGCCTCAGAGTTCTACATTTAAGATCAAGAAGACTACCAAAACCCATGCTTTTCACGGCTTCCTTTTGCTCATCTGTGAAGTGTTTTAAGACGTTAACTAAACGACCAGGTGAACACCTAGTGACTAGGTTGGCCTGCATCATGAAACCCATAAGTGATAAGTAAAAAGCTAACAGTAAAACTTCATCAAACAGAGACATCATGAGAGAAAACCACCATGGTGTCACCTGCTTTCTAGGCTTAGGTTCACGGGCAGGAGCATTACTCAAGTAGTCATTCCATACTTCACGGGCACGTTTTGTGTATTTTGATTTTTCTTCAAGAGTCATCACTTTCCAAGCATCTGAGGCTGCTTTCGTTGCCTAAAAGAAGATAAATTCAACATCAAAATTAACTCCAGATAGCATTTAATGAGACAATATCAGGTCATCACAATCTAAACGGATCAAGATGCTTACAACTTTCAAACCCGAGGATTCAGGATGTGAAGCGCTGTACTCCTTAATGAACTCCCGGCTAGAATATCATTCACAATCACATGTCTCAGTATAACCCATAGATCAAAAGCCAATACAACTAAATGCGAAAACAGAAAGAGAAATAAAAAAGAAATCTATTTATCACCTAAAATGTACCCAAGAGCAAGCAGGACGAGGTGTACCACCTTGCTTCTTCTTTTTCTTCCTCCTGCTCCCTTCGAGTTCAAGACCCGCCATTTCTTTTCTCTTCCCTATCATCGAGTCACTTTCACTCGGCACCTATTCCGAACAAAGGAAACATATTTACTATATTGGATTCAAAACCACACCAGAAAGTTAAATTCACCAACAACACAATTGTTAATGTATTATCAACAATCACCAATAACTCAATAAGCAATAAAACAAGCAACTATAATCAAAAGTTAAGATCACCAATAACTTTAAAATTCATAAGAACCCAATTCATAAAATCCACCAACTCTTCTTTAAACAGCTATAACAACAGCAATTGATCAACACCTACACAATCACACCAATCATCGTGTATGCTATCAGGTTAAAGAACACTCATCACACGCCAAAACCCTTACTTCACATCAAAAAAGCATCAAATTTCCAATCTAAATCAAGAATCAAGAGCATACACATGCCATTACAACAAACCGATCAGAAAGCATGCGACTTTACAAATCAAGAACCACTAATGTAAATTGAAGATCATAGCACAATTGAGAAGGGGAATCGATACCATTGCGGAGTAAATGTCAGTTCCTTCGTCGAAATTGGGCGAGCTATCAGTACCCATGTGTGAAAGATTGTAAGAAAGAAGGTTAATTAGGGTTGTAGAAAAGGGGGAAATGGATAATTTTTGGGGTTTTTTATAGAGTTGATGGTTCTGATTGAGGTTTTTGAGCTAATCGGAAGTGGGTTGATTCCGATTATGGAGAATTGAAAGGGGGAAGAAGATGACAGCAGAGGTTAACGAGTGTTTTGTTAGTCTGATCGGATGCAATTGAAACGACCCCCATCTTTGCAATTTACTGGTGCTGTGAGTTTTACATATTTGGTCCCTATATTATAGCTCAAGGTAGTTTTCGGAGGATGAGTTACAACTTACAAGGGTGTTTGTATGTTGATTTTAAGCGTTTTTGAGCTTATGTGAAGGTGAGAGGATGAAGCTAGTTGTTTATGTGGAGGAAAGTGAAGGGCGTCTAGGGTGTTGGGTGATGGTGATGTGACAGTGTTTTGGAGCTTGCTATTGACGATGCTTTAACACAAACATGCTTACATTTATGTAAATCTTGATGCTTTGATTGTTTTGTGTTTGTAGTCAGATGAAAGAAAAATCTTATAACAATGAAGTTGAACAATGGTTGAATTAGAGGATGAATGTAGGGTTATGATATCAACAAAGTAGTGGTACATTAGAAACTAGAGTTCCACTTTGATTTGCCCAGATAATGATAAGTTTCATTCATAGTAAGTGGTAACTGGATCTTGTTCTTCTTTAGTCGCAATTGTATGATTTGTTGCAACTTATTAGTAGATTGAGTAGTGCTTACATAGTCAATAACAGCTCAGCTCTGTTTGTGAAAACCGATCTAATTACGGTTCCAAGTATAATGATAAACAAAGCATTTAATTCTTCTATCCCCAACGTCAAGCAGGACAAGACTAATTACGGTTCCAAGTATAATGATAAACATAAAATCTATTGTAATGATCTTGATCGTCTTGCATTAATGAAAATACACTATCGCATCCATACTGAGATGAAATACGTGTTCTTTTCCTTCTGCAAAAGTTGTTCCAATTTACCATGGGTCTTTGCCATATCATTTTGCATTTGAATGATAGATGTTCCATTGAGCTTATTTGTTGTGTTTTAACATCAACATGACAAGAATAAAATTTGCCACTGTTTACTTTGTCCTTGAACAGTGAATCAAGTGCAGGATATAAAAGAGAGGGAAATAAGTTATGTATGAAAGAGAGAGTAGTATGGTCCGAGGATCGTCCCGTTTGAACCACAAGAAATAACACAACAGAAATGAAATTCCAAATGATACATTAACATTATTCCATCACAACTTAAAAGGTAAGATAAATTTGCAGTTATACATACTAATCAGAGAGAGCAAATTCTAGAAAAAGAAGAGAACAACACTTAGAATACAAGACATTGTTTGTTCATACGGGCGATTGAACCTTCTTTATGCAGAGATGTAGAGGCAGAGTCCCGCTGTAACCAAAAAAGTCAGATGGAACAGTTAGGTAACTCTTTTTGAGAGGATGCTCAGACCACCTTGTATATACCTCTGGTTTACACTGCAGCGTAAGAGTTGACTCCATGTTTCTAGCAGTGATTTGATATTCAAAAGAAGTTTTTAGCGTGCTTGTGCCCACACAATCAACACTCAAGGCTCGACCATGTTCTCTAGATTGATGATTGAGAATGAAAATAACACTTTCGTGTTGTTCTTGAAGAAAAATGTGTTTCTGATGCGTTGCTACATGAACAAAGAAGGTGGTGTTGTAGGTGAAGCGGGTGGTGGAGGCTGCATGTTGGATGCCGAAGTGGAGGTACATGCTCTTGGAAGAACCAGCAAAGGGGCATGATGGGTGAGGGCAAAAGCATGTGGCATGGGGACACATTTGTTCATGCTCTGTTTTTTTGCTGTAAGTCATAGTTTTTTTGCAACCATATTGCGCATTTTTGCATGATATCTTGACTGATTCAATGACCTTTTCAATAGCTCTGCAACGGTTGTAACCAATCGGCATGCAGCAAGATGGGCATTTTTGCTTCACCTTGGAGCAGCATAAGGAGCATGCTATATGCCCGTTCTCACACTGCAAAGTCATTAACAGAAAAAAAAACAATTAAAAAATGTTAACCTTAAAACTTCAACAAGAAAGGAGAGAATGAAAAATGATAACCGCATAAAACTAAAGAATAATTATTAAAGTGCTCAGAAAACCCTAGAATTGATGCCAGATTTTCCATGGAAAAGACTCACTGATGGCAAGATCAAACCATCTAAACCGACTGGCATCATAATTCAGTTCACATCTTATTTTCCCCCCTGAGAAAACAAAACACGCGACCAGGAAAGGATCTTGTGGGACAAAAAACAAATGAAAGTTATAACTTCCTATGACAAGGAGAAACGACTTATGACCTTCACGCAGCTTACCACAAAGATGGAAGCATGAAATTCTGCTGTTCAAATAGATTGCATTCACATAATGAAAATCATTAAAACAAACTAACAAAAATTCACCAATGACTGTCTGGAATAGTAGCTTAAGGAAGTTACAAAGATAATTATTGTTGGTTATGAAAGCAAAATTCTTTGATTTGGATAAAGACATCTATTATAGTCATTATGAAGATTGGGTAAATGCTAAAGATATATGTAGCATTACACATACTACATTCAAATATCTAATATCTTCACAGTCGTCTGCAAGTTATATACTAGCAATCTTATTTCTTCACTCACACAAATCTCCATGATTCTGTCAACAATTCAATCACACTTCACAACACAGCACCATTATCGATTCAAAACAACTCAATTACCAATCTTCAAAACATAAAACACACACACACACACAAAACATATACACGAAGATCAACAGATGCAATACCTGAAACACAGGAGTACTCAACGGATCAAGGCAAATCGGGCAATCCAACACATCCGGATCCGTCAATACCACCTGCAATTCTCCATTCACACCATTAACCACCGGCGAACCACTGGAAACCGTCCGATTCGCAACCACCACATTCGACAGCCCCCGGAGCAACGACGCCGCCGTCGATGACGTCATCTGATGCCGCCGATAATCTCCCTCCGCCACCGCCTCTCCACGGTCACTAACATCACCCTCGCTTACAATATGCTCACAAACCTCAACCTCTTCTTCATCCTCCTCACTCTCCACCTCCTCATCATCATCATCAGCATCATCATCATCTTCTTCAACATCTTCGGATCCTCGCGAATCCGATTCGATGTCTTCTACAGGAACCTGAACATCTTCATCGTCTTCCTCCGCCACAACACGCGATTGCGATTGCGATCGCGATTGCGATCGCTGCACTGATCTTCGCGAATCCGACGTCGTTTCGGATAACCTTTGGCGTTTGATGGTGAGTGGAGCCTCTTCTTCGTCTTCTCCGATGGAGAATCTCGCCATTGGAACCGTAATTTCGCCTCTTCTATTGATGTTTGCAGCAGTTGAAGCCATTGATGTTGATGATTCGTTGTTTATCTGGATTTTTCACACGATTCAACATTGTTTTTCATTTTTGGTTAACCCTAATTTACCAAATTGGATTGATTTTCACATGTAATGGTTATAATTTGGGGAAATTAAGTAACATCATGTTGAATGTTTTTTTACGAAGATGTTACTTTTAAGACATAAAAACTTTTTTATTTTAGGTGTTAAATGTTTACGAAATTGAATATGAACTTACCCTTGAGATGTGACGACGATGACGACGATTAACAAAGATGTAGTGATGATTGTGAATCTTGCGATGCATGATGCAGAGCGAAGAATACTCGATGTTTATCAAATTCTTTTGTATGTTATTAATTTGATGACTATGTAAATTTTATATGATTTGTTGTTTTTTATATAGAGTTTGATGTAACGGTAACATTGAGATGCGACCATTGTTTTAATTCTAACGGCTACTTTGTAATGTATACGTTACAATTTTTTAAATTCAAATGAGAATGTTCGTGTGCAGCTAATTGTGTGTAAAATCTGATGTTTAAATTCTAACGGCTACTTGATAATATTAAGATGGGACCATTGTTTAAATGTTATTTGAGCCTCCTAAATTACTCTTACGTAGATTCAATCTAAATAATCCTTTTTTTTATTACCATTAAAATACCAACCCAAATAATATTATTTATTAACATATTGCATTGTACTATTAGTTTGTAAAAAGTTACATAAATATCACTTCGTTATAGATAAGCATTAAAACTCTATCTTGGTGATAGCATAACATTAAGTTCAATATTAAATCTAAAATCATATAAAATAATTAATAAAATAGTAATCCACTTTTAAAAATATTTTAATTAGGTAACTTAAGTTTAAAAAATATTTCAATTAGTTTACTCTATTTTCATATTTTATTTAAATTATAAGTTTTAACATGTTCTTTTAGCATGTTTTTTTTTCAATTAGAAAATATATTTTTTCTTTTTCTTTTTTATGCTGATGTGTCACGTTGGCGTGAAACTTATGTATTTTTTATTTTTTGAATATTTGACATGTTTTTTTTTATTTTTTAATATAATTTAATATATTAAAAATTCTAACTCCCATGTCTTTTCCTCCAGTATTTTCTTAATATAGGAAAATTTGATTATGACTCAATCTGATGGTTTAGTAGCCCAATTAGGGAAAAATATACATCAGTGATCAGACTATAACACTTTTAAAACTTGATTATTATTCTGTGACATTTTCCCTTATTTAAATTAGGTTATTCCTCACACGTGTTGTGCGAGGGATGGACAAGTTAAACTGAGGCTTAGATAAATGCACGTAGTTGAATAACATTTTACACCTGAACACGCTTTCATCATCATAGCCGCCAACATTTCAAAGTAACAAAAACATAGTCGTAAAGAAAGTCATCATCATAAGATCGAGAGATAACGGGAAACAACACATGGCGCTGCCTTCGTTGGAAACGGGAGGCGGAACAACCATCATCTCCATCGGTTTGGCTTCTCTCACTAACCGTCTCTCTCTAGAAGTAACAAAGTGTGCTATTAACATTATTTAAAAGGGCAACAATAATGTCAAAAATGAATAACCTCAAACGTTAATGTTCATTACCTTTGTTTTTTTAATACAAAACTAAATAATTAAAATTTTTAAAAATAAGAAAAATTATATACCACAACAACGCTATCCATCACATCCTTGATGTGTTGCTTGTTGTTGACATCATCATCGATTGCTTGACATATTTGTAGAACTCTAATACCGTAATCAATTCGATAAGAGATTGAATACGATTTAGTAACAACACAAGATTTTTGATTTACTTCAAAACAAGAATCTCAGAAGATTACAACGACTGAGAGTGTATCATCATCAGCACCTAAGCTTTCTTATTACATCTCTTTAACTAACTAACAACCCATTAACAAGAATTAACAAATTGAACTACTCACTTGACAACTATACCCCCTCAACAATAAGAGAATGACACAAACTACCCTTGCACTAATAAGAAATAGCTACAGCACAATTACACTTTCACAAACTCCACCTTTGTTCAAAGCTAGCCAATTCCCAACAAATTCAAACAATATAGAAACTTTGAACCACCCAATGCTTTAGTCAACATGTCAGCAACATTCTCAAGAGTATCAACATAAAAAACTTAGAACTACCCAATGCTTTAGTGGATGTTTGGATTGATTTTTTAAAACTCCTTTTGACTTTTAAGAAGGAGATAAGTCAAAAGAAGAAGAAATTATGTTTGGATGGATATGAAATTATAAACTTTAACTTCTTAAAACTCCTTTTGACAAGTAGCTTCTCACCAGAATTCCAGACACCCGCTTAGTCAATCTTCGGACCCTCGCGAATTCGATTCGACATCTTCCACCGCAACCTGCACCTCTTCATCGTCTTCCTCTGCCACAACACGTGATTACGATCACTGCACTGATCTTCGCGAATGCGACGTCGTTTTGGATAACCTTTGGCGTTTGATGGTGAGTGGAGCCTTTTCTTCGTCTTCTTCGATGGAGAATCTCGCCGTTGGAACCATAATTTTGCCTCTTCTATTGATGTTTGTTGTTGCTAGTGATTTGTTGTTTATATCATTTTTTCACACGAATCAACATTGTTTTTCATTTTTGGTTAACTCTAATTTACCAAATTGGATTGATTTTTACATGTAATGGTTATGAATTGGGGAAATTAAGTAAGTGACGTCATGTTGAATGTTATGGAGATGTTACTTTTAAGACATAAAAACGTTTATTTTAGGTGTTACGTGTCTACCGAAACTGACTGTGAACTTACCCTTGAGATTTAGTAGCAATAAGAACAACTATAGCAGCAGTCTCCGGCAAGAAAGAATTGGTCAGAATCAACCGAGTGGAGAGGGACTGCATCTTAATGACATAGGAACAACCTAAGCCAATAAGGTCTTTCCAGGTGAGAATGATAAAGGTGTCCTATATTGTGAACTTGTTAATTAAATGAGGGCTTCCGGGAGGCAACCTGAGTTTTTGAAACACTTTATGTTAATTTATTCGTTTTTGTTTTTATTTACTATTTCCTTATGTATGCTTTCATGATTTTGACTATACTTGTCTTTTTGTTCTTGAAATGTGTTAGTGATTGCTTTGGTTAGAGTTGAATCTTCTTGCATTGAGTCATTTTTTAGGAGCTTTAAAAACTTAATGGGCATCTTTACAATTATTTCACCTCGGGAGTTTTCCGTTCCATCCCCCCCCCCTCCTTTAGCTTCTGCATTGTATGTGTATATCTTTGTACATTGAGGTCAATGTACATTTCAAGTGTGGGGATGTCGGGATTTTGATAAAATCCCACTTTTGATTTTTTTTTTCTAAATTTCAATAAGTAACATCCACTTATATTTTTATTAGATCCTAGAGCATAATAATATTGTCAGCATCATACGATTAAATAAAACTTTCGAGTATTTTCTTCAAACATTTTGGGATGTCATTTAGTTGAAAAATTTTGATACTTATGCATGTGGTCACACCTTTGTCCTTATCCTTCCATTTTTGCGATCATTGTTGATTTGTTGCTTATGTATATGTTACTACACTTCCTGTTCATGTTTATGTTTTTGTTGATTGTGCCAAATGTTGATTTCATGTTAGAACTTGCTTAGAACATGCATTTTAAGATTATGAACAGAGTTTTTATATGAAAAATAATAGAGGCATTAGGATAAACCATTTCTTGTAACCCTTTTCATTTTATTTACCCTACCATTTTCATTTCCACTAGTTGTAATGTTACGCCTACCTGTTTTTGTATTTTTACCCACATATTAAACCTACTTAGCCAAATAAACCTTTTTATATTTAAACCTTTATGTTAAATTCTGGTTTTTATTAGTTGTCAAATTTGTAATATCTAGTTATATTGGTTTAGAATGTTTTTGTTGATTCAAGGGGAAAAAAAGAAAAAAAAAAGAAAAATGAAAGAAAAAAAAAGAGGAAAAGAATATTATATTAGTATTGTTAGTTCTTATTAGAAAGAAATGATCAAATGTGAGCAATTTTGCTTTGGAAAGAAGACTAATCAGAACATATTAAAACGAAATATAAGATTTGGCTGTGTTTTTAAGCAGATCATCTTTGGTTGTGGGCAACATGTATTAAAATTTATGAAATTAAAACCTAAATACATGTACAAAGTTAATGTCAAATAAAAAGTAATAATATTGTAGTTCCAAAAGGTAAATTAAGGAAAGAAAGAGGTTAAATACAAAGTGTATTTTTGATACAAAGTGTGAGAATACATAATGAGTCAAAAAAAGTCATAAAAAAATCTCACAATCTAAATCGAATTTCAAAAATTAATTCCGAGCTTTTGTTCTCCTAGCCGTCCTCACTAAGAAAAAAATAAACGAAAAATTAAAAAAAAATGAAAAAAATAACGTTTTTTATTGTGTCATTTATGAAAGACACAATGACGTCATTGTGTCATTATGAAAGACACAATAACGTCATTGTGTCATAAAAGACACAATGAAATTTTTTTATTATTTTTTTCTGAAAGAGGACGACGAGAGGAACAGAGACTCCGAAGTACTTTTTTGAAATTCGATTTATATTGTGAGATGTAATTTTTTTTATGAATTTTTCAGTCTCATTATGTATTCTCGCACTTTATAACAAAAATACATTTTTTAAAATAACCTTACCCTTAACAAAAAAAAATATATTTCCAAGTTTGTGATAAAGTCACATGTTTCCACCCACAATCCAAAATGAAAAGTCTACTGAAGAAGACTTGACTAGGTGAGAGGAAAAAAGGCTGCATTAAATTTCTTATGAAAAAAATCAGCTCCGGTGCCAATTATTCCATCAATATAGTTTAGAATCAGAGCAAAAGAAGAAAGAAAATATGGCAGAAATAGTTTTACCCCCACTTCTGCAGGTGATCTTTGAAAAACTGGCGTCTCCCCTGCTCCAGACACTTGGTAATAAATGCGGCCTCAAGGAAAACTTCAAGAGGATAGAAAAGATCCTCCCCATGATCCAAGCTGTTGTTGAAAATGCTGAAAAGAGACAAGTTACCGATAAAGTTGTTAGAATTTGGATTTCTCAGCTCAAAGATACAGTAGACCAAGCAGTTGACTTCCTAGAAGACTTCACAAACAAAGCATACCCGTACCTGCTGCTGGAAGAGAAATATGACATGCCTAGAAAATGGTTGTCACTCAGATCTATATCTACAAGCACAGAGAAAGTGAGGGAGGTTCTTCATGTTTTAGAGATGGCTGCAGCCGAAGGGTTACAAAACCTGCATATGAAAGAAGCTGTTCATGGTGCTAATGCGGTTTCAGATGAACGCGCTACTGGATCTTTTGTTGTTGAATCTGAAGTTTTTGGACGAGACAAGGATAGAGAAAGGATTACAGAGTTGTTGTTAAATGTTGGTGAGGAAAGAAACCTTCCAGCAGTTTTTATAGTGACGACTCTAGCCCAGTTGGCATATTTTGATGATAAGGTAGTTAAACACTTTGATATGAGATTGTGGCTTTTTGTATCTCAAGTTTTTGATGTGGAGAAAATCTTGAGGCGAATTATCGAGTGTGCAACCGGTGAGATATGCAATTTATCAGAGATGGATGTAATTCAGTCCAAGTTTTGGCATATTCTACACAAAAAGAGGTTTCTTATTGTATTTGATGATGTTTGGAATGAGGATGAAGAAAAGTGGGATAAACTAAGGCCGTTGTTTCAAGGGGGCGCTAATGGAAGCAAGCTTCTGGTGACCACCCGAAGTGAGAAAGTAGCTATGATCATTGATCCAAACCAGGTTTCCTCTTACTACCTCAAGGGTTTGGCTAATGATGATTCTTGGGCTTTATTTGAAAGGCGTGCTTTTCGTCAAGGAGATCAAGACAATTACCCGAATCTTTTAGAGATTGGAAAACGAATATTAGGGAAATGTAGTGGTGTGCCATTAGCAGTAAAAACTCTTGGAAGCTTGATGCGCTTCAAGAGAAAGGAAGAAGAGTGGTTGGTAGTGCAGAATAGTGATGTGTGGAGCTTGGATGTATGTAACCAAAGTGGAATCATAGCAGCCCTAATGTTGAGTTATTTACACTTACCATCACATCTTAAGTATTGCTTTACATTTTGTTCTGTATTCCCAAAACATTATCTAATAGAAAGAAAGAAACTGATTCTCATATGGATGGCAGAAGGGTTAATTCAATCACAAGAAGGAACCGAGCTGGAGGAAACAGGAGATGACAACTTCAAAGAGTTGTCATGGATGTCTTTCTTTGAGGAGATTAATGAAGATCAAACGAAGATGTATAAGCTGCATGATCTTTTTTATGATCTTGCCCGCTCCTTAACCAGAAATGACACCATTACACTAGACTCTCGTACTAGCATTTCATCTAGTAATGTTGCACGAATTCGTCACTTGTCAATCGAGTCTTCTAGTTCTTTTGAGCTGCTTGATACATTCCATCAAGCAAAACATATGAGGACTCTACTACTACTGTCTTATGGAGGATATGATACACCAATCCACCCAAAGATGTTACCCAGCTTCACATACTTACGTGTGTTGAATGTGAGTTACTGCAACATACAATTGCCTGAATCCCTAGGTGATCTTCGCTGTTTAAAGTATCTTGACCAGTCTTACTCGGGTATCAAGTGTTTACCCATTCGAGTCAACCTCTTACGTTCGTTGCTGATTATCAATCTATCAAGTTGCAGCAATCTGTACCAGTTGCCTGAAATGCATAACATGCAAAATCTGAGGCACCTAAACATAGCAGGCTGTGATAGACTGGCTCATATGCCTAATGGAATTGAGGAGTTGCTACAATTTCAAACGTTGCCAATGTACATCGTGTCCCGTTTGAGTAAGCTGGAGGTATTAGGTCCTCTAAACCTTAGAGGAGAACTAAAAATCAAACATTTAGAGAACATACAAAAGCCAGAAGAAGCCAAGGAAGCCAAGATATGGAAGAAAGGGCATCTGATAAAGGCCCAATTAAAGTATATGCTAGAAGAAGGAAACGGGCCACAGAAGCTGCCCATATGGGCCAACTGAATTCTGTTTTTGGGCTTAAGTTGGACCCATTTAGTCAAGGAGTCAGCAGTAATCTGGAAGAGTGGGGAGCAGTTACTATGCTTAATTATTAGGAGGAAGATTGATGGCTGGGGAGCTCTTCCTATGCCTACTTTCAGGAGCAATTATTAAATGTCATGGGTTATTAAAGCAGGCTTTTTCCTTTCATATTCCTCATCCTTGTTTTTCATTATCAAAGAAGTGTGTAATTGGAGACATTGCCCCTCTCGAATCGGGCTGTTTATCTCAGTTCCAATAAAGTTTCCTGCTTGAATTTTAGCTTTTATCATTTGGTTCCATTGCCAGGAAACGAAGATGGTTCAAACCCGAAACCGTTCTGAGGCCAGCGGTTCAAACCCAGACCAAATTACTGCTCAATTGGCTGCCATTGCTGCAAAGTTGGAGTCCATTGATTCAATGAAGGAAGATATTGCAGCCTTGAAAGGAGATCGATCTAGGGGCAGCAAGTTTGACGAGGGGGAGAGTTTGTGGAGGGGAAGAACTGGATACAAACCCTATAACAAAATTGATTTTCCTAGTTTTAATGGAGGGGATCCTCGTGGGTGGATATTAAAGGCGGAAAAGTATTTTCGGTATTATCAGATACCCGACGAAGAGAAGGTAGAAATAGCCTCCATGCACCTAGAGGGAGACGCCTTAGACCTTTATTCCTGGCTTTCAGACGATCACTCCTTGACTTTTTGGGAGGAGTTAGTGCAAGCCTTTACCAAGAACTTTGGTCCAGCCGAGTTTCAAAATCCAGATGAATACTTATGCAGCATCAAACAAACTGCATCAGTACAGGAATATCGTCAAGAATTTGCCAAGCGGTCTTCGCGGGTTTCGAACTGGCCTGACCATTGTTTGTTAGGCGTTTTCCTTAACGGGTTGAAGGAAGAATTAAAAGCTGATGTGAGGATACACAAACCACGAACTGTTTACAATGCTATGAGTTTTGCCTTGGAATTCGAGTCCAAATCCAACCAGCACCGACCTTTAAAAAGTTCTAACTGGGCAACAAATTCCAAACCACTACCACCACTTGATTCCAAAACTGCCACCACTTACATCCCTCAACCCTCTAACCAACCAAAAACTCCATTCAAAATTTCGGATACCGAAAAACAAAACCGTTATTTAAAGGGTGAGTGCTTTAGATGTGGGGAGAAATATGGTCCGGGGCATAGATGTAAAGCGGGTACGCTGAAAATGTTAGAAGCCGATGAGGATTTAGAAGAGCAGCAGGGAGCTGAAATTCCTAATAATAATGAGTCACAAGAAGAGACAGCAGAGATCAGCCTACATGCTATTATCGGGAAATCGCATCCTACAACGATGAAAGTCCATGGTATGTTAAATTCTACCGAGGTTTTGATTTTAATTGATGGGGGTTCCACCCATAATTTTATCTCAGATTGTTTGGCGAAAGAGCTTAAACTCGAAACCCAGCCGATACCACCTTTCGGGGTTCAAATCGGTAATGGAGACGTAATCCAATGTGGCCAGATTTGCAAAAATCTTTCTGTACAGGTGAATGATTTGAAGATTACTCAGGACTTTCATCCTTTTTCAATGGGAGGGGCTGATTTAGTTTTGGGTATTCAATGGCTAGCTACCTTGAATACGGTTCAAGCAAATTGGAAAGAATTATTTATGATTTTTACTATCGAAGGGAAGCGATACAAGCTGCAAGGTATTGAATCAGGACCCCAAAAATCATCTAGCTTCCAGCATTTGGCTATTGAACCAATAAGCAAGCAAAAAATTCCAACTTCACTACAACCTATTATCGACAAATACTCCACTATTTTTGAGGAACCCAAAACCCTACCACCTGTTAGAACCCAAACCCACTCAATCCCCCTAGTTCCCAACACACTACCACCTAACATCCGACCCTATCGATACCCCCATTCACAAAAAACCGAAATAGAGAAACAAGTCGACCAACTTTTGACAGCCGGGTTTATTCAATCGAGTACTAGTCCATTTTCGAGTCCAGTGTTACTAGTGAAGAAGAAAGATAATACTTGGAGAATGTGTGTCGATTATCGAGCCCTTAACAAGATAACAGTAGCCGACAAGTACTCCATTCCGAATATCGACGAGTTACTGGATGAATTGTATGGTGCAACGGTATTCTCGAAGCTTGATTTACGATCCGGGTATTACCAAATCAGAGTTACTGCTCAAGATGTTGCAAAAACAGCTTTTCGTACTCATTCGGGGCACTATGAGTTTAAGGTCATGCCATTCGGGTTGACGAATACGCCTTCCACTTTTCAAGCTATCATGAACGATTTATTTCGGCCCTTTTTACGTCGTTTCATACTTGTATTTTTTGATGATATCTTGGTTTACAGCCATACCATGGAGCAACACCAATCTCATTTGGAGCAGGCTTTAAAGTTACTATATGACAATCAATTTTTCGCTAAGATGTCGAAGTGTTGTTTCGGGCAGACACAAGTGGTGTTTCTTGGGCATGTGGTTAACTCGAAAGGTGTTAAAGTTGAAGATGAAAAGATTTCAGCAGTGCAATCATGGCCGATACCTACAACAGTCAAGGAAGTGAGAGGGTTCCTCGGTCTAACGGGATACTATAGACGTTTCGTTCGGAACTATGGTTTGATAGCACGCCCTCTCACAGCTTTGACTAAGAAAGATGGATTCGTGTGGTCAGATGAAGCCCTTAATGCCTTTAATAAATTGAAACAAGCATTGCTGTCCACACCTGTATTGAGGTTACCAGACTTCTCACAACCGTTTGTAGTCGAATGTGACGCTTCTTCTGATGGGGTAGGGGCTATATTGTCTCAAGCAGATCACCCCGTCGCCTATTTTAGCAAGGGATTTTCCCCTTCTAATCGATTTAAATCAGCTTATGACCGGGAGCTGTTGGCTTTGGTATTGGCAGTACAAAAGTGGAGTCATTACCTGCTTGGCCGACATTTTCTCATTCGTACCGATCATTACACCTTGAAGTTCTTACTTGAGCAACGTATTACAACTATCGAGCAGCAACGTCTACTATTAAAACTTATGCCTTATGACTTCTCTATTATTCACAAAGCAGGGAAAGAGAATAAAGGAGCAGATGCCTTATCTCGCAGACCCCATTCAGGTGAGTTATTGACACTAATGGTACCCTATTGTGTAGATGTGGCTGACATCAAACTGGGACTCCAAAATGACCCGGTTACCAGCGGTATAGTCAACAAATTACATGACGATCCTTCATCGATTGCTGGCTACTCCATCGTTGATCAGTTTTTATTTTATAAAGGACGTTTAGTGATACCGGAGGTACCCGATCTCAAGCATAAGTTGTTACAGGAAGCACATGACACCCCAACTGGAGGTCATGGGGGATTTTTAAAGACTCTTAAGCGTCTCTCAGCCAGGTACTTTTGGCCAAGACTGAAACAAGATGTTCGAACTTTTGTGCAACAGTGTGTAATTTGTCAACAACAGAAATACCAAACATCGTCCCCTGCTGGGCTGCTTCAGCCCTTACCCATTCCCAATCAGATTTGGGAAGATCTTTCAATGGACTTTATAGTCGGCTTACCTCCGTCGGGTCGTTATGATACTATTTTAGTGGTGGTCGATAGTTTGAGCAAATATGCTCATTTTCTCTGCCTCTCGCATCCTTTCACAGCAAAAGGGGTGGCTGCAACTTTTTGTAAGGAGGTAATTCGGTTGCATGGATTTCCACGATCCATCGTATCTGACCGGGATGTGGTTTTTCTAAGCCATTTTTGGCAGGAATTGTTTCGTTTGAGCCAAACTAAGCTCCAATTGAGTACAAGTTACCATCCCCAGACGGATGGGCAGACTGAAGTCCTAAACCGTTGTCTTGAAGCCTATTTACGGTGTTTTGCCAGTGAACAACCTACACGGTGGAGTACTTATTTACCATGGGCTGAATATTCATATAACACGGGGTATCATACGGCAACAGGCACCACTCCTTTCACCATTGTCTATGGCAGGGAGCCCCCTCCTTTATTCCCTTATGCCATGGGGGAGACTAAAAATGCAGAATTGGAGCAGCAGTTAATAGACCGGGATGACATGTTGAAGCTTCTTAGAAACAATCTCAAAAGGGCCCAAGACCGGATGAAGAATCAAGCTAACCTCAAACGGAGAGATTTAACGTTTCAGGTTGGGGATTTTGTTTTTTTAAAAATTCAGCCTTACCGACAGAAGAGTTTAGCCAAACGTCGCTATGAAAAACTTTCTCCACCTAATGCTAGAATTCATCCAGTGTTCCATGTGTCCATGCCTAATGCTAGAATTCATCCAGTGTTCCATGTGTCCATGCTTAAACCTGCTCATGGATCTTTTTCTTCTGACCAGCAGTCCTCATTACCTATCACTAAAGATTGGGAAATTGAATTACAACCAAGTTCCATTATAGCTCATCGTTGGGTTTCCGAAGCTGATCATATGGTCCTAGAATTGCTGGTATCTTGGTGTAATCGCCCAGTGGAAGAAGCTACCTGGGAATCCTATGACCTATTTGTAGAACAATTCCCCACATTCCACCTTGAGGACAAGGCGTTTTACCGGGAGGGAAGTAATGATAAAGGCCAATTAAAGTATATGCTAGAAGAAGGAAACGGGCCACAGAAGCTGCCCATATGGGCCAACTGAATTCTGTTTTTGGGCTTAAGTTGGACCCATTTAGTCAAGGAGTCAGCAGTAATCTGGAAGAGTGGGGAGCAGTTACTATGCTTAATTATTAGGAGGAAGATTGATGGCTGGGGAGCTCTTCCTATGCCTACTTTCAGGAGCAATTATTAAATGTCATGGGTTATTAAAGCAGGCTTTTTCCTTTCATATTCCTCATCCTTGTTTTTCATTATCAAAGAAGTGTGTAATTGGAGACATTGCCCCTCTCGAATCGGGCTGTTTATCTCAGTTCCAATAAAGTTTCCTGCTTGAATTTTAGCTTTTATCAGCATCTCACGTCATTAGGTTTGTGTTGGGGTAATGATGACAGTAATCTCATAATGAATCCTACTTCAAAAGGTAGTCTCTCTTGGTTGCAAATGGGCAAGAAAGATGCTGACCCACAACCTTCACAACCAACCTCAACAAACTCCATGGATGGTAAGCTAGCTGAAGAGGTTCTTTCTTGCCTCAGACCACATGAAAATGCGAGGAGTCTGCATGTGCTAGGGTACCCAGGACTTACATTTCCTAGGACATGTTCTAAATGGTTACTTCCGAAGTTGTCCATTGTCGAGCTGATAAATTGTAGAGAAATTTTGTGCTTGCCTACTTTAGGTCATCTTCTTGGTTTGAAGACACTAAGGATTGAAGGAATGAACAAGCTTGAAAAAATTGGCCCAGAGTTGTATGGTGAAAATAGCATTGTGGCATTCCCATCATTACAAGAGTTGCACATCAAAGATTTCCCGATTTTGGAAAGTTGGTGTGGTATGGACGACAGAAGCATTTTTCCATCCTTGAGAAAACTGACCATAAAGAATTGCCCCAACCTGACTCAGACGCCTGTATTCTTGTCACTTCAACACTTGCGCTGCATGGTTGCAGCCCAAGAATACTAGATGCCACCAGCAAGTCAACTTCACTCTTGACACTTGTAATACAAGACTTTGCTGAGTTATTTTCTTTACCAGGAGAAATGCTTGAGATCAATTCTCTTCTTGCTTCCATTGATATCATATCCTGCCCAAATCTTCAATCCCTGCCTTTGGAGTTCCGAAACCTAAATTCTCTAGAAACATTAACGATTCGCTGGTGTCAAAGTTTATCTTCTTTGCCAAAAGGATTCCAGAAACTTACTTCTTTGAAGTCATTGGAGATCACTGAATGCCACAACATAACTAAGTTGGGGGAGGAGATTGGAGGTTTGAAATCGCTTAAAACCTTGTCTATTGAGAACTGCAGCAACCTGCGTTTCATTTCATTGGGGCTGCAGCATCTCACTTCCCTGGAGCACTTGACCATTATGTACTGCTCAAGTCTGGCCTCTTTGCCTGATGGGTTCCAACATCTTTTTTCACTCAAGCGGTTGACTCTGATAAATTGCCCTGAGCTGCAACTTCTACCCGAGAGCCTCAAATTTGCCAACCAGCTGCAGAGTTTACAGCTCCATAGCTGTTCTAAGGTAGGTGGTTTGCCAGAGTGGTTTGATAACTTGTTGTGTCTAAGATCATTGGCTATTTTCGATTGCAGAATGTGACTAGCTTGCCAGTGGGTCTCCGACGCCTTACTGCACTCCAGCATCTGTCTATTCATCACTGTCCTGTTCTCAAGCAACGTTGTTGGCCGAAGAATGGGGTAGATTGGTGGAAGATTGCTCATGTCCCCCACGTACATATTCCTTGAGTTGCTCACACACTTAGTCGTCAGCTTATTGCCCTGAGACATTTGCCTACATTTAATCTGCACGCTTCCATGTTGGTTTTTCGTTGTAACAAGTCTTTACATACTTATTTGTGTTGTTGGGTGATGAATGAGGTAATGTCTTGCTAAACTGCTCAGTGCCTTCTTCAATAGCAACCTTCATTTCTGTTTCAATAAATGATGGAAGTTATTACTTATTTAAAATATGTTTATTTCTAATTTTTGTTTAAACGATGGTGTTAATCATATATCACTTATTTGCAAGTTGCTGTTTACCTATGCGTATGTGACTGAAGTTATAATTCAGCAGCTGAATTGTTACTACAATTGATTTAGATCAAATTATAGTTCCAAACTTCAAAAGTTATATGCTTTCAGACACCAATTGTTATAACTTGCTGTAAGTGTTGCTTTTAGAGGATCTGTGATGTACATAACTTTTAGAGGATCTGTGATGTACGTAAGTTGCTGTAATTTGGGGAAACTAACATCATGTTGTATAATGTTTTATCCTTTAAAGACATAAAACGTTTATTTATGTGTTACATGTTTACTAAAACTGAAATGAACTTATCCTTGAGGTATGACGACGATTAGCAAAAAGATAACGATAATCACGCGTCTTGTGATACATGATGCAAATTGAAGAATGAGCTCGACGTTCAACACATTCTTCTATATGCTATTTATTCAATGACTATGTAGTTTTCATAGAATTTGTTGTCTTTTTATAAATGGTTTGATGTAACGGTAACATAGAGTTATAACATCTGATTAAGTTCTAACGGCTACTTAGTAACGTATAGGATATGATATTTTATATTTCAAATGAAAATGTTTGTGTGCAATTAATTTCGTCTAAAATCTGATGTTTGTAAACATTATTTAGTTTTCAACAACAATATTCTATTTTGAGCCTCCTTAGCTACTAAATGTCACTTAGTTATAGGTGAGCATCAAAACTCTATCTTTATACTAAGGTGATAGTATAACATTAAGCTCAATATTAAATCTAAAATACACAGAATAATTAATAAATACTCCAAGGGCTTTTAATCTAAATAATTAGAAAACATAAATATAAGAAAAAACTTTTATTATCCACCACTACCACACCATCCATCAACGTCCTTGACGCGTTGTTCATTGTTGACACGATCATCGATTGCTCGATATATTTATTGGCACTTTGGTTTATAGGTGATTTCGAACTCGTTGGTTTATAGAATTTTCTTGATCTTAGGCTAGCAAGCGAACTTAAATAATAAAATCTTTTACTCTGTTAAGGTGATAAGCAATATATATGAGACGACAATTGCACTTGCTGAATACTTGAATTTAGTAATGTGAAAGCGAACTCAATGGATTTGCTACATCGGGAAGTGAACTTGGCGAGTTTCCTAAACACAAGACTCAGTAAGATATAAAATTGATCGTCAATTCACCTTGTGGTTCTGTTACCGTTGGTATGCTTAGGGGTGTGCAATGGGACAAACCCGGACCGGACCAGCTAGAACCGGTCCGAACCGAGGACCAAAATGTATGAGATTTAAGGACCAAAGACCGGACCTTATAAAGATGGGTCGGTCCGGTCCGGTTCCGGGCCTAACGGGTCGGTTTTACTAATTGGGTCGGGCCGGTCCGAAAAAAAGAATTATGCTGTTTTAGTGGGCTAGAACTAAACACACTAAAATAAAATAACATGATACTTGAACACACTAAAACAATAATATGTAAAATAAACTTGCAAATAAGAAAATATGTAATTTTAAAAATCTTTAATTACAAATAAAGTCTTTATAATGAAACCAAATAATAAAATAAAAACACCAAGCTTTTTCATTCGATCTTCATTTACTCTTCAGTCACGCACAAAACCGATGTTATCATAAATTTCTAAAAAAAAGTTAATTATTAGAAACTCAAAAGATTTAATCAATTTTATAGCATATCATAGAATTTTGAATTTAAACCGACCTTTTGCAAGATTGTCAAGTTTTTCTAATTCCTCACTCTCGTTGATTTCTTTTCTTGCCATTCGAACCCAATCTTGCGTACAAATCAAAGCCTCAACAATAGAAGGGGATAGTGAAGTTCTAGACGATTCCACCACCCGTCCGCCGGTACTAAAAGCCGACTCCGAAGCTACGGTTGAAACTGGAATAGCTAAAATATCTAAAATAGAATTAAGTAAAAAAAAATAACGTATACTAAAATTTGTTAAATATGCTATAATAATAAAAAAATAATACCTTTTGCCATCTTCGAAAGAGTCGGATATCGAGACGAATTTACCTTCCACCATGTTAATATATCAAAATCGTCAGTATTATCTTCAAGGTCATCCTTTAGATACTTTTCTAGTTCTGTTTTATTACTATAGGAACGAACTCCACCACCTCGATATCGTTGAAATGCATCAAGAAAAGAGTTATCACCAATTTGAAATTGTTCATGTTTATTTTCCGTTTTAGGGGGATTAGTTGAATCCGTTTCATACAAAACCTGATACTCTTTAACCAATAATTCCATTTCTCTTTTTACATCATCAACCAACATATCTACCATCTTCTTAAAATCTTCGTCCGTCATTTTCCATTTTTCATCTTTATATTTGTCCCTTTCTTTCCTAATTAGCATACAACATCTCTCACAAGAAAATTGAATAATCTGAAGCTTTATGCGAGGATCTAATATAACAGCAAATTCAAACAACATATTTTTTCGATCTTCATCTCCAAAGTATTTATCAAACTTATTTTTCATAAGTGCTATCATCTCCATAAAATCATAAAGTTGACCCGTTTGGTTTAACAATCTATCCAAGTTATCACCAATATCCATAATTTCATAAAAAAACTTATGTGCTATAACATAGGTTGAGCCTGAAATCTTTACAGTTTTTCGTTTAAAGATTCCCAAAAACTCAACCATTTTCGTTGCATATAACCAGTCGGCTCGATCAGGGATCTCACCTAAATCATTCCGAAAATTGGTATGTTTCCGGTCATATAGTTCAAAAGCTTTTTCAAACTTAACGGCACTTTCTAGCATGTCATGTGTGCTATTCCATCTAGTGGAGACATCAAGAGATAACAAGGCTTGTGAATCTATCTTTTTATCACTAGCATATGTTTTGAACTTGTCGAGCCTACCGGCTGAATGTCTTATGTATTTAACTGCATTTCGAATACGCTCAATAGTTTTATTGTGTGATTTCAAACCATCCTTAACAATTAAATTGATAATATGGGCTAAGCACCTAACATGAAGATAAATACCGTTACGTAACAGATTAGGTAACCTACCCTTTAATAGCCTAATTGCAACATCGTTTGCTGATGCATTATCCATGGTGATAGTCATTACATGTTCTATACCCCACTCATCCAAGCATTCCTCTATAGCCCTTGCAATAGCATCACCCGTATGATTTGAAATTGGCTTAAAATTGATGATTTTTTTGTGAAATTTCCAATTATCATCGATAAAATGTGAAGTTAATACCATGTAATTGATGGTTTAGTTTGAAGTCCATGTATCAGTGGTAAGACAAACTCTTACTTTAGTTTTAATGAAAAAGTCTTTTAGTTTCTTCTTTTCCGCCAAGTAATACTCACTAATGTCTCGAGCAATCGTCCAACGTGAGGGAATATTAAAATTCGGACAAACCGCCTCCATAAATTCCCTAAATCCCTCATGTTCAACAAAAGAAAATGAAAGTTCGTCCTCAATTATCATCTTAACTAAAGCTTTTCGACCTTTAAACGAATCGAACTTCCATGTTTTCAAAGTACCACTACTACCACCCTCACCATCATCTTTTTTTTTTCATAAATAATATATTTTGATCTACAAGATTAGCAGGATTTGACTTACATCTCTTTATATGTCGACTCATTGTAAATGTTCCATCACTTGCACAAATATTTAAATTACAATATTTGCATCGTCCTTTTCTTTTACCCTCTACATAGATCTTCTCGAAATGGTCCCAAACATGAGAATGAGTAGTCGACTTTCTTTTCTTTTTATTCACTTATTGATTACGGGCTTCTTTTTCATTAATGGTTTGTTCTTCGTCACTTGATAGAATCTCATCATGTTTTTGTGAATCCATCTACAATAAACATATGTAAGAAAATAGTATCATGCACGAAATATTCCCGACCATTATTAAACAAACATAGACGAACACATACAAACATAAACGAACAATTAACATAAGTAATAGAATAACATACAAAGAACAAGTAATAATAAAAAAGTTAACAGTTTACATAAACAATTAATATTAACTAACAATACTAACAATAGAGAGGTGTGTTGCATCAAGTTAACAAATAATAGATCGAACGACATGAATGTATAAATGTTAACATGAAAAAAATTGTGTAGGCTAATCTTTGATTGAATCACACTAATAGATCACCAAGAGTAAAATTATTTTAATTCTTGAATGACACCACTTGCTTCTTGATTTGATTTATTAATTATGCATGCATGATATAATAGTTAGGATTATATAGTTGGATTATAAACTTGGATTTGCATCTGCCGTCATGGAAGGTCAAAGGGTTTTTAGTTTTTCTAGGTTATAATTATGCATGCATGATATAATAATTAGGATTATATAGTCTCAATCGCGTTTTATTATATTTATTAAATCGGTCTTTTTGGGTAATACGAGCTTTTATCGGGCCCGAACCGTCCCGGACCAAGGACCGAAATAACTAAAAATTTAGGACCGCGGACCGGACCATGTGTATGTATAATGGTTTGGGCCGGTCCGGTCTTTGATTTTTTGGTCCGGTTTTTCGGGTCGGCCTGTATTATGCTCACTCCTAGGTATGCTTATGTCATGATCCACAGTGCTATTTCAAGATTTACCGTTTGGTATCGCTAAACGCTTGCAGATGATAGTTACAAATCCATAAGAACAAAGTAAAATATATTAAAAACATACAACTGCAGGCTACATAGCCTACATATATCATGTCATGTTATTAACAAATTGACTTGCTAAAGGTATTTGCCAAAAAGACATATGCCAATTTAACAATGTACCACAAATTTCACCATCATATATACGTTTGCCTTCATTCTTTAATTAACGATTTAAAAATATATCTCTGGCTTGAAATCCAATCTAATGTGATACACTAAGCATTTTGACATAACATATTAAGCAATATGCACTACAATGTTAACACTAAACCATAGTGCGTTTTTCTTTTTGGTAATTAACCCTTAATTCATAAGCTCACCCACAACATACTTTCATATGATCAATGGACTCTTTAGGTTATTCGACATTTTCTTTTTGTGGATTCCGTTTTTGCTGGGTAGATGAAACAAATATATAAGATAGATTCATTATAGTCGTAAACTATTAGGGGGCGTTTGGTTCGTGAAATTTATTGGAATTGAAATTAGAATTTAAATTGAAGTTAGAACGAATTGTATTTGAAATTCAATATTTTTCAAATGATTTAAAATTCAATAGAATTGAAATCTATAAAAGAAATTTAAAATCTAAATGCATTTTATTGACAAATCAGTTATAAAAGAATTGGAAATCACCTATTACAAACCACCACCACCTCCATGACCACTGATCGCTGTTACACAACACCGACTACAGTTGCCATCACCGCCGACAATCGATCGCGACCACCAACCGCGCCAGTTGCCGAAAACCAACCGTACACCCTCGTCGCCACCAACCGATCGCACGTCGCCGAAAACCGACAGTCGCCGTCGAGCACGTCCAAAATCGACGCGGTTGGGTGACGAGGTCGGTGGTCACCCGTGGGCTTATTGACTTTCACTTACGCATATTTAAATCATGTGGAGGTAATATTACATTTGTATAAATCATACATGTACATGTAACTTTTAAAAGTTAAAAAACATAAAAAAACTTCTTTCATAGTTTTTTATACGTATATGATACGTACGCAATTTGAAACGTCAGTTGCCTTAAGTTTCATTAATGATACTTTTTACCCCTAGATTTTTCTTAAAACTTTAGAAAATATCAATTTGACCCCTTCAAGTTTCTAAATTTGTGGGTTTACTACTATACACTATTAATTCAAGTCGTTTACGTTTGGATGTAAGCAGAAATGACTTGGGTTAAATATAAAATGTTTGTGTGTGTAACTTTATATATGTTTTAGAAATGTCTATGGCTCTACGCTTTGACAAACGTGTTTGTTTTGACGTAAATTCAAATATTAGTTGAGCCAAATATAAACGTTTCGACGTAAATTTTGTTTAAAAACACATTGGATCAAATATAATAAATTTTCTTTTAATAATTCAAACACGAGTCAAATATAAATATTTTGACATGAGTTTTGTTTGGAAGAAAGTCGGGTAATATAATACGTTTTCATTCAACGGTATAAATCCGAGGCACATTACATACGACGAAAATTTAGTTAGGAAACGAATTGACTCGATTGTAATTTATACATCATCACGCCTCGTATGATGTCGCGGCAAAGTATGGCGGGTTAGAAAGGCCCAGTGGGGGCATAGGACCCCACTCAACACAAGCCCAATAATATAAAATGTTTTAAGGATCAATGAAAAAAAGATAGACCCTTTGTAACTTTTAGGCTAGGCCCCTTGGGCTAATCCATCCCTAAAACAAGCCCAAATGCCCAATTAACCCTCCGTTTTGATTTGGGTCCACGTGTTCATCCAAAAATTGTGATAATTAAGGGTCTAGATGTTCGTTCATTATGAAAGAATTGTATGGACACTTTTTTTTATTTGTTTGCTCTTGTATTACAATTTGGAATTAATTAGGATCTTAAAGCCCATCTATAAAACGGAATTCATCGTCTATATGTTTTTTACTAAAATTTATGAGCTACATTTTGCTTTATGAGTTTAGAAGGAGTTTTTTATTAGCTTAAACTAGGATTAAGCCCCCCACGTTTCAACGGGTGTGTAAAACCAAAACCATACAAATTAGCAATAATGGTACACTACTGTTAGTGACCACTAACATCGAAAAAAATGTTGAACCATGCATACCCGTTTCGGCATTTTAATATGCATAATCTAAACCGTAACATAAAACACAATACGGTTGTTACACGGAAAAAATAATGGTAAAAACGTTGAACCACATACACATGTTGTGGCATATAAACTCAAAATTTTTAGACCGAAACGTTAAACGAAAAATTTGTAAAAGATTGAAAATTATATGTGAGCAAAGTTGAAAGTGAAAAAAGTATTGGGGTTGAATGTAAAAAACAAAAACTATTAGGGTCAAAAAAAAAAGAAAAAGTACAACCTACAAAGCATCATGTACAAATTATAATGCATAGTCAAGTTAGAAATTAGTAATATATATAATGGTTTATAACTTTATATTATGTAAGACTGAATATAACTAGTAGGATATGCCGCGTGTTGCGGCGACTTGTTTTTGAATGTCGATACGTAAATAAAAAGTATTTCGTAAAAAAATCGTTGTAACATTAAAAATACGAAAGTGAACCTTAAAAAATTGTTTAAGTAAAATCTAAAACCGTGTAAAACGGTCACATGTTCTGATTTAACATTTAAAAGCATATTTTATTAAATATTATATATAATTCAATTTTTTCTTTGAAAGTTAAACTTGCAGAAAATTTAATGCTAAAAGTATGTGATGCGTAGACAGCCAATTATCATTATAAAAATAAATAGAAATAAAATTTAATGCTAAAAGTATGTGATACGTAGACAGTCAATTATCATTGTAAAAATAAATAGAAATAAACAGTGTAGTAGAAGGCTTGAACACATGTAGAATTGAAAAAAAGAATCTTAGAAACCATTGGACCAATCTTAAACTATGATTTTAATTTACAGCATATAATAGTTAACTTATAAGAAAACGACAATATAAATATAAAAAAAAAGATATTGTAGCTACCGATCTAAGTTTTTAATATGTATATATAATATATAATATATAATATCAAAAAAAAAAGGAAAAAAAACCCAATATATATTTAATATATAATATATAATATAAAAAAAAAAAAAAAAAAAACAAAAACCACCGACATAAGGGATTAATAAGAATAGAATTATAAGTTTTTTTCTTTTTAAAATGATATTTGCCATATGACATCCAAAATTAGGATTTAAACATATAACTAAAAAATATATAGATACTCTTGAATCACATACGAAATTCCTTGATCGGTCAGTTTCTGACACACTGATAAAAATTTCTGAATCCGTCGTTGGTTAGAAAACTAATTTGCACATAAAGCATTCGATAAAAAATAATTCATTAATACAAAAAAAAAAAAAAAAAAAAAAAAAAAAAAAAACTAAAGAATTTAAGTTTGCTGTCGTTATATTTGCAGAATTTAATGTTCCGAAGTGAGGTGCCTTTATGCGCCGCAAACTTAAAAGTCACCACAATTGTGTGTCGACGTTCCATTTGTTGATTTTATTTATAATTATCTCATTTTGAAGAGATGTGCCAAGATATTAATATTGCATCGTAAAGCTTGTTAATATTATATTTTTAATTATTGAATAACATTATAGTTATAGTAAAAGTAATATTTACTCTTAAAGTATTCAAAGTTGTCTCGACTTTTAAGTTTTTTTTGTTTTTACTGAATTAACCGTTTCTTATTTGTTCAATAAAAAAAAAATAAAAACTCACTGGTTTAAGATCTTTTTTCTTTCGCATGGTCCAAGGGCACGAGATTTCCATATTTCCAAGGGTGCGACCTCATCTCCAGGGTAACTTTCCCGGACTCCACTCTGTCTCCCCTAAAAAACCTAAGAAAAATTTGACGCTTGACATTTAAATAAAGTGAGGAGAGTTGATAAAAGTCAATTAAAGTAGTTATGTTTAAAAGACATCTCTAATAAACTTTTCTTTTTAATTTGATCGCAACAATTGATGAAGAAAATTAATGATTGAAATTGTTTCTTACACTTTTTAGATTTTTTATTTGGACTTTTTCCTCCGTATTATACTATTATAATTTATTCTTTCATTATTATACATAGACAAACATATAAATATTTCTATTCCTTTTATGTGATTAGATACCATGCAATGAACCAACATATTGATTAATAAACTATTTGTTCAATATATATAATTTTCTTATCTATAGCTCCCGACAATTCGGTATGGTTAGGATATTCAATTAAGCAAAGTTTTAATTTTACACACGGAAGCGTGTCGTCACTAGTGCCTGCCCCCTGAAATTTGGCACCTTTTACACGTTTTAGTGGTAACCTTCACCCATAAAACTTTGTAAACTTAACCCACACTCAATACCTAAACCTCACAATTTTCCTTTATATACACCTCACCCTCTCCATTAGAAAGAACATTGCACTCCTAAACTCGCGATGAAAGCAATATCTTTATCCAAACCTGTCTTTTCTGGTACCCGTCATCACCACAACCAGTATCCACAAACGACTGTTTCTAGCCGTACAACAAAATCTTACGTAATTAGTGCACGAAGAGGGGCCAATGATAGAGGGAATGTTGTGGATGAAAACATGATAGTGTTAAGAATGCGAATTAAGGAGTTGGAGATGGAGGAGATGGGCGGTTTGTCATCGAGTGTGTGTGAAAACTGGATGGAGTGGGAGAAGAAGTATTATGAGGATTATATTAGAGATGTGTGTGAAGCCATGAGGATGTTACAAATGTGTTTGATGAACACTAGGCCAAGTTTGGCTCTCGGGACGTTGACACTTTTGTTGTTGAGTGTGCCTTTGTCGGCTAGCGTTGTCATTTATAATTTCATAAGGTTGTATGATTCGCTTTTTTAACTTGAAAGTGATCTTTTCTAAAATTATGTGTTTCGTAAGGTTGCATAATTCAATTTTTGCAACTTGAAAGCGATCTCATTAAAACTATGGGAAACAAGAAGACAAAATAATAGATCATGACAATTTGGAAAATGGATTAAAAAGATTAAGTAATTTCTGATAAGAAGTTAAGAACCGTTGGATAGTGTTGTGGGTCAACCCAATTTTACCTTTTCTTAGGAAAAATCTATAGATTATTTATATAATATAGTGATAAAAAATTATATAATTTCTAAGATACAATTTGATTAGCAGGCTATAAGTACGTAATACGGTGTAGTTATCATGTCTTCCTTTAATAAGTTAAAAGATATAACCAAAACTACTAATTATCGTCCAGATTAAGAAATTATATTAGATTTTTAGAAAATAATTACCAATTTAAGGTTTTTCATGTTTAAAAAACTTACATATTTAAAATCGATATCTAATTTGACGACAAGTAAATAAACAGAACAATATTTATAATAAGACACTAAACGTTCGTGCAAGAAAACCAACAATATTGCGTTTGTGCAAGAAAACCTACCAACCCTTGTGTGGAAGGGACCATGATGTAGCCTAAGAAAAAAAAAAAGACGGTTGTGTAACAAAACCATAAATATTGGTTTCATTATCTCTCGGTTTGGTCAGTTTATTATATTGTAAATGTATGTAATTAAAACCGATCTCATTTGATTTTCATTTATGATATAGTCCGCTATCATATATATTAAATTTAAACAATTAGTTTTTCATTTTCTTTGATTACTCTGGTTTGGTTTTTCCGGTTATGATTCGGATAATTGGTTCATCCGTAGTAGTAAGCGTTGATCAAAGACTTGCACAACAAATACCTTGATGTAAAGTGTAAGCATTCAATACTAAACAACTCTTTCTCCATGTAATTCCTCCACTTTTTCTCTGCTGAAAGCCTGAAAGTTGATCATGATGTCTGAACTTCATGAAAAGACTAACAATATTCTTTTATGTCACACATCAAACATCCAACCTTCAAGTTTATAACAAATTCCCGATCTAACCAAATACATCCTTTGTTGTAATAGTATGCATACATAGAGGGAGTTTGGGATTGCTTCTATGACCCCTGACTTATTAACTTATTTCCCTCATAATCATCACATTACCAAACACTATAAAATGATTTTTTAACTTTTTAAAAGTTAAAAAGTTAAAAGTCGGTAAAAAAAACACTCTCAAACATCCACATAATAAAGATATGAGTACATACATAAATTTAGTTTAAGAAAAATAAAGTTACAATAGTATTTTTAAAACAAATAATTAATAACACTCTCTAAGGAGACATAATACGTTAGAGAGACATATTGGTGGTAAAGTACTTGGTGTATTATCCAATAACAGTTGTAGGTTCTAATCTTACATAATATAGGTATGATGATTTTACAAGTAGGGTGAGTGTAAAACAAAAATTGTATGTTCGGCGTTTAAAAAAGTATAATAAAATTTCTTCTTGCGTGTGATGTAAAAATGCAACATAGTGAAATTATAAGAAAAATGTATCGTTTGATATATACTGATAACTAATTTACTATCAATCGTCCAAAAACATGAACGGACAAGATTATTGTTATAATTATTATTTGATACGCAAATAGTTACTTTCCAAATGGTTACCATTTACACCCGCAAAGTTATTACTATTCTCTCTTATATTGCCTTATGCTTTGGCAATTATTGATGGAATTCCTTTCTTCTTTCTGTAACATCCAGATTGTAAATGAAAATAAAATATTTGAAATGTATACTTTGATTATTATTAAACAAGTAAATTATGAGTCAACTGATCATTAAAATATGTGATGTCTAGATAAATATTTAAATTTGTTTAAAAGTATAATAACAATAATAATAATAATAATAATAATAATAATAATAATAATAATAATATAATAATAATAATAATATATAATAATAATAATAATAATAATAATAATTATTATAATATAAATGCACAAAAAATGTATGTTTATTACATGTGATATATGTTTACTTATTATGATAAACCTGATTATTGGGGAAATGATTTATATGATTACGGGTCCAAATATGTGTATTGATGGTTTAAAAAAGAGTTAAATATATGTAAAAATTTCGGGTGTTGAAATCTCAAGGGGTTCGGGTGTTGAACTCCACATATATAAAAAAAAAAGTTAAATATATGTAGGATTTCGGGTGTTGAACTCCACATATATACAAAAAGAGTTATTAATCCTCAAGGGTTAAAAATAAACCCATAAGGAATTCGGGCGTTGGATTCTAAAGAAATAAAGAGGATTAAATAAATAAAAGTTTTGGATGTTAAATTCCAATAAAAGAAAATATGTTTTTGAATAAGAAAAAAAGTGTACTTACTTAGCGAAAACTAATAAAAATATGTTTTAAATGTTTTTAGGAAAAACACCCATAAATTGTTAAAGCTTCACAGGCGTGACTGGACTGACGGATGAACCCTACTCTCGTTTATTATTTTGAATAATAAGTGTAATAGTAATTTTTGTAAAACGATTATGTTTTCTTGTAATATTTATATAATTGATCTAAAATGACATATACTGTGAGTGATAAATTTTAATGTAAACTGGGATCTAACTCTGATATGAATTGCAAAAGTGTTTTAAAAAAAAGAATGGTGTGATTCACTTTCTTGAAGTAACAAAAATCTTTATATTCAACAAAATCCATGTACTCAACATATCTTCATCATTGTTGCCACCATAGATACCTTATGCTAAAAACATCTTGCAACAACACATCACATGCTTTAAATAACATACATGTGTAATCTTTATATATCTTCACACCTAACATCATAGACCAAAGAAATTTTACGTGAACAACGAAACCTACGTCTTATCGATACCATGTTAACTAATGAGACAGTTAAATCATAATTCACGCTAGACATGTGATGTTCAAAAAATCAACACAGGAAATCAACAGTTGAAGAAAATAGTCCATCGGTAGGTAGATCCTAATGAAAAATGTCCCTCAAAATGAGTACAAGAGAGATGATCCAAGGTTTATCAGCAAAATTTGTGTTAAGGCAACACAACTAAAGATAATCATAGAATTGCCAAATTGTGTGTGTATGGGGCTGTGCGAGTAAGTGAATCATACCTTAAGCATAATTCTCTTATATTGTTAGCCTTCACTTTCCTATGTCAATTGCATGACACTTCATCCTCGATGCCTAATGGTTCATCTTTTACACACACATTGCAACAATAACCAATCGCCATAAACGATGATGTAATAATAACTATGATTATCTCCTAACCTCGCCGCAGTAAATTTTTTTCTATTATAATTATTCGTTAGCGTGTGGTCATATTTGAAGTTACACCCATCTTACATTCGATTAAATTGTCGGGCCAGATCTTTTTCATACCCTACCTCTTCAACGATCATAATTCAAATATAAATAATTAACTTAACAACATCATAAAAAACCATTAAAAATATCTTCATCCTTCTTCTATTGGTAATCTTTATCATAAGAGCATTTACAATTCACTCTTTATCTCTATCTCTATAATTACATTATAAATTATTACTTTTTTTTTTTTTCAATTAAATAATATTTTTTATACATTTATCATTACATTTTCTATCTTCTTCACTCACAATCACTTTCAACAAATATTAAAATATTAATAGAGATGAACAATGTTTCACCAAATATAAAAATAAACAGTAATATATTCTATATAATTCATTCATAAACACTTATAATCATTTTTATAATATAAAAAACTTAATGTTTTAAAAGTTAATGCACCTAGACAATGATATGTAGGGCCCTGACATTGCCCAAACGCTTGAAATTATTACTCTTAAAAGGACACGTTCTCACACACATGTACCATTTGTAGGGTCCAACCTCTTATCCCATCCTCACACTATTCATTACGTCATGGAGCTATTCAACACTTTATTAAAAAAAAATTTTGAATTCAAGTTGAACTTGTGATAAAAAAAAATAAAAAGCTCAAGTTGGATTATAGGGTTTTCTTATTAAGATGAGTTTTTTTTACCGATGATGATCTCGATTTCGTATTCGACTGATGGAGATAATCAGATCCACCAGTGGCCCCCAGTGATCTACTAGTCATAAAAAAAGAAAAAAAAAATTCATTAGGTCATCTATGATTGCTCCTTGCAACAACAAATGCTCATCTACCTCCTTCAACAATTCTTTATTGCCTTCAAGAATCTCCCATCTGTAAATCCCATGTGCTTTCTCCACAAATCTTCACATAATTCTCTTCTTTAACCCTCAAAAACCAAAGGGTCCTCTTAAAAATTCAATCTTTGAAATCTTGAATCTGACCCATCAAGTTCTTGAATCTGTTCTTCAATTTCTTCAATGGGGTTCTTCGAATCAGATGTCAAATTCGGTCAACAAGAAGTTATACATGCTGTTGTACCCTTATTGAAGCTCTTATCTCTCACTGTCATCGGAATTCTTCTTGCTCACAAACGAACACAAATTGTCCCCAAATCGACATTTAAGCTTTTGAGCAAACTTGTTTTTGCTCTGTTTTTACCCTGCACAATCTTTATCCATTTGGGTCAATCAGTTTCACTGAAAAATTTAGCTTTATGGTGGTTTATACCTGTGAATGTGATAATCAGTACTGTAATTGGTTGTCTGTTGGGGCTGCTGGTTGCGGTGATCTGCCGTCCGCCACCGGAGTTCTTCCGGTTCACCGTTATCGTCACCGGGTTTGGGAACACCGGTAACCTGATTCTAGCGATTGTCGCTTCGGTTTGTCATAACGGTGACGATTCATTCGGTCCCGGATGTAACACATCCGGGACCGCGTATGTGTCGTTAGCACAATGGGTGTCTGTGCTTTTGGTTTATACTTTGGTGTACCACATGATGGAGCCACCAATGGAGTATTATGAAGTGGTGGAAGAGGAGGAGGATGAGGGGGAGATTGAGATCGTTCACGAGGGTTTGATTGTGAACGATCTCAGCAGGCCACTTCTGCATGAAGCAGAGTGGCCTGGTATGGATGATAAAGAAACCGTGCATTGCAAAACCCCGTTTATCGCACGGGTTTTTGCGAATGTGTCGGATTTCTCTGAGTCGTCCGTACCAGACCCTGATTCACTACAAGATGGGCTCGGGCATAGGCATGAGAATCCGCGAAGCCCTAAGTCGATTAGGTGTTTAGCCGAGCCTAGGATGGTAAGAAAGATAAGAATAGTAGCCGAGCAAACCCCGGTTCGACATATTCTTCAACCGCCAACCATCGCTACTTTTCTAGCTTTAATCATAGGAATGGTTCCGTTTTTGAAATCTGTAGTATACGGTGACGATGCACCACTAGCGTTCATAACCGATAGTCTAGACATAATGGCCGGAGCCATGGTACCTTCGGTCATGTTGGTTTTAGGTGGGATGATGGCCGAGGGTCCCAACGAGTCTAGACTAGGGATCCGGACCACAATAGGGATTCTAGTCGCGAGGCTTTTGGTGCTTCCTATGATAGGGATCGGGGTCGTGGTTCTAGCTAGTAAAATGAACTTGTTGATTCAAGGCGACCGGATGTTTGTATTTGTATTGTTGTTGCAATACGCGACACCTAGCGCGATCTTGTTTGGTGCCATCGCTAGTTTGAGGGGATATGCTGTTAGTGAGGCCTCGGCGCTCCTGTTTTGGCAACATGTTGGCGCGTTGTTTTCTCTTTCGATGTATTCTATAATCTTCTTCAAGTTGTTGCTTATGTATGTATGATTGTTGTAAAGTTGCATTAGGAACTTGTACTCCTTGCATTGGTAGCTGTAAAGTGTAAACTAATATGGATATGGGAATGTTTTATTAACTTGTACTCCTAAGAAATGTTAGAACTGTTAATGGGCAGAAAATGCATTTTGTTGTTTTTCTTTAATCTTTATTTTCATTACAATGTATCTATGGAGTACAGGAGTAGTAAACTTTAATGTTAATACCCTTTAAAGGAAACTGGCCTGAGCCCAAATGCAACGGTCCAAATTAAACCAGTTCGATTAACCACAACCGGTTTTCAGTTTAATATCAATTGACCAAATCTGTCCAATTTATTAATTTTTTTTATGGACAACGAATACCATAAGCCCGGCCATCCGGGTAAATTCATTGACTAAATGCCGCCCACGCCTGCTAACACAAATAACGCTCGGAGACCCGGCCTGCCCATCATTCCAGGAGAACCCACCACTCAAAGGCCGAATGTGATAAAACCTCTGGCACATTTTAAACATATTGTATCAAGTGAGACTCGAACTCATGACCTACACATTGAAAAACCATAAGATGACTCATTCCAAACCAATTGATCTGGGCTTATCGGCTCTATCCAATTTATTTAGTGATAATTAATTAGAGGTCCACACATTGGTTATTGAAAAAATTAGTTTGGTTATTAACCGAATTAGTTATCGCTAAAAGTATAAAATCCTACTTGGTGTAACTGGCTCAGCTAGATGACTAGACATTTAACTGGATTTAGCCAAATAAAACTTGTGTTTATTAATTGGTTTGTGATACTGTAAGCGGTAACGGGGTAGAAATGGTTACGATCAGTTAGAAACCAGTTTATGTTGGATTGATTAACAACTAGTTCAGTTATAAGTTAGGCTAACCAGCTTCTTTGCCCACTGTTTGGCGGGTGAAATGGAACCTGAGGCCCAACCAATCTGTGGTTAAAAAATTAAAATTGATCATACCGACCGGTACAACCCGATATTAAAAACAAGGCTTTTAAGTTTTAATTGCAAACGGTCATATTACAAAGGTTAGTTATTCATGCGAACAAAACCATTAGAAAGCAAAACGGTATAAAATAATAATGAATATTCTCATTGCACTAAACCAGTTATGCCATTTGGTTACTAACGTGAACGCCTATATATATCTTTCATACCAAATCTAGTCATATACTTCTATCTATACTATATTATAATACACGAATGAAGAATTCCGGCCAAAGTTAAGAGATTTATAAATTTTAAGCACAAGGTACAACCTAAAAAATTAATTTAACAAGGGTAATTATGTCTTTCTAACGCTACTAAAAAAATGAAACTTTAAACTTATTTACACTTAGACCCTCGTGCCTTTAATTATATACAATTTTTTCCATGTTTGTTACAATATGCTTAAAAGAAAGAATTCAGTTTTTTAAATATAAAACTAACCAGAGACAAATACCATAATAAAAAGTGTCGCACGCGCCGCATCACGCAGGCACGTTACTAGTCCTTTATCAATGCACATCGAGTTTTTATGAATAATGATAAGCTACAAAAGCGAGTAAGATAGATAATATTGTTCAGAAAGTCATATTCTCTTGCTCACGTTTAAAGAAACGAGTTCACTAAATATAAATAAGAGGCCAAGTTCAAGAAGATCAAATGTCTTCTCTAACTAAAATTAACATCTACAAACTTGCGGATAACGGTGCTGATTAGAGATAAGAGGGTGTGAGATATTTTTAACTATATGGGTATAACTCGATGTTTAGGGGTTAGTTTGGTGGTTAAAGGTTACACATAGAGGAATGGATAATTAGCTCTAATAAGATGCAATGATACTAGAGGTGGCAAAATGGGTGGGTTGGATTGGGTTGGTTGTTATGTCAGGATGGGTTTGGGTTAAAATGAGTTTGGGTCAGGATGAATCATTTTAAAAAAAGAATCAGGATAGGTTTGGGTCAGGATGGGTTCCAGTCAGAATGGGTTCGGGTCAGGATGGATAAATTTAAAAAAGAATTAATACAAGTAAATTAAATAGGAAATTACAAATGTTAAATAGCTAAAAGTCCAAATAGTCAACTACAATACCAATTAAAAACTAAAAAAGTCTACAAACACATTGTTAAAATAGAAGGTGAGAAAGATTTCAAACACGTAACATTCCATCATATCTTCTAAGGATTCGTTATAGTCAGATGTTAGACTATAACAACGTGCTGGATCATCGCAACCCAATGAAGATACATCGAAGGGTATGCAATGGATACACATTGGTGTTAGTTGAGTTGAAGATGAACAAAGAACTAGCTCCCTAATGTCATAGATCAGCAAGGTTGAGTGTTAAATAGTCATGAACTTGTTAAATGTCAAATAGTATTAGAGAGAAAGTTGCCGGTTGTTTGTTATTTAGAGCATTCACAGTAGGTTTCCCATTTTCGATGTGAGTGTGTGCTCTATATTATAGGGGATGATTGTTAATGGTTGTGAGTGAAGGAGAGATAAAATTTATGAGGATTGTACCGTGTTTGGGGAAACACGGTATAACCCCATAAATTTTTTAATATTTATGAAAATGGTTGTGAGTGGAGAAGAGAGAAAATGTAATGATAAAGATATTAAAAGTATTATTTAATTGAAAGATGCAGTAAAAAAATAATATTTTTAGTGTAAATATGAGGATGAGGATGAGAAAGTTAGCGTGAATGCTCTTACATAGTTTGATTAATAGTAATAGAATTGGGATGTAGCTATTTTATTTCTCAACTTTTTCAATATGTTGTATTTTTTGTTAAAAAATGTTATTTATTTAGGGACCGGTTATTGAGACACCCCCAATTATAATTCAACACTCCGGATTTCTATATGGGTCGTATAGCACTATACGCGTCGTATAGGTGGGTCATATAGCCTTATATGAGATGTATGACCCCTTTAACAGCCCTCTGAATTTTTCCTCCTAGCTGGTGTCGAAATTCGCTATACCCATCGTATAGTTCTATATGTGTCGTATAGGGGTTATACATGGCTATATGGGGCGTATAGCTCTCTGACCGCTCCCCCTCCCCCACACAAAATTTTCTTCGTTTTCAATGTATACAAACCTGTACGCCGCGTATAGCGCTGTATGAAATGTATACGGTGATGCCGATTTGTGACGTGGGGTTTCTTTATATATTGGCCGTTTATTTATTTATTTTTATTTTTTTGTATTTGTTACGGACTCATGCAAACAGTATTTTATTAATAATTTGAAAGTAAGGGGCCCACTTCTTCAACGGAAAACCGGAATTACATGAACATGGTGATGATGATGGGAGAAAAAAACCCGCATTTTCATCGCCAATGAAATCCTCATTTCCCCCCAAAATAACAAATCAAAACAATTAGAATTAGGGTTTTTTTATTGATCTTTAATTAACACACCATTAGATGATCAAAACATCTTTGTAAGCAAGCCATTTAATCGACTGCTTCATTCCAAATCTGCAATTCGCAGGAAACCCTCGTAAGTTCAACTTCTGTGTCTCTTTTGTTAATAATATTCTCTCAATCTCACAGAATTTTACTCTTGATTTGTTCATGCTGTTGCTTTGTGATCTAGGGGTTTTCCCCATTTCGTTACCCCGAATTTCGTTTGATGTTTCTGTTGTAGAGATTTCTCCTTATAAGTTGTAACACCACATTTGCTTACATTTTCTTATTTATCAACAAGTTCATGCTAAATTGTCAAAAGGGTTACTGCCTTATTGACGATTAGGTTTGAATTTTCCGAAATATAGGCAAAATAACGGTTAAAATTGGTTTAATATTGGTTTTTGTGTTGAAATTGAAAACAATTAATGATGTGAAATTGGCAAAACAAATTTGAGCTTTTATTAATGGCTGTGATTTAATAGGTTTTCCTTCTTCGATCAGGTATAATCTTTTAATTGAAATGCTGGGAAAATAACTTTTCTTTTGAATTCAACCCGCAGATCTATAGATAGAAAGAGAAGGAAGCAGAGAGAGTTTGTTAGGATTGCAAGTTATTGAATTTTTATGTATAACTGAGCTCGAATGGGGGATCATTTTGTTTTGCTGCGTGATCTATTGCTCACTGAATCATCACTTGAGGCTCTCCTTGAGAGTAAAAGAAGATCAAATTCAGCATATGAAGAAATGGTTACTGATGTTTGTAGGCATAACATGGATCTTAGTTTGAGATCAATACGAAAGAAATTGGCAGAATGCAGGATCTGTCATGATGAAGATGAAGACTCAAACATGGAGACACCATGCGCGTGTTGTGGCAGCCTGAAGGTTATCGTTCTTAATCTTAGTTCATGTACTTAATTTCACCTTGATTTAGTAGAACTTAAAGCCTTAGAAATTTATTGAACTATAAAGTATTTAAGAGTTTCATCTTCTCAATATGTTTTCAGTATGCTCATCGCACATGTGTTCAAAGGTGGTGTAATGAGAAGGGTGACACCACATGCGAGATTTGCCTCCAGGTTTGTCAGCAAAAGTGGTTTAAAAGATTATATTCTGTCATTTTGAAATAAACAAGTTTATCTCAACTTACATAGACCAGTTTACATATCAATTCAGTTAACAAGGTTTGATCTTTTGAATATTCTTGTTAATTCTTCGTGTTTCAGCCGTTCAAGCCTGATTATACATCACCGCCTCCATTGTTCCATTGTGATGGCATTCCAGTGAATTTCAGGTATTGTTTTAAGCACAAGGATCTTAAGTTATGTACAATGCTGCTAAAGTTGCCACCACAAAATTCTTTAATTATGTGCAATTTTGTTCCGAAGGGGTAACTGGGAGATTTCAAGAAGGGATCTTTACAACTTAAGGTTTTCAGCAATGAGTTCTGCTGGTCATGGTGAACGTGAATCTGATGAGCATACTCCTAATTCCAGAAGCTTGATTTATTGCCGTGTAGTTACTATAATTGTATGTTCACTCTATGTGTCATGATCTGCTAAACACTAAAATCTCATCATAATGAAGTTCTTTTTCATGTACAAAATCAAACTGCAGTTTATGAGTCTTCTTGTGTTGCGCCACACTCTGCCAATCCTCATCAATGGAACAGGAGGATACACTGTTACCTTGTTCATGGTAATGTGGCACAAGCACTTGTTATTTCCTTTACTTTCTTTATGTTTTATTAAATATATTGCTTTTGATGCAGATGGTCATGTTAAGGTCCATTGGTGTTCTACTACCAATATATATCATGGTTAGAGCTTTTGCTGCAGTTCATCGCCAACAACAAACACAGGTAACCGTTTATACTGTAATGTGTATATATTTGATCATTTAGTTATTCTAAATCTAAAATTTGACTTGGTAGGATCGTGAATACATCCCCGCGGATGAAGAGAACAGTCTCCCACATTCACAGGCGCGTTTGCATATTATTCGTGTCCATTAATATCATCAAATGAAATCGCGTGTGCTTGATGTTGTCCCTACTTCCATGGGTTTGGGATTATGCATTGGTACAGGGTTCTGAAACCCTGAACATTTAAACCTCAACTTTGGTGTTCTATGGTATAGTAAACGTTGAGACATCTTATTTACTGGCCAAGGAGAGTGAGGAATGAGAATAGGTGATCCTCGTATATAAGACAATTCTGTATCGTATTTGAGTTAAAAATTGATAGTTACATGTTAGTTTTGTAGGTAAGGATTCATATATTTGTCATATTTGAATTATTGTTAATTAGGAAATCTGTTTTGATAACATTTGATAATATTTGTCATATCGTATTTGCCTTTCATCAGTGATTTAGTTGCTCTTGATCACACTTCTGGTGATCAGCTGGTGTTAAAAAGTTACATAGACTCAAACGAACTTCGATTGAAATTATTTTGGTCGTGGTGGGATCGACTCATTTTAACGATAAACCATTCTTCCCAACTATAAATCGATTCTCAGTCATGTGATAAAGAAAGTACAAATCTAATTAAAGATGGTATAATTTTTAAAAAACAAACAATCTAAATTCAACTAATTACAAATTTTCAGATAATTTAATATAAATGGTACAATCTTATAAAGCTAGTATGTCTTTAACCTTTCTAGATTTTTTTTTAAAAATAAATTGCATATATATATATATATATATAGAGAGAGAGAGAGAGAGAGAGAGAGAGAAAGAATGGATTAAGATTTTTACATAACCATTTTAATTACATAATTCAAAAAACCATTGATTTATATAAATGTAAATTAAAGTTGATAATATTTAGCTTTCCTAAATAGTTTATTATTCATGACTCGTACACACATATGTAAAACAACTTAAGTATCAGTGGATTTAATTTACATTTATATAAATTTATGATTTTTTAAAATCTTCAAGATAAAAAGTGGGTTTTCCATGACCTGATCCGAGAATAGTTTATCTTTTTAAACTTACTAGTGTGTGAACCAGCACTTTGCCGCGTGTTGTTACAATTTATAACACTTGATTTCGATTACTTGTACATTAGTATTCAATCCGTAGTTATGGATAAAAATTATATTGACAACTCTGTTTTGAAAAAAAAAAATCATGTCGAAATGTTGATATAATTTAGCGCATCATAACGACAAATTTAGATTTTATAAATCATCGTATTTTATGATTATAAGAGAAAAACAATATAAAATTCAGAACCTTGAAGCAGTATTGAGAGATTGTATATTTTAGGGTGATGACTTGTATATTATTACACATTATTACTTATTACTAAAATTGTTTTATTTTGTAAATAGCTATTATAATTAATTTAATTATTATTATTATTATTAAATTCAATAAATTCATATGAATTAAAAGAATTAAATTAAAATATACCATAATATTACCATACCAACCCTATATTGTCTTAAGATCAAGATAAAATTATTATTTTGACATTCTAAATATTTTATAAATAGTATAGATAATATAAATATTCATTATTGCTTTTGATATGTTATGTATAATGAATTGGCTCGCGTGATGTGCAGGTGCTACTAAGTCTCTTTTTCGACCATTCTTAAATACTGATTATTATTATTATTATTATTATTATTATTATAACTATGTAAATATTTTGTAAATAGTATTTAGTTAATAATATAATAATTAATTTAAATAGTAAAAATACAAATAAAAAATATAAATATAATATTAATTTAAATTAGTATAAATAAAGTAATACCTAATATAATGAATTAAACTATATGCAAGAACTCATGTATTTATTAGAATAAGTTTATTAAATGAGGACAATTTAAAAACACTTACATAAAACACTCGTACCATATATTTAAATAGTTGTTCTAGACGTCTTACGAAAAATAAAAATTTACCAATATACCAATGGGTTTTGTATTATATTGTAGCAAAGATAAAGATTTATAACTTCTTTTGGTGAACACTTGGCGCTAATCTATGAAAGTAACACATGCATGCTAATATAGGCACTAAAAACATTTTCGGCCTAAGTTTAATAGGATATAGTTATATAATAATAATCTTTTGCAATAAGCACAATAAAATAATAACCGCAAATAGTTTCAATATTTGAACTTAAAAAACTAAGAATATATTGACCTATTCACAAAACATTCTTTTAATCCATTCATGAAACCGAAAGAATGTATTGTTCCAATCGACCATGGACAGCTTTAATTGCCCCAAAGCATCCGTAATATGTGCAATATGTCACACCATTCGGACGATATAAATATACTCCAAGTGCACTGATTCCGATACAGCTATCACAATCCAATTACTTGGTCATAACCGTTCAAAAACATCATAAAAACATTCCCCAACATCTATCAAAACCGAAAGAAAAACGAACACGAATATGCCCTTGTTGGTAACTTCTTTCACGTGCGCTCTTCGTTGGTCGTTTCAACATGAGAATAGCGTGCATTCACGGTTAGAGACTAGAGCTAAGAGCTTAGGGGACGAAGGTAAGTCTGAGTTTCTTGATAAACTAACACGATGAATTTAATCTCGTGTGATTCTTGTTATGCATCAACATATGTTACGGTAAGTTTGAAAACATGTTTTTGGGGTACTTGACAAAAATCTATATACTTAAGTATGTTATTTCATGTTTGTTGGCTTACTTTCTTGTCAGGGAGATCGAGTAATCTTGTTGATTCGAGTATGAAGATTTTAAAGGATAGGTTGAAGGTGATAAGGACGAAAGAGAGTTTGGAGAGGAGCTTGAGATCATACGGATGGGATTATGACTCGAATTACTCGAGTAAACATGAAAAACAACCTGAATATCCAAAAACAATAGCCTTAATTTTTGTAACGTCAGGATTACCTGTTTTAATAGGCATCACTCTTCTTTATATTTTATCGGTTGTTAAGCATCTCAATCTATAGAAAAAGCTAGTGTTTCATCCCAAACTAGTTCTAGACTTCAAGAAAAGAAAGTAAGCATGGGAAAGCTTTTATCTTTTTCGACGTTTTAAGCATATCCTATGGATGGTTGGTACTAACATGATTTTTATTATTTTGAAAGGATGTTGTTGAAACTACTTCGTTCCCTTTATTAACGATCTACAAACCTTTTAAAATCTACTTTAAAAAATCAAGTTATTGTTTAATTAATAGGGCTCAACCCGTACTAACTTAATAGAAATAAATACCAGATACCACTAGATCAATATGGCATCTCCACTCCTTTAATCTATATTTTTTACATTTTACTTCCATTAATATTAGATCAATTAAATCATCTTTCTTACTTTTACTCGCTTACTCACGGTCACATGAAACATTTTTAAAGAAAACATATTACACTTTTTCTCTTTTAAGTTTATATCAAATTTTAGGTTTTTCCTTCGACTAAGAAAATAAATAGAATTTGTCATTTATGTTTAAAATGCTTGTAAGTTTCGTCTACATCCATCTATTTTAGACGTCAAATAAAAATATATATTCATTTGAGGTTAGTATACTTATTTCTTTCTTGGATTGTGTTTTAATATGTGAGTGAATTCACAAGTAATTAAACCTTGTTCAAAACAGAGGCGTAGTTTGTATCTGATCTGGTTGTCTAGAATCGATCAAAAACAAGTTGATATACCAGTCTTAGCTACCTTTATTGCCTAAGGGTAAGTAAGGTCGTTCCCACAGGGAATTTGTGAAAAGTGTTAATTAATATGACTCGATTAACTTAAAGACACGAACTTTATAATTAAAAATTAGAACTTTGGATGAAATTAAGAACACAACTACAAAAGCAACAAACTTTGAAACGAAGTTACTTACATGATGAAAAACAATCACTTTCGGGTTTCCAATTCTACAAGATCAACAATCGATATGTTTAACCTAGGGTTTGTAAGAAAGTAACTTCAAGATTTTAACTTTAGATTAAAGTGATAACCAAATAACAATCTTTTAGACTCGTTCGTTAATAAGATTAACAATTTACTCATATCAAGTTATCTGTCTTTCTTAATGAGCTCACGATGCAAGAAAACCAAAAACTGATAATCAAACATACAACCTCATTTACAAGTAAACCTTTTAAATTAATCAAAACATAAAACTTCATTCAATAGTCTAATGTTCATTACAAAAACCTATATAAAGCATACCAATTGTCTCACTTGATAAGAATCGTACTCCCGAAAGCAATCAAGAAAAGCCTAGCCACGCATCATCTTCTTTAAATCTTCAATCTTGCTTTTAATGATGATCAATGATGAGTTGGAATAAATTAGGGAGCCTGAAAGCACCAAAATCTCTTTGAAATCATCAATTTTCGGCTGAGAAAAGTTGTTTTTCGAATTGGGGTTAGATTGATTTAAATAAACTTGAAGTTCCACAAAATCCGGGGGTTTGTTAGTGACCGGCGTATGGTACACCACTACCCGACGTAACATACGCCCCCTGGTTTCATACATTCAAGTCTCTGTTTACTTTTTCATATACGCCACTTTGTACGTTGCTGATGCTCCCCCGAAGTATGATACGCCGCCTCATAAGCCACCCGGTGTATGATACGCCCAAACGCGGAGCATCATACGCCGTGTCTCTTTCTTGACCTCTTTTTTTCTATTTTTTAATATTTACATCTTCAGTCCTTTAACTTTTATATTTTGCTTCTTTTGTCTCAAATTATACTCCTTTAAGCTTCAAACACCTATGAATCAAAACATGAACAAAGTCAACTTGTTCCACAATAATCACGTTTTATAATCACGTATTTAGATCAATTAAAACTGAATTATTACCACACGATCAGTACCGAGGCACAATTACTACCTAGGTTTGGTTTCTACCGAGATTCAATTGCTACAAAGGTTTAGTTTCTACCGTGGTATAAGTACCGCCTAGGTTTAGTTTTTATCGAGGTTTGGTTACAACCTACTGTTAGTTTCTACCGAGGTGTTTCTACCGAGGTATTTCTACCGTCGTTTAAGGCCAGGCAATAAGTTCTGCATTAGGTTCATAGCAGTTTCAAATGGATTTCATTGTATCAAGAACACTTTCAAATGTTTCATTCTGTTTTTACATTTAGTTGAACCGCCCAGGTGGTCAAACTAGATTTTTTTTTATTTTTTTATTTTTTAATCTCATGTTGTATTAATTTTGTACCTTAGAATCCGAATTTTATATATTTAAGTCTTCATATTACCCTTTACCCTATATGTTAAAAGAAGAACAGAAGGAATAGTAATTTTAAAAATCAGGTCCGTCCATTTTGATCTACGGTGGAAAATGCATGTTCTCTGCTACGTGTTTATCTAGGATGGGAGATGTCTGGTGTTTCTCTGCTACGTGTTTCGCTGTTTCATTTCCAGTGCCCATATGTCTCCTTCTTGAAAAGAAAATAGTAAGGTATAATAGAAATAGAATGGAAAATCAGGAGCTGTAATAGGGAGGAGGGAAAGAGTGCACTCTGCCCCCTTCCCATGTATTTCTATTGAAACAAAAGGGGTTTCTTGTGTTTCGTGTGAGTTTTTTTGGTTGTGTTGCTGGTGCTCGGCGGTGGTGACGGTGACGATGACGGTAGTGGTTTCATCATCTGTTCTTCTCTGTGCCAGTGGTGGTGGGATCTGCCTGCTCGGCCTCCCCTCTGCGGTCGAGGTGGAGGAGGAGGCGGTCTCCCCACCATGTTTAGTTCTGTCGGTGGTCGGACGGTGGTGGTGGGTTCCGCCGTTTGGTCTGCCGGCAGTTTGTCTTGGAGTCGATGATGGTCTCTCTACCAGAGGGAGCTGAACGGTCGTCGCCGGCCATGGGTGGCGTCTGTGGTGGTTTTTTTTACCGCGTTTGTGACGGTGGTGATGACGACGGGGCCGATTGTTTGTCCGTGATGGGCCTCTTGGTCTGAGCGGTGGCGGCAATGGTGGTGCAACCATTATTGTTGCCCCTTTCTATCGTCTCCCTCAGAAACCCATTTGGGGTTTTCAGATCTACAGCGTGCCTTGTCAACGGCTGTGGTGCGGCCACCGTTGTCATCCATTTATTGTTGTACCCTGATTGATGTTGTGGCCATGCTGGTGTCCCGTCCCCTTTGTCTGGTTCTTGGTTTGTAGATCTGTGGTTCTCCATCGTGGGTTACCACTCACGGTGGTTTTGTGATGCTTGTTTTATAACCTGCTTATGCATGTGGTTGGGTATGTGTAATTCATCGATGGAATGTGTCGATGATGATGACGGCCACCTTATCTGAGACTTGGCTTTGGCTCAATGTTCATCACTGGTTTCTTTGTTCTATTTTTGTTTTGTTACTAATGTGTTCCGAGGTTTGTGATGAGATTCAAGAGTGGTTTCGGTTACTTAGGCGTGTCTACCAATTATGGTTAGCAGCTACAATTGAACACTGATTATGAGCCCTTAAGTTATACAGTTTCAAAATTGTTTCAAACCGGCTATCACGCGCGCAACGCGCGCCGATGATAAACACTAGTTATACTAAAACTATAAATTCACATTAAAAATATATTAGTTTCATATTTTGTTATATACTAGATATATATAAAGAGTTGTCAATTATCTATCATATGGTTCTTAATATTAATGTGACTAGTCGGATCAATGGACCGGTAAGACGATCGATTCGCTATCCAGTCTAATATGATAATGAAAACATTTATTCTTTGATCTTTTTCACTTTTCATCTTTAAGGCCAATTACTGGTGCTATAGTGTCTTCAATCATCAGTAATACACACTTTCAAGCTATTGTAATCTAGGAAAGAAAAAATTGTTTTAAGTAATCCGTGTTGAACCCGTATCCTTAGCCACGGAAAGAAACGAGTTATCAAGGGAGACTTGAAATTTGATTTAAGTGACCCGTGTCGAACAAGTATCCTTAGCCACAAACACGGTTTTTAATATTGTTATTTGTATTCTTGTGTATTTATTTTCTTTCACTAGTAAAAGTATTTGTAATTTATTGCTTCACATTTTATATTGTAGATGATAATAAAAGTGATTATATTTCAATTTTGACGAACGATTCCTCCTGTAACTATAAGAGAAGAATAATATCCAAAATATAATCATCACCTTGGCAGCTTCAATGGGACGAAAATTTTGTCAAAATTCGACAAGAACCGTGCCTTTCGACTTGTGTTTCGTCCCTAGCAAATAATTGACACAAAATATATAAAAAAACATGCCATCACACAATATAAATACACTTTAACACCACAATATTCAAAACAGCTACAACAACCGATCCTTAATTACTTCAAAAATAGAGCAATCTTCCAAATTTTTCGAATATACATACTACGATATCCTTCAAGTGCGGAAAATAAGGCACAAAGATGTCTATGTCGATACCATCTTTTGTGTGTAACATGATTTTGCCGCTTCAAAAGGAGCATAAAGCACGTTCGCGTTTAGACATTAGAGCTCATAGCGTACAAGATGAAGGTATGACGCTTAGCAGTTTCTAAAAGTTCATGCATTTCTTTATAATCATGGGTATAGGGTAATCTTTATTGCGAGTATTCAAACTTTGAAATTCTTTTGAAAAGTTGTTATTGTACTTGAAACTATAGTTTAAGTGAGTTTGTAACGTTGTTAAGCTGATCAATAAGGGTTGTTAAAAATTTAAAATCTTTAACAGTGGAGAAATGGAGTCTAAATTGTAGCTCGTTTAGTAAATGAACTATTTGAGTTTTATGATAAGCTTTATTAGACTCACGATCCTATATGAACATATTACTTGTATAAATATAATATAATATTGAAAACACATGACCAAGTACCATAATGTCGCTAAATACACATTGACATTGTTGAATGAGTATTTTGTTAAGTGTGTTTAATTTACAGTCGCACTATTTTCTTGTTAGGGAAATCGAGTAATCTTGTAGATTCGAATATGAAGCTTCTAAAGAATAGGATAGAGGTGATGAGAATAAAAGAGAAACTCAAACGGAGTTATGGACCTTATGGATGGGACGATGCATCAAAATACATAAGCCAACATCCTATAAAACAACCTGAATATCTACAAACAATAGCGTTAATTTGTGGAACGTCTGGTATATTGATTCTCATGGGCACTGCTCTTCTTGTCATCTTTTCCATCATTGTTCATATCATGGTATAAATAATCTCAGTCGAATGAGAATCTCATGTAGAAAATAGTTCACGTGTTTTGTTTTTACTAAGTTCTAACTGTATTCGATCGGTCAATATGAACGGGGTTTGTACTTTTGAAAAGGGGTTGTAATAAAATTGAAGTGTATATCTGTCTTATTTTATTAAAACTAGAACTAGTAGTAAAACCTGTGTGCTATGACAAATTTAGACGCAAAAAATATAGTTATTCACATTGAAACGTCACTAAAATAAGCATGTTGTGATGGCAAAAAACAAAAAACAAAAACATAAATATACTTACATAAAAACATTGATAAAAATAAATACTTCGTAACAAAAAAAATCATCTTTTATGAAACATCTATATGAAAAGTTGTGAAAATAAAAAACAACAAGAAACTGAAACAAAGTCAAAACCTTGAAGCAAATTTGACAATCTAAACGTTTGTGCTTCGATAACTCGTACATTTTGTCACACAACTCCGTGTTCAACTAAAATTACAGTAAAACATAGACAAAATAATCTCGTCATAACGGTGTACTCATAATTTTATTAAACTATCAATCTAAAAAGATATAAGAAAAAAACCTAAAAAAACTATAAGTGTGCCATAAAAAACTACAACTAAACTTCGAGGGCTAAATGTAAATTTTCAGGGCTAAAGTATAACTATTATACGCTTTACATACATGAGAGGCTAAATATGAAAAAACAATTCATGCGCTCAAATCATTAGTTTATTTATGCAACAATGAGTTGCACACCAAACTTTATAAATTGTAAGAAAGGAAAAATAAATTCTATTCACAAACTTTATTTGCAAATTGTGAGTATATATAGTATGGTCACCATTTTTTTGAACGTGAATAACTTTTTTTACATCGATATTTTCTTAAAATATCATATTATACAATTAAGTACATTTTTTTTCCAAAGAGTGATAAACTAGTGCTGTGTATCACAGGGCGTATATTATATTTTACGGTCTATTAGGTCTTTCTTAACAGCGTGTCCGCATACAAACAACGTGTTAGATGCGTGTGTTATCGCTGCTAGTATTTTATGTTTCTTTGGTCGTATTTACTCTCAATCTCCTTAAGACACGTGACATATGTAGAGGAACCATACTTAGAAACAACTTGGAACAACCGAGAGTCGCGAAATCTCTTCCGGATTGAAACTATTTGGAGGTTTAATCCAAATGCTCAATCGGATAAAACTCAGACAAGAGACGGCTCCCTCTGCACCAACGTCCATGCAAACTTTGGTAAGTTATTTTTGAATTTAATAATTAATAATATTTAATTTTTACACATATTTTGTTTTTCTCTTGTAACTTTCAAAATATAACATTTTATAAAATTTTAAATAATACCATTGAAACGTGCTTATTTTTATCTACAAGCTGACATAAATGTTATTAAAAACCGATTAGTCAAATTTTATATCCAACGTTTGATGTAAATTTAGCCCGAATCTGTTTTGAATAAAATTTACGTCGGTACGTAGATAAAAATAAACACGTCTCAATGGTATACTTGAAATTTTATAAGACGTCATATTTTAAGAGATATAGAAGAAAAACAAAATACGAGTAAAATTAATTATAATAATATTTAATTCTAATCAAAATACATTTTGGCCGGCCATTTTTTGAGTCGCATGCCTCGATCTCGCATCCGGCGACTTTGTTGGTCACGTGTTAGTTTTTAAGAGGAATGTTACGTGGGCGCCCGCGACCTGTGTAGAAAGATGTCGATGGCCTGTCAACGGTGGACATTTTGAGGAAAAAAGTTTACAAGGATATTTTGAGAGAACAAAACTAAAAAAACATTTTAAGAATTTTGCCTTACTTAAAATTCTACAAAACAACCTACAACTTAGCTCCTAAGGGTTGATTATATATATTGCCGAGATGATCCTAACACTTAGAAAATGTACCTGAAACAATATAACAACCGAGACTAAAAGTGCGCACATCATATCTACGTTTGAATATGGTTTAATTCGTTATGATCCTTTCACATGCTAGAACACAAACACACTACTTAATAGTTATATTACTAACACATACAAGTAATCATTTATGTCAAAGTTGGTGAAAAAACACATTTTCCATTAAAATTTCCTAACAAGATTATAGAATTATTTTCAACATTATTTATTAGTTCATTTTTTCGCAAGACGGTTGTTTGTTAAAACGAATAGAGTTAATTACACGATTGGTCCCTGTGGTTTGTTCAACTTGTAATATTGGTCTAAAATTACAGGTTTGGTCTTTACTGTTTGTCAACTTGTAACACGATTGGTCCCTAACACTAGCTTCTGTTATGTTTTTCAGTTAAGTGGATATAAAAAAACCAAAATACCCCTTATCAAAATACCCCACCGCCGCCTGAGCACCACCGTTGCCGCCCCCCGGCTGCGCACCACCGTCGCAGCCCCCCGACTGCGCACCACCGTCCCCGCCCCACCGCCTGCGCACCCCCGTGCCACCCCACCGCCTGCGCACCACCGTCAAAATGCTCAAGTTTCTTCTTCTTCTTTTTCTGTGTTTCTGCTATGCATCAATGGCGGAGAAGAAGACTTACATTGTTCACATGGCGAAACACCACATTCCGACGAGTTTTGGGGACGATCATTCCCAGTGGTTCGATTCGTCGGTCAAATCGGTGTCCGAGTCGACGGAGATGATCTACACTTACCATAACGTTATTCATGGATTCTCCACCAGATTAACCGCTGAAGAAGCCAAATCGCTTGAAAACCTACCTGGGATTCTCTCCGTTCTGACGGTGTTGAAGTATGAGCTTCACACCACACGCACGCCGGAGTTTCTTGGCCTCGAGCAAAAGCCCAATGTGTTCCCACCGTCCCCCGGAGAAGGTGATGTTGTCATCGGAATTTTGATGGGGGAGGGGGAGGGGGAGGGGGAGGGGGAGGGTGGGGTGGGGTGGGGTAGACTGGGACCATATTAATTTAATTTATAATTTAAATATTTTTTCTTTTAGTGCAGGGGTATTTTCGATTTTGCACATCCACTTAACTGAAAAACTTAACAGAAGTTAGTGTCAAGGGTCAATCGTGTTACGAGTTGACAAACCAGTAAGGACCAAACCTGTAATTTTTTTAAAAGTTGAGATCAATATTGTAATATGAGCAAACCACGGTATCAATCGTGTAATTAACTCAAATGAATATAAGCAAAACTCCAACCATGTGCTCGGAATATTTTCCACCGTTGTAAAACAAAGTCTAAAAGTCTAAAAGTACTTGTTTTTAGCAAGAAGATTCGCCTATTTCTTCACATGCGAAATGTACGGAAAATTCTAAATAAATATACCACAAAAAACATTTTACAATTTAATATTACGTTTAACATGCATTCGTATGTATATCTCTGCACATTCGTATGTCCATCTAACGAAGGATTATTAAGAAGGTTACTTTGCCTTTTATCAAATCCAGCAACTTGTCGACAAATGAATCTGGATGAAGTTATAATATGAATAGAAGATAGAAAAAAAGCAACTAACTTGAACAAAGCATAAGAATAGTATGTCATAGAAGGTTGAACTTTGATGATTAGGCGCTAACAGTCGGCAAGATCAAGAGGCAAGATCAAGAGAGACAGATAGCGGTACACGAGGAATAGCGGATCGATGACATGAGAGATGAGGGTCTTTTGTGTGGCTAGGACTAGTGTATAATAGCTATGTTATGCATGTGTCGTGTTGTATTTGTTTATACATTTTTCAATCGTGTTATTAACATGTCAACCTATTTACAAAGTTATTTCGGGTGGTTAAAAGACCCAAATGAGTATTAATACATGAAAAACCAACAAGAAATTTAAATATAAAAACATAAAAATCATCATGAATTTATTCACAGTAGTGATCTTAAACGAACTTACCTTTAGGTTATCACCACTGGCGAAGCTTTTTAGGGTCCGTTTCTTTTTTCCGTCAGTAGTGTTAATTTTCGGTTCGGTAGTGTAAATTTTCAGTCCGGTAGTGGAATTTTTTTAATATATAGTGTTCGCCCCTTTTAAAATAGTTTACTCTCGCCCCCGCCCTCCCTAAACCGTGGTTCAAGCTCCGCCACTAGTTATCATAATGTCCCAAAAAAACATTAGAGTGTACAAGTGTGAATCTACACTTCTAAGGTATGTATGAATACCTAAACATATTTTTTCTATATGCACATATTATGTTTCGGATACTCGATACATCTTTGAAAATTCTTGATTTGTAAATTCTGCTTCATCTCTTTTTGCCAAACATGCTCATTTAATATTATTGAATGTTTTCATAATAAAATATGTTTTAAAAATTAAAAGTGTTTCGAAAATGTTATATTTATCATTTATTCAATAAATGTTTTATAAAATATCTTATACAACTAGCGTCGAACAAGGTTATAACTTATACATTTACATATTCACAAGTTTATGAGTTTTCATGTTAATTATGAATTTACAAGTTTATGAATATACATGTTAACGAATTCAATAGTTCACATGTTACATGTTTATGAGTTTACATGTTCACAAGTTTACAAGTTCATAAGCCACTACAAGAATTTATATCTATGGTGACAAACCCTATGACGACGACACATCCTAATCGCCATAGGGCCACCTATGGCGACGACAAGTCGTCGCTATAGGAAGATCTTGATTTTTGACTATCCTAACCCTATAGGAAGATCTTGATTTTCGTATTTCATTTGGATATTTGATATATTAGTTTCGAATTTCTGTGAATTTGATTTGGGATTTTGGTTGGTTTTTAGGTAAAAAAACTGGAAAAAAACAGAATTTTAAAAATTTAATTTTTAACCAGATACCCTATGGCGACGACATGTCGTCGCCATAGATTAAATTAATTAATTAATTTTTAATTTTTTATTAATTAATTAAAAAAATTAATTTAAAAAAAAAATTTAACTTATTTATTAAATTTAAATTTAAAAATATCTATTGCAACTAGGTTTTGGCGACGACATGTCGTTGCCACAGGGTGCTATGGCGACTACGTCTATTGCGACGACCAGTTTTTGAGCTATGGTGACAAGGCTACGACTACTGACCCTCGTCGCCATAGCTATTGCGACGACAACTGGACCCTATGACGACGACTTTTGTCGTCGCGATAGATGTGTTTTCTAATTATGAACTCTTTGAGAGGGTATGATTTATCGTAGGAAAAAGTAATTAAATTGATATGTTCCGCTTTACAAATATATAGGTCAATATGATTTGACCACACGCCTATTTTGTTTTGATGTTTCGGCTACTTAACCTGCATCAATTAGTAATTAATTAATTGATTGAACTTCATGAATCATGAGGGATTAAGTTAAACATTAAGATTTGAATTTATCTTGAAACTTTTTGTATCGAAGATGTTTTTTTATTATCATTTAGCCTATCACAGACAAATATGCTGATGTATAATTTCTCTTTTGTTTTGTTTTTCCTTCTTACCAGATATGATTATCAAGAATATCAGGTAAAGATGTTTAAATAAATATGTTTGAGGGTTTGTAAAAGTGTGTTTGTAAAGATGTTTAATGATGTTGTTGATGACCCAAGAGTTAAACCTGATCCGTAGTGAGATTCACATTGAAGATTATTCGGAGATTTGAATAATAATTTATTTATTTCAATTATCTTTTTATTTATTTAGTTTATCTTTTATTTTAGTTTATCGTTATCTTTATTTTAATTTTTTATTATTTAACTTGTTAGGATCTAGTATAAATATTAGGGTTTGTTTTCATTTGTTATTAGTTTTTGATTAAGTTTTAAATTAAAGAAGATTTGTTCTTGGAACTTTTTTGTTTGATTTATTTGATTATCAATTTTTCTTTAGTCATTTGATTACTTCGTATCATTTAACTAAATGAATTTGTTGAAATTTATTATGCGATTTACTGAATTTATTTTAACAATTTGAACATTTATTAAATGACGTTTACTTGTATATTAATCAGACATTGGTCGTATTTGATTAGTCTTACATCATAATCATGCGTAAGCCCGGCCTAATTAATATAAGATGACAAAATTTGGCATTACTTCTAGATGAACAACGCAACCAACTTTTAAATAACTGAGCCATCTTCTCATTGTGGCAATATTATTATATATTTCTATTGTATCTTTCTAATCAAATCCAATTTAAAAATGTTCTTAATATAAAATAAATCATGGCTGATTTTAATGTTATTAATTATTTAGGTGATCAAGGTAGTGAATGACCAAACGTGATATCATAATAAAATATCAAACAAGTTGAGAAGTGTAGAGTTCAATTAACTTATTTTGAGAATTTTTTAAAGATTAAAAAACCATCAGATTATAGGAGTTTGAAGATAGCATCTCTTATAGCACTATCCAATTAAGGGTAGTAGCAAAGCTACTTTGAAATCGCAGAGTTGTGGAAAATTTGCTTGAGAATGATCTTCGTTATTCGTTGAAGATCAATAGCAAAAGTTGGTTGGCACCAACTGAAAAATAAGTACAAGATACTTGGTAGTATAGTAACTTTAGTTTTGCTACAAATTAATGCTATGATGGTTAAATGCACTTATTCAAACCCATATATAAAAAAGTCATATTGATTTGATTTACATAATTAACTTTACACAATTTCTGGTACTACACGAATTTAAATTCCTAGTAGTCATCCTATTCGTTCTTGAAATCATTTGTGTTATTCAACTAAAAATTTTAAATTAACATCAAAATTACTTTAATTAGAAAGTGAGATTATGATTCAAAGTTCTACCAAAAGAACTACAAAAGAGTAGTCGTCTATCCAAGAAACTACAAACTAAGAGTAGTTTCCGACAAATTCTCAACCAAATCCAAGTTATTAAAATCAAATCGAACTACCTTTTAATTAAAATGGCACAAATATAAAAAAGATACGATGACAGATAATATTCTTTCAAGTAATCATGTATCCATTCATATGAATAATTGTAAAGTATTATTAAATTATTTATTTACTATAAATAACTGGTCTAGTGGTCATCAGTTAATACACAGAACTTTAAGTTTAGTTTGTTTCTTATTATCATTTCAAACATACGAATATATTTTATTCCGGTCCAAGGAATCAAAAACATCGAAAGTACTCATAACTTCATTTTATTAGTTTATTATTAAGTTAATTTACAAATACTCTGCTCTAACTTAGGGGCTGTTAGGCAATTTTTGAATGATTAAGTGCTGAACCAATAAGAGGTCTGAACCATTAAGAGTTCTAAACCATTAAGAGCTAGTATATCGCTTAACTATTCAAAGGCAAATATTTGACCAATTCAGATAAAAGATCTGAATCATTCGGCAATGCTTAACCATTCAGAGGCAAATGTTTGAACAATTCAGACATCTGCTCGTGAAACAAACAGTCTGAACCATTAAGTGTTGAACCATTCAGACATCTGAACCATTAAGATGCTGAAACAAACAGCCTCTTAAATTTACTTCACGTCTTAAGTGACAATTGAAGGGTATACATATTTGCCACTGGACGTGCACGACCAAGGTTGTAACTTTATTTATTATGTAAAAATCAATTTTTCCTTTATATTCATATTAATTAATATAAATCAATTTAACCAGTAAAAAACGTTTATCTAATGAATATTGTATTCTTCTTAATTAACCAATGCATTTAAAAAATACATCACGTGGCATGATAATATATTTATTAACGTACATTTATAATGTAGCAAATATACTAGACCTAGTCAAGTCCAACTATATGCGCCTTGATTGCTGTAGAAGAAGAAGAAGCAGTGTGCTGAGTTGACAATCAAATCTCCGGTATTCAATACCCTCTTGTCGATAAACCTATGGCCTTGTCAGCAACGGTTATAGTCGGTTTACGAGCTCCTGGGATGTCACTATCAATAAGGTCAGATGCCAACAGACGTCTCTCTTCCTCATTGAAGATCTTTAAACCGAGTGAGAAACCGAAAGCGGGCTCTCAGGTATTGTTGTGTTAATGTCTTCCACTCTTGTAGTTTTCATGGTTATTTTTGGGTTGTTGAATTGGATGGACCGGGTTCAAAGTAGTGGAAACCGGACAAATGGGCTGGGGCCCAAGTAGTGAAAACCCGAGTTGGTGTGTACTTGATGCACATGGTTATTTCCCTTTTTTTCTTGAGGTTGATTTTAAGTAAGATGTGAATTAATGGTGTGGGGTTGACGGTATAACATGTTGAAAAGGTGAATGCAAATGTGTGGTGCTTGATGCCGATGGTTATTTCAAAATGTTTATTTTTTATTTTCTATTTTTTTGAATGGAGATTGTAACTAGGATGCCAGGTTGATGAATTAACGAGTTGAATAGGCAGATCTAAACACGACTCAAATATTTATTCATGTCAAATGTATCAACCCTAACTTGGACATATACTAAAAGTTTTGATGTGTTCGTTTCGTGTTTTGGGTTGGTTCACTTAATGTTTATTTGCGAATAAAAGTATTTATCTAGTGACTTAAAAACAATTTAAAGAACGAGTGACTCCATATTAAATAAAAGTAGTTTCTTTTTATTTGTTTTTTTATCTTTCCCATCAACTAGCAGATTTAAGTTTATATATAGTTTGGAAACATAGGAGATGGAAAAGATTGGAGGATGAAAATACTAGAAATTGTAGATTGGTTGGTAGCACTAATAAATAAATTTGCTAGAGACAAAAGGTTGATAGAAATAAAAAAAATCAATTTCACTTCTAAAATATAAAGAAGTAAATAAATAGTGTGCATGAAGATTAAAAGTAAAGTAATACACTACAGTGTTAACGTTATTAAGATGTGACCCTTTAAAAAATATAAATTTATATATACTTTAGGTACTTCATTATTAATTACACAACTAATGGTTTACAACCACGCGCGTTGCGCGTGTGATGAACGGGGCTCAGAACAGGATTTCGGGTATGGCTGCTAACCATTAACGGTGGCCACACCAAAACAACCCGATCCATCTTTTGGTTATCACCATAGCCCGACACAATACTAAATACAAAATGTACAACACCATACAACATGTATATGTCTCAAATGAATACAAGTTCACCATCACCGACTTGAAATAAGCATCAGTTCATGTTTCCGAGTGTAGCACCACGGCATAATCTCAAAAGCGAACACAGGGACATGGTCTCAGATGAACATTCGTCACCATCATTGAACTATACCGACATATAAAACTCCTTCACGGAACCATAAAGGATGAGGGTTTTCTTTCCCGTTATCACCGACCTTCAAATTTCACGCAAAACATGCGATAAATTGAAACAACAACAACAACCACCTGAATACCACCGCCGGTCAACTCAAAGGACACCAGCAGCAATGGTGACGCACAACCACCAGCCAAAGCCGGGAAAATATCATAAACAACCCAGATCTAAACACAAAACTGCACATGCAGCAGAAAAAAAAACACACACCTAGCACAACCAGTCATGTATAAAGCACAAGCCGGCCACATCGGCACTGGCAGTCGGCGGCCAGATGCGACGGCACACCACTCCACCTACAGCCGGTGGTCGAGGAACTAGCAAGAACACAAGATCTGCCGAGAAAACCCCTAAAAACACCACCGAAACCGGCAGGGCATCGCCACTTTCTCTCTCTACAAACAAACAAAGCAACAGGAGGCAGACGGGAGGGGGAGAAAAGGAAAATCCAAGGCGGCACCTAGGAGGTGGGAAATAATAGCCAAGCCGGAGAGGCCACCGCCTCCGCTGTCTCTGGCAACAACAACCACCTGAACACTGCCGCCGGTCAACTCAAAGGCCATTGGCAGCAATGGTGCACACAATCACCAGCCAAAGCCAGGGAAATATCATAAAGAACCTAGATCTAAACACAAAACTGTACATGCAGCAGAAAAAAAACACCCAACACAACCAGTCATGTATAAAGCACAAGCCGCCCACATCGGCGCCGGCAGCCATCGGCCGGATGCTACTGCACACAACTCCACCTACAGGCGGTGGTCGAGGAACCAGCAAAAACATAAGATCTACCGAGGAAACCCCTAAAAACACCACCGAAATCGGCAAGGCATCGCCACTTTCTCTCTCTACAAACAAACAAAGCAACCGGAGGCAGACGGGAGGGGGAGAAAAGGAAAATCCAAGGCGGCACTCAGGAGGTGGGGAAACAATAGCCAAGCCAGAGCGGCCACCGCCTCCGCTGTCTCTGGCACCACCAAACACCGAAAACCCCTTTCTCTCTCTACAAATAATCCGTCTACATACCTATCCATCTATAAAAAGAAAAACCACCACAGCGTCAATCAGCCCACCAAACACAACCATCGCTACCCACCGCCATCACCGGCTATATTTCAGCCCGACGAGAGAGTGAAATGAGGAGTATGATGATATAAAAGCAAACGGTACAAAACCCGAGGACCTAGTGAAATACCAAAAACACTCTCGGTTACTGTTCATTCACTTACGTTATAAACATATAGGAGAATTTTATTGTATATACAAACCACCATCTATAATATTATAATTGCTGTCAACATGCAATGAGGCAAAAATATAAAATGTAAGAGTTATATGGATATATTATAGTCATTAAGCTAGACCATAGCTATAAGATTACTTGAATTAACCAATAACTTGGAGGTATTGACTAATTAAGAACTTCATTTTCACAGACAGTCCCAATGTCAACCTCAAAGTTGAGAATGAAAACAGTTGAAGCGTCAAGCATAAAAACACAGACATGCAACCAACACCTGAAGTTGGAGTTGCAGTGTTCATATTAAAGGATAACAAGATACTCTTAGGACGTCGTCGCTCCCTCTACGTTGGTCCCGACGCCTATGGGCTCCCAGCCGGTCACCTTGAGATTGGTCAGTTTTTCAATTCCCTCAAACCACATATGTTTTTATATATAGAGGAAAGTTTCATACGTAATACATTTTACCTAAAAAACATAGGAAGCAGGGGAGTGTGCCAAATATACTTTGATGGTCCTACGAAAAAGGGTGTGTTGTCATTTTTGCTTCTAGAAAAAAAAGACAAAACAACATAACAACTTTCCCCTATTTTTGTTAACGTCAGTTTCATGCATTTTTATCTTTGATACACGTATAGTATTGGTATATTTTTTTTTTCAAAACAAAACTTTTTTTTTTCAAGGCTGAATGTACACATTAACACTATCTTGGTATATATACACACAAACATATTATTATATTATAATATATTTGAGGAGGATGGAATTGTCTTTTTACATTTATTTTTAAGAGTTTAAGATGATAATATTGTTTTTATGAATTTGACTTCATTAATTATCTTTTACACACATATTACTTGTGAGATTATTATTGTTGACTTTTAAATTAATTTCCCTCATGATTTCATGGTTATAATCTTTTTCATCCGCTAATATTTCTAAAAAGAGTTCATTGTTATTTTTATCTATGAGTTTTTATAAAAAAATTATCATTTGAATCAATAAGTTTAAATTTTATCATTTACATCCAAAGGTTTTACTAAAATTGTCATTTGAATCCATTTAACTACTCTTAATTAACATCGTTAATTTTTTTCCTTTAAGTTACCTATATTAGGGTATTTTAATCAAAACAATTACAAAATAAAAAATCAGTTTTACGTGAGAAGTCTTATATGTTTAGGCTCTTTTGGTAATCACTATCACGATTCGAATCCACCTATTAGATAGAATAAATATTAGGTTAACCCACTAAAAGCAACTCATTTGCAACTTTATAAAGCATACACCACAAAATTAAAAATATAAATAAACAAACAAGTCATATGACACAAAATGTTCGAATCATAACCATAAAAGATAAATAATCATAAAAATATAAGAACAATGAAAAATATAACATTAACAGTTCATGAATAATAATTGTAAAACATCAATCATCGTAACCATAACTAGACGTTAAACTAAAGAAATCTACTATTAGCAAAACAGGCAAAATAACATAACTAATAAACCAAAAGACATTAATAAGACAAAACAACAAAAGACTACCATGGAGTTAAATCATAACCGTAATTATCAAAAGAGACTAAATGTATAAAACCCTTCATGTGGGCTGGTTTTTTATTTTGTAATTGTTTTTAAGTAAAATAACTCTCACATTGAAAAGCTAACATAAAAAGTTAAAAGTGTTAGTTAGATGTAATCAAATGGATTCAAATGATAATTTTAATAAAACTTTTAGATTCAAATACCAATATTTATACTTTTGGATTCAAATGATAATATTTATGAAACATCATACATGAAAAAATCAATTAACTCTTTTTAAAAAAGTTACACCATAAAACGAGTATATTATTTTATTTCATTTAAGTATTATATTGCTATAGTATTTTTAATTAAAAAAAAAAACAACATCGCATGAGCACCCCTATAGTGTGTGTACACTTTGTTTGTATGCGCATTGTCTTAAAAACTAATTTTTGTCTTAGAAGGTTAAGAATGTATTGTATTTTCTTAAAATTGTAATATTTTTCTAATTGATTAAAAAGTTTGTAATATATTATTGAATGTCAACTATCCTTTTTATACATGTACAGATAGGTAGAAACAAATGTCGTTATAATATTTTATGTATCGTATTTAAAGTAATATGTATAAATGTCTTTGTGGTTTCGTGTTTTTTACTTAAAATTTATTTTATATTGAACTTTCTTCTCTCTATATGTGTATACTAATTTGTTACCGTAATCCACTTTATTATACTCCAAGACGAATCTTTTTTTATCTTGAGCTTTACTTAGAAGTCTACTTTTTCTAAATTGGCAAAAACACACACTCCTGATCCTACTTATAAATTCACATTATTATCTTATAGAGGACTTGAACCCTAATCTCACGAAAAAGACACCATTATGTATCACATACCATTGACTACAAAGCCGTTGGTATTTAGAAGGTTAAACGGTGTTTGTTATGAAGTGTTTTAGATGTATACAGAGTTTTTATTTGTTTAGTTAAATTTCAAATAATAAAGCTAATAAATCAAATGGGCGTAGTTAATATTCTGAGTGACTGCTACAGAAATATGAATCCAAAAGGTCTGTTGACCTAGTAAATAGAATCAAAAAAATATCCAATTACATGATTTGGAATCTTCTTTAGTTTCTGATATATATACAAGTTACTAAAGTTTATAAAAGTTGCCATTAGTTTTGTTATTTATGTCATTGAATCTAGGTGAAAGCTACGAGGAATGTGCGGTACGAGAGGTGAAGGAAGAAACCGGACTAGACATCACGAATGTTGAATTCTTAACAACCAACAACCTCTATCATAATGCAACACATCTCAATATTACTTATCTGCGTGCACATTTATCAGACCCGAATCAAACACCTCAAAACATCGAACCGGATAAGTGTGAGGGTTGGGAATGGTATGACCTGAATAACTTGCCCGAACCAATGTTTGGACCACTCAAAGAAATGTTGCAAGGTGGCTTCAATCCGTTTGCTCCTAGCCCTATGAAAGAAAACAGCCTTATGTGATTGATTTTACATTGGACCTTCTAATGATGTACTTCTAAATTTCACATAATATTGTTGTTGCTTGTTGGGTACGAGTGTTGTGTTAGTTCTGATAAATCATTGAAGTTTTTGAATTGATTGAAAAACTTCTATACATAATAAATAAATAATTGGTTGTGTCACGTGTCATGATATCGTGAACGTAAGAATTCTTTTTCCTGCTTCTCTTATTTTACTCTTTCGTATTCTAATTTTTTACTTAGAAAAGTTAATTGAAAAAAGCTACAGTTAGTGACTTATGTAAGATATTGACTTCAAATATATTAAATTATTAGTTAGTAACTTATGAAAAGATGTGTGAAAATGGATCGACAAAACTAATGGTTGCTTCTCGGTGGCCTCTGTCATGCACTGGCAAAGCTTCATAGGGGCCGGGGGCGTCCTCAGTGTAAATTTTCGGTCCGGTAGGGGAAATTTTTTAATAAATTTAGTGTTCGCCCCTCTTGAAATAGTTTACTTTTGTCCCCGCTCCCCTAAACCGTGGTTCAAGCTCCGCCACTGTCTGCCAAGAAAACAATCGAAAAGACTTTGATTACCCAAGTCGCAACCTACAAAGCACGTAGGAAGCGCCTCCAGGTAAGCCGAACCCGTTTCGGGTACCTGTGCGAAACGGAAACGCGTAGGAAACATTTCGTGTGCGCTTCAGTTTCGTAGGAACTGCACGGGGACGTTTCCAACACATTTCCTTAACGTTTCCTATTAATTTTAGTTGCCAGATTTCCTCTGTGTTGTTGTAGTTGCTGTGCTAAAACTTAAAGAAGAGATAGATAGAAAAAAAGAAGATAAAGAAAATAAAATGGAGTTTAAAACTTACCTTTTAACTAGTACAGATAATTTGCAAAAAGCTGCAATATTTTACGAAAAACACTGTTTTTAAACAGTGACAATAGAGTAAAAGAAATTTTTTTTCTTCAACAGTCTTTCTGTTTAATTTATATAACTAGTACACCTATAATATTTACACTAACTATTTTTTGAAGGTTTTAAGTCTTTTTGGAACTTGTTTAATACTTTAATATCTATTTTGGAATTTGTTTAATGTATTTATATTTTTTTAATATTTTTTTACGGCACCTTTGCCGTACCCGTATCTTATATTTTTGATATTTGCCGTTCCCCGTACCCGTTTCGGTGCTACATAGGTGGCATCTAATATTATGAATGCAACATTTGGGCGCGATCAAAGGTTAATTTATTTGGATGGAGAGTATCATTGGAAAGACAACCCACAGAAAAGGAACATAAGTGGGAGGAACGTTCAATTAAACTTAAACGAATGCGACTTCTGTAATGATTTTGTGGAAACTTTGGATCATGCAAAAATATTTGTCGCAAAATACATACCGTAAGAAATGTCATTTGCCACAAGGGACATTTGGTCATTCGCCAACGTTTTGACGATCACAATCAAACACTAGTAATTTAAAACCGTCTTAAATGAGTTTAGATTGACTGGTGAGTGTTGTTTTTTAAGCAGTTACATTTAAGGCAACCATAATTTTAAAATACAAATAACCACCGTAGAAAATAGTTTTTTTATAATGTTGTGACCTTTTTCATTAAATAATATATCATCTCCTCTCCACTAATGTAATGGAATTTTTTTTTGGAGCAATTACATATATCCCCTCTAAACTTATGAAATTACATATTTCTCACTAGGATATACATATATTAATGAAATATATGCTTAATTCATTTCTAGTGTAATTTAGAAATATATCAATTTTCTTTCAAAAGATGCATTTATTCTTATTAACCCAACAACACTACAAACCATATGAAATCCATTTCATAAACTTTTTACTAATAGGTACATTTTGGGAACATGTGACAATCATAACATACATAAAACAAGTGTTATCTCATATATATACAAACCATTTGTATATTATTGCTTCATATGGAGTCATTTTACCTCATTAGTAGTCATACGATGGCTATGAATGTGCTCAACAGACACAGGAAGGTTTTCCTAGACATGAGTACTCTTCTTCTAGCGTTTCGATGATGTCATTGAAGTAGGGGGGAACGGTAGAGTCACTAGTACACTGCCTTATCAGCCTGTGCATAATGAAACATCTTAATAAAACCGCACAATTGATCATAAAGATGGAAAATGTTATTAGGATGTGTAAACGATTGACTTACTGTTGAATTGTTGCTGGACATTTACTACTGAATTTCAATTCAGAATCACTAGATTTTGCATTGCCAATCTCGGGTATGTACTTTGCTTCTACCATCTGCAGTGGTAATAATATTGACAGTGTAATGGTGATTATTGGTCCAAATATCTCACATTGGTAAATATAATGGCGAGCTTGAACTCAACTATTAGGGGCGGTCGGGGCGAAAGTAACTTTTTTAAAGGGCGAACCCTATATATATATGTGTGTGTGTGTGTGTAATTTTAAGCTATCGGGCTGAAAGTTAACATCACTAACAAAAAAAAAGGGGGGGGGGGGGTTCCTGTTCAACCCAAAATTTACATGAAAGCGATCCGCACAACCCAAAACTTACATAACAAAAGTTTTCACAGATTAACATTAAAGCGAACGCGTTCAACCGAAAATTTACAGCTAAGAGTCTGAGACTCTAAACTTATAAATTTATAACAAGAATATCTATAATAGTAACATTTAAACTATAAAAATGATGCTTATTTCTCTTTTATCTTTTAAATTTTATATTACTTAACGTTGTATACATTTTAAAAAATAAATGGGTTAAACAGGTGAACTATAACCCATCAAGTTGACCAATACTAGCAATTTAACTATATATATGTCCACATTTTTACCCAAAACTGACCCAAACCCATGAATTTACGTTAGATTAATGTCGTGTCAAAAATTCAAAATTTACGTAGAAATAGCCTATTGTTACCTGATAAAATATGAATCCAAATGATTGAATGTCTCTTCCTTCATTGATTAGATGGCTGGAATGTTGACCTGGAAACACGAAGCGATTCACTAGACATAGGAAATTAACATAAAAGCTTTAGAAAAATAATAAGTCCTCGAAACATACGTTCTTGATTTGGGTGTAGTTCATACAACATTTGGATCCAATATTCACCAATCTTCAAATGCCCACCTTCATCTTGCAATAAGTTTCTAAACAAATGCAAAATGGAGCTTTAGGTATGTTTGCAGATGCACATTTTGATGTATGTAAAACTAACTGTTGCATAACCTTACTTGGGATCCAGATGATTGTGAATTATTGGGCATGGCGTGTGATGATGAAGGTAATTCATTCCCCTGTTAGTACAATGTAATCATATTGTATTACATATTATCTTACTTAAAATATAGGAAATTAAATTAATACAAGATTAACATCCAGCCTCTCATGTCAACCAATGTTTTTTTTTTTTTTTTTTTTTTTTTTTTGTGTGTGTTGTGTGTGTAAGAAGCACAATACTATTGGAATGTTTCATATTAGTGTTTCTTTTTGTGTGTGTGGCGTGACGGAGACGATAGAGAGCTTAGGATGACTCTTATACCATGTAAGATAATAAAATATTGAATTCGTTATTATAAAATACATTACCTTATAATATACAGATATTACAAGAAAACTCTAATAAACCTAATGGGCTCGTGAGCTCAGCGCTAGAAACTCTAATCTGATATGCATTCCAATAAATACCTGGCAATGTCGAGTGCAAAACGCAGAGCAAGCGATAGATCAAGCCCGACCCTTTTGATCAAAATATCATACAAGCTTCCCTAACAAACAAGATGAATCGAAAAAAAGACCATTGGATGAATTGTTACCTTTTATCATAAACAAGATAAAGATTTAAGAGATAAAAATTACATAGATACAAATGCTTACTCTTGGCAGATGTTCTGTTATCAGTATCATCTGTCCATCATGCATAATAGAACCAAGAAACTGCAGTATATTTGGATGGCGAAGCTCCCTTAACTGTGTATTATCATTCGCTGATAAAACCCTGCAAACATTTGAAGAAACATGTTAGTTGTTAGTTTTGGTTCTATTATATACACTTGTGTAGGAAAACATCTACAAACATTTTCACTGGGAAGTCTATTTGTCTCTCGATTATTGTTTTGACGACCCATGTTCCTCGCCACTTGACCATTTCAGAATTGCCCAATACGCCCTGATAAGCGAGGAAGGTATCATAAGGAGCTGATTATTGGTGTGTTAAAGAGTCATTAACAACCCAGTGTTTATACTTGGTTAAACCTGTTCAATTGGTATTGAATTTTCTGAATTAATCTCCGAAATTTCGATATTAACTTCCTTTGCATCTTCATCCGGAACAACTGTCTAAACAATCCAAAAATCATTTACAATGCTAATCAGCTAATTATATATTAATTTATTGAATGTTTATCAAATTCAAACACATAAAAACATCAAAACACTTCTGGCTATGTTATAGTATTGTTCTCGTTATTTCATATCACATAATCACTTTCAAAACGTAACGTCAACCCAACACCACAACCCATTTTGACTTCAACCTATTGTGTTTAAGGTTGTAACGAACAAAACAAACACAAATGAAGGCTTGTTCGTGTTTGTTCATTTAAATTTAACTGGACAAACAGACGAACACTTTAACACTTTAATCAACAGATTTACTTTCTTAACGTGTTTGCTTGTTAAGAAATATGTTTGTTCGGATTCTTTCACTTAATTAGTAGACAAGCCAACATTAGCAAACAATAGAAGCCCCTACGAAATAAAATATTTGTGTTCGTTCATTTAATAACTAAACATGGTTATCAGTATGAGTAATCCGCTAAATATTCAGTTCGTTTACAACTTTAAACGTAAAAGTTATGATTTTGTAGCAAATAAGATTACCATTGGACTGTTCATCACCGAATCCTTGCCTCCATTCACTTCAAGAATTCTGCATATATCTCGATGCCCATAAAGCCTAGCATCTGTCAATGGCTACAAACCAACAACAAAAAACAACATCAATCATCGTCCTCGGGCTCTAAAACTTAATTAACTTCACTAACTACAACTTACGGTTCGATTCCACCTATCATCAAGATTAACATCAGCTTTGTAGTGTAACAGAAGCTCAACAATAGATGCATGACCCTCACTAGCAGCCAGATGAAGTGCAGTCCTGTTGTCATAATCCTGAACATTAGGAGATATTCCATCTCTTAACATTAAGTTGAGCCCAACTCTGTCACCTCTAGATGCACAACTCAGGAAGGTGCCGATCCGTTGCATATCGAAGTCATCGGTGCTGTCTTTTCCGCAGGATTCATACGCCATCGCTGGCTGATTCGCGAGATCTTAACCAGATGGAATAGACAGAATGGATACTTGACTAGTTAAGTGTATGTATATGAATATTGGGGATAAGGTTTGGCGGGAAGGAAAATGGGCGGATAACTCCAAGAAATAGTTTTGTGATTAACGACCTTCAATGGTCACAAAGTCCATGACAAAAAATCTTTCATCACTTTATTGTAATAAATTAAAGATAAAGGAAATTTACCGGAATAAACGTTTGACCGACCATTTTGTCAAAATGAACATTTGACTTTAGTCTAGTTTTATTCACTTTAAACCAATAATAAGATGTCCAATACTTTTTTACCGGCTAAGAATTAAGATGACTACACTCTAGCCCCAGTTATTGAGTTGATCCCACCTGAAAGTCAGCTACACTCTAGCCTCTTCTATTTTTTGAAAGTGGATTAAAAAGTGCTAAATATCAAATGTTCAATGTAGCTTTGAGAATCGGTCAAATATTTATTCTGGCAACTTTTCCTAAATATAATTTACAATTTATAGAAAATTAAATTTATGGGTTAAAAAGGGTGTTTAGGCTAATTTATAATTTTTTTTTATATTTTTATGACCAAGTAGTATATTACTTTTCTATACATGAATGTTGAAACACAAGGACACTGAAAGTTAGAAGGGACATAGACCGAGGTCCAGGAAGTCCGCTTTAACGCTCAAGCTTGAGCCTTAGATGGGAGTTGAGTCCAAATTCGATGGAAGACATCATCCGGATCCTTGTGTATGAATAAGCCGAACACAATAGAGATATGAAGATATATATGAATATGGATAAGAGCATATAGGGTGTCGATGATACGGAGTATATGTTACATGTGGGTGGGTTTGAATTAAAACACACAACACATATATAGCCATTCATTTTGGAACCAATAATACGTTAGAGACAAGGATCATTACCAAGCCTATACCAATAATATCAGTGCTACATGTAGGATCCATGACTATTGATGAGAACAATCTAACACTTTGCGGAGAAGTATTGATTTGCATCGAATCAAGTAGCCACGGAGAAGAAAAGCGTAGGACGTTTTGAGCATAAAATGAGAAAAGAGACTCGCGAGTTCATCAACAACATGGAGTGCATAATATATTAAAAGGTCTAGGTCCAGGCTCAGAAAAATCAACTCTGATTCTAACAATAAGAGACAGAGATATTGCCAAGAGGCCAAGCAATGTTCGAGTTGCAAGTTGCAACCACAAGCATTTCGGCAGTTTTATCTAATCAGAGCCTACTTGATATTTATATTGAAAGGTAGACATTTGGACCGCAAACCCAACAAACAGCCCCAAAAGAAACCTGCAAGATATAAGAACCTGCCATAGATATCCAAAGGGACAACTAACAAATGGCTCTATATACGATATAACACCATAATTCCAAATTAATAACGACATATATGATAATTCTAGTTTTGATTAAAGAACCCTAGAGTCCATTACATCAATGTAGCCCTTTGCGTTTGTATAAGAGAAGTTTGGGTATTTAATGTGATCATACCAAACTTAAGTTTACATCAATTAATCATATAACTGGGAATGGTATTTAATTTCAGGGTTTCGAATATCATCTTGACTCTGAATCAATCTAATCTCCAAGCTGCTTGTTTGTGGATCATATCCAGCCTTCTTATAGTCCTTTAACGTTCGACTCAGAACCGCCTGCACATGTTATAGAAAATAACACATGCTTAAACACCACTAATATGCAGAAAACAATGCAAATTAACAAAAATATGCTAATTACATTTTAAGGTCTAAGTGCAATAAGCCAATAACTGCTTCATAAGATACATACTTTTTACCCACATAACCATGGTTAGGTTAAACTTGCTTATTACCCGATTAAACCCATTAAATATACACTAAGATCCATATTTTTTAACTAACAATGAATTAAGGAAGTGATAGGCGTCAACCAAATCAATCCTATATTACTACAACTTATTTGGGTGCCATTTTAGCTGATGTCTAATTTGGATTATGGGTGCAGAGCCAAGGCCAACCCACCTGACCTAAGTTGCAGTACTAGTTAAGTTGATCTGAACCTAACCTGGTTAGTAAACCCAACTAGGCCAAAATATGTAATATGTGAAACCCAAACCAACCCCTTTTAATTCATTTTTCAGTTGGACAACAAAGCGATTGTATATGACCCAACCATCTGCACCCTAGTACAAACAAATCAGTCCTTTTTTTTCAATTCTTAAGAGTCAAGTGATGTAGGCCTAACTAAGCCTGTTGAGCTAGGTGGGTAGGGTCGAGTTAAAATGGATGCGAATGAAACTGGGTTCTGGTCAAAACAGGTCGTGTTATACCGTTATAAAAACAAGTTGGTTCAGGTCAAAAGTCGAAACAGAATCTTACCAAAATGGGTTTGTGTTAAAATTAAAAGTATCAAAATAGATATACAAGCTATAACTTGTTTACATGGTGGCTAGTGGCTAGGGCAGAATAGGCGGCGGGCAGCAAGGATGAAGAAGGAGACACCAATGGAGAATTTTAGAGGTGATGGCGGTGTAGGTAACAACCAGCAGGTGTGGTGGGGACTCGGGTGGTGCTGTGGTGGCGAATTTTGGAGGTGAAGGCAGTGGAAATGGCTGTGGTTGCAGCGCTGGAGGTGACATCGACGGTTGTGATAGCGTAGGTTAGTAGCAGCGGTAGTGGTGGCAGTGACAAACAGTAGGCGGTGTACTAGTGGCGGCGGTGGAGATGAAAATAATGGTGGTGTGAGTGGTGATGGCGGTGGTGACAATGCTCATGTTGGTGGCGACCGCTACATGATGGTGGCAGCCAGTGATTGAGGGTGGTGAAAGCCTATTTGGACCTGTTCTAACATCTAAGTTAGCAAGTTTCAAAGGAGTGACCCATTGTGTAATTAGCGTGGCCCAAATCAACCCATTCAGTAAACAAAAGTTACCCAAATGAACCTATTTTGGTGAAGAATAGCTCAGAATTTTCATGTGTAGGCCTAACGTTTGTAGCATATGTTCATGAAGTAGTTTCCAGATATTATGATCCACAATATAGACAGAACATACCTGTAAGCTTGATACAGCAAGCTCTGCTGCTTTCTCAAGGTTGTTGGGATATTTCTGGAAGACGACAGTCAATAAGATACATCAGTTAAAAAATAATAAGCTGATGAATGGCAAGTTAATTGGCATATAAGAAAATGTGTTACGTTGCTCCATCCAAGTAATAATGCAGTCATCAAGTCTCCTGTCCCCTGCAACCAGAAGTTGGAGACATAGGACAACCTTCATAATCACCAATAAAAAGATTTTATTGAATGCAGGATTTGAAAAAAAGAGTCATACTGTGAAATATGCAGGGATTTTAGGGATCGCTATCTTGAATTGCACAGGAGATTGACCCTATCATGGTTAAAAGTCAGATTAAAATATGGAACTTAAACTTAAGATGCATGTATCCAAATAAGAGAGCAAACACGAGTTGTAAGCACTACAAAGAGATACTAATGTCAGTTGCTAAAGATTACCTGTTCTATCTGATGACTTCCAATCAGAAGAAGAGTCCCATCAATGCATATGCTTGTTATCACAACCTGAGAATGAAAAAAATTAGATAATACAGATCAACCTAGTGAAAGGAATATAAAACGTTCTAGGAAACATTTAATAAACACCCGATTTGGGGGGAAACACACATACAGACGCTTTAAGGGAAAATATGATATTATTAAATGTGTTTTCAGTGTGGGGGGTTGGGTCCAATGGCAAAGCCATTTGGAGTTAGAGTGGTGAAGCCCCCCTTGAGGTCAAGGGTTCGAGCGTCACCATTGGCGGGTTGGTGTAGATTAGTTGTGATATAGATTAGGTGGAGTAGGATAGCGCATAGTCATTAAAAAGAGAAGCGCCCTTTTTTAATGTTACAATAGGTTGCTTTTTGGAAATTCTAACCATTTTCCGTCAAGCGAACAACTAAGAAATTAAATACGACAATTAGAAAGTTATACGCAACTAATAAATCCTGAGAATTGGTGACAACTCACGATTTGTTTTTATATAAATATCAAGAAAAATCTTCAAATTCATGTTGAGATTTATTTACTTTCTTTCATGTCAGCCTATGAATCCATTAATTGGGTTGTACATCCCTCCTTAAAATACTACTATTACAAGCAGGATCTGAAGTTTGAGTTAACAGTCAACACTGTACATTTCTCAAGCTATGTGCTCATTCTAGCGTGGGTACTTGATTTGGGACTTGGGAATGTGGTTTCTCACGATCACCAAACTATTGTAATTATAAGAAACCAAAGCACTAACATTTATAAAACTAGGTATAGGACCCTATAAGAACTTGAGTACTAAAAGCAAGAGAAAGATAGGAAAACTAATTTGATCATGTCTGAGTTAAAACCTTTGACGGACCAGCAGCATGAAGATGCCTACATGCTTCCCGCCCATCTTGTTCAGATGCAATTCTGCATAAGATAAACTACTTTAGAATGATGATGAAACTATCAATAGGTGTATGACCCAAAATTCACCTGATATACAGAAAACCTCTAATGTCAAGGAATTGAAAGCCTATTATATTTAGCAGGTGTGTATCTTAACTTGCTAATACACAGAAAACCTCTAATGTCAAGCATCAACACAATGATAAGAGCTAAGGATTTATTCAACTAATAGCTAGTAGCAATTATTTAAATGTATAAGACAACCATGCACAAATTTGCCTAACTATTTTCAAGGGTGTAGTTTAATTTGTGTGAATATCTAGATGCATGCACCATCTTGCAATGTGACGATTAAAACCAAAAGCATTTGTACTATTATTTCGCTTTAATAAGAATGAAGAAAAGGTATGATTAAACTTTCTTAAGCTTAATAGAATGCCTTCAGTACCTGAATCCAGTCAATTGTTCAGCTTCAAACTGATTTGGAGTTAACATTGAAGCAACAGGGACAACCTACAGAGAAAGAATAGGATGAGCTGACGGTCAACTGTAAAATAGGATAATAATGCACACTTTATAAAACAGAGGAAAGAGAAGCAGTATGCTTGTCATGGGGAGAATTGTATGCATACATAAAATCTAATTTTTCACTTACTACTTTTATTCATAAGTCAAGTTTGAGAAACAAAACCACTATCTAAACTTTAAACATGAGTGCAATTGCATTCAGTGAGTACCAAAAGGCTACCTTTTCTCGGTATACAGACACCAATTCTTGAGGAACATACAGCTTCCCTTCATCACCCATCACTGGATCACAAACTGAAAAGCCAGACAATATAAAACATAGAAAGAACACATTATATACTTCAAAACATTCCTTTTCTTAAGTAGTCATTGACCAACTTCAACCATAAAAGAGAATTAACAACTCAGAATGCAGAAAGACGTGCCTTGAATCAAAACTAGTAATGCATGCCTACTAATTTTGATTGGTAAATTTATTCAGGAACACTGGAATTTTGGTAGTCCGGCTAGTACAAAATCACTACTACACATCATTATAAGAACTTGCATAGAGAAATAAAAATTTTATTTTGCAATTTGAATCAATGAATAAATTTTTAGGACATTCTTCAAAGTTCAAATCCTGATTGTTCATGATATTTTGGCTGAAGGATGCAACAAATATTGATGGGGGGAGGATTGACATAAAAAATTTAGAGTTCTACAAATCAATCAGATTTATTTTGTTGAAAAGGGTAGATGATAGTAGCATTATACATGGAATTTAAACTTGCAAGTTCCAGATTTTACAGTATAGGCATATGAAACATTATCTACATATCTGTGGCTGTGTCTAGATGGCAAAGGTGCCAGCCATTCCAACTTCAAGACCAACCTATATCGATTTCATTTGATCATAATTGCAGCTTTACTGAAAAGCCTGATAGTGATTATCCGAATGTATTTACATGACTCAAGCATTCATAATAATTCAGAAATTCTTTACAGGGAATCATGCTAAAACTGAAAAGAAGGAGGAAAAAAAAACTGAATTTTGTAGCTTGCTAAAATTATTAATTATTCTTGCCATATCAGTTGAAAACTAACCGTATTTAAGTGCAGGATTGATGGAGCGAAGCTTACTAACTACTTCTAATACAGCGTCCAAGAAAGAAACTGAACCAATGTAACCTGTGAAGGCATCAAGAACAATTAATGCAATTCACTCAAAACCATCCAAATGCAGTTCTAAGTTATGTTAAAATGAATTTTAATTTTATAAGAGACAAGAAAGCAGAATAACAACCTAGCAAATACCTGTCAACAGATGGGTGTAGTATAATAGATTATTGGCTTCTAGGCCTTCTATCAACTCCCAAAGTTGTTTTCCATTCAAAACATGCCCTTTGAAAGTTGGGTATCCTGCAAAAACTTGCTGTTGCTAATTTATAGATAAATTGACAATATGACAATATGACACTGACAAAGAATGAAAGATAATCCACGCTACGTGTCAAACATAGGGGCTTTAGTGAAGTAAATACAAGAAGCTTGCCTGTATGGTTCGAGAATTGCACTGACATAATTGGATCAACATCATAACCAAGTAGTTGAAGTGGGAAGACAGCTGACTTATTGCCAACATAACCCTATTACGGAAAGAAGATAAAACACTTTCAGAGAATTATTTATATAAATTTGTCCAGATTAGGACCCATAGTTACGAACCACCACCTTGACATGACCTTAATGCTTCTTTGAGATGTACAAATGTGCAGTTTCTATTAATACTACACAACAAGTCTTATGTATATTTCTTTCGACTGTTACATTAGTTACGAGACTTAGCAGAATCTTAGTATTTCACATAGGGGATGCATTTCCTCTTATGACAAAACATAGACATGATTAATAAGTTGATGATTGAGAATTGCTTCGATAAAGAAAGGTGCATGTTCACTAATCAATTCTCATTAAGGGAAAGAGATTGTGTTTGTCCACTTAATATGAGTTCAGTTTAACATAAAACAACCAAGATAACAAGAAAAACTAGTGCAATTACAGATTATCATTAACACTTTAAGCAATTATCCTACTCTGCAACAGAATACATATTGACCGAAGATGATGTACATGCAAAAGGTTATCCAGAAAGCTAGTGTAAATTAGCCTAACCTAATTGATGAACATAATACCACTGTAATTCCGGCAAAAATACACATCAAAATCAACCAATCTCTCTACAATCATCAATCATCAATCATCAACCATAAGCAATCCAACAATTTCAGTTTCCACTAACTGTAACGAATTCACAACCAACACGAAAAATAAAAACAAACCTGAACAGTGTGCGACTGAATACTGAGAACCCGACCTGTTTCCGACGGCAAAGCTAACGATAGAATCGGAGGTGCCATTGTTCGCGAATACTTCTTCGAACTGATTCGCCTGTGATTCAAATTCGTCCACACAATAAACAAACAAATCGAATCAAGTAATCAACAGTAAAATGTACGGACTAAATTCGTTCTTCACCTGACAACAGATAACTTGGGGAATGCGATCGATTCACAAGGATGACTGATGAATGATGAATTGTGTGATCTAATCATAAACAGAAGAAGATGATTTACAACATAATGAATGTGAATGCTGTTATCGATTGATGTTGACTTGTGTTGCAAACTTCCCTATGAAATCAGGAAGAAATTGGGTTTTGTATCGTCGAGTAGAACGTAAGGATTTTAGGGCAGTTAGTCAAAGTGGGTGGATAGGTGATCAATTGGTCATTACCTAAATCAAATCAAAATAATTAACAAATAGTGTAGTTTTATTGGGAATCAGAATTGATGACGTCATGAGATTGTGTTGGAAACAAGCGTGTCGACTAATGACATTCGAGTGTGTAATAAGCATTTTCTCTCTTAAAGATAGAGCATTTAGATCGCACAGTAATCAAGTTAGATGGATGCATAGTATATTAATCATAAAGACATTTAAAATAAGAATCTTAAACTCATTGTTCGATGATAAAAAGTGACAGACTTAGAATTTTATTTCGTGAGGGAAAGGGAAGCTAAACAAATGTTCTTTTATTGCTTATAGACTTATCATCGAGTGAGAATAAACATAGGAGGAAGATTCTTTTCGGTTTTTATTCAAATCATATATTTTCTTTAACTCATAGCTTATAAATTACCTTTCATACAACCCCGATACATGTTTTCTTTCAAGTTATCAAATTACATGCATGTGGATTATTAATAAATAGGTTTACAATAATCCAAAGTTATTGCATAATGCTTCCATTACAAATAATTTAAATATCCTCATAAACTTTTCAACATTATAAAATTCTTATATGTGAATAAATCTTTGGGGTAAGAAATAGCACTTCAAGATGTGACATTAAACACGTCAAAGTGTTCTAATGAAAAGAGATGGCACGTTAAGGTTGGCATGTCATCTTAAATAAGTTGTCTGTTACATTTATCCTCAAAAACAAGCCTTCATGATGTGCAATTACCAATTAGGTTTAAAGCCTTAACAACATAAAAGTGACATAGAAGTCCACTAATAAATCTTTGGTCTACAAACACAGCATAGTCACAATGGTCAAAAATGACGAGATAAAAGTTTGACACGCTTTCTCATCCACTCAATGTAACTTTTTATTGTGTTGCTTGAACATTATTATACCACACTTAAAACAATTTTTATTTAAAAGACATAAAATTTATTTTTATATTAAAAGTTAAAAGATATAATATATTTCAGAGAAATTGATATTTGAAATACATGTCATCACCATAACTAGACCCGATAATTTTTATCCAAAACAAACTTATTATAGGGTTAGAGGCAAACATAACAGCTATCTCAAAGAAATAAAGAGGGTCATTCTAGCGAGAGGCCCGACTCCAACACAGATACTAATAAGAAGATAACACATTCATGGAAAAACTCTAATCAAATGTACAAAGTTTTTAAACACACAAGTTCACAACATTTACCAGTCACATGATACCCACCAAACACCAAAAGGCCTGGACTGGCTTCCCTACTATGAAACAACATTTGATCTCACGAAATGCCCATAAATTACATTCATGGAACATTAAAATGAAACAAGAAACCCCAGAATTAAAATTTGGAAGAAAAAAAGATATCAGCAATTCATTAAACGAATCGCCTTATTTCAACGAAACTTCTGAGGGAGTGCATACCAGAGCCCTTTGCTGTAAATGTCTCAGACTCTGTTCCATGCTGACTTGCACCATATCTGCAAGCATCTGTTTTGCATTCCCAGATTGTTCCTCACATCCCATCTGTGATATAATGTCACACACAATGTTTTCAAGTGTATCCGGCTCGTGTTCTGATCGTGGGTAAGGTGATTCGCGTAGTAATCGAAGCAGGGTGTGGGCTTTTGTTTGGGAGTTTGGTGTGCCTTGAACTGTAAGTTCCAACAGTCCGGGGATGACGCCTTCTTTAAGTATTGGTTCTCTGTATCTACATCGGTCGCTTTGACACATGGTCAAAAGCGTACCCACTGCGTGTTCGCGGTTTTGTGGGGACCCACGCTCAAGAACCTCCACAACTGCAAGCACACCACCTTCTTCTGAAGTTAGAGAGGCTCTCCCTTCTTCAATACCAACTAATGCTTCCAGAAGCGCAGTGCATCTTTCTGAGATTTTTGATGATTTTTTGGAGCTGTTAAGAATGTCTACTAAGTTGGGTATCGGTTGCGATTGAAGGATGAGGGTAAGATTGTCTTTTTCTGATGAAAGATTGAATAGAGCCATCACTGCATCCGCCTTGGCTTGTGGGGTACCCTGGTCAAGTATGTTTACAAGAAACGGGATGGCACCGGATGCACCAATGGTTGACCTTTTTACAGGTGATGCGGATAGTGTGGCTAACAATGCCGTTGCGTGTTCTTCCGTACTCAAATTCCCCAATTGAAAAAAAGTGACTATCGGTTCCAACGCGCCAGCATCCACAATACTGATCTTGTTTCTGTACAAATAGAACATAAAAAATCAAAGTTAGCTATCATTTCATATTTTCATTTTTGTGAGACACTAAGTGACATTTTTACTGGGTATGTTCGTTTGTTTGTTTTATTTTGTCAGACACTTGTGATGGTGGGTCCCATTCAAATAAAGTGGCATAAAGGAACGACATTTCATTTTCTGTGATCCTTGTGATTGCAGGTCCCATTCAGATAATATGGCATAAAGGTATGACATCAAAAGATATAAATAATTGCACTTTTGAAATTGAAATAAGAATACAACAATCAACTAAACAAGACACAATCAATCAACTAAAGTACCAACTAATCTTGATTTCCCCAAACACATATATTTTAGTCATGTTAAGATAATAAACCAATGCATCCATCCATAATTAACAGGTTCTTTTAGCATGTGATGGAATAATTAGCTTCATGTAGAAGATGAAATAAAAAGGGAAAAAGAAAAGAAAAGAAAAACCATGAAAGGTGTAAAAGTAAAAGAAAGAGTAACAAATGAGTAAAAGCATAACTACAGGCACCCTACCATAATATTAAACATTATCCATATCATAAAAGCATCAGATACCATGTCTAACTGAAAAGCATTCAGTTAAGAACATGCTTATCTACCATGAAAATGTTATTGATCAGTTCCCATAAATGTCAAGGTGATACATGCACATTCATGTCGAAAACACGCACATGGGCTTGACTCGCCAATAATTATGAAGTACCAAATCAGCAATATGGGCGGTATAGCAGTTATATCTGGTATTTTCTCCATACCGTGAAGTGAACTTCCATAAAGGATCAAAAGAAATTTTACTTATCTATTTTCACTTTCAACATATAAATCACAAAAAGAAAAAAGAAAAAGTTCCCTAGGCTTCTTTCAAACTTTTACTACTTCCCAGACTTCAAGAAGTATGCCCGAGAGGTGATTTGTACGTAACAAATTATCCGTACACAACAAGAACATTTTATTGGGACATTTTACCCTTACACATAAAATACGTCAAATGAATCCTCTCCGGTAAAAGGATACATCTTTGATACATATTTTGATTTACTAGTTACAGAATCCTAATTCCCAATTTTTTTCCAAAATGAAGAAAATTTCTTGTTTGGTAGATTTTCAGTAAATATTTCATTAGAAAAGTCCAATTCAGGGTCAGGCTGTTTATTATATATATTAAATATGTTTATAAATTCTGCACACTATGTGTGTGTAAAAAATATTACTTTTTGCTGTTACATCTACCCCTATATGAAAGAAATACAAAATCATCAAATTCAAAGAAACAAACGAGTGGCCGAGCTCGTTACGAGTTTTCAAGCCCAGCCAATCTTGGGCTCGTTTAATTCAGAGCCCAAACAGAAACTAGCTCAGCTCGGCTCGTTAAGAAGTCGTATTCAGGGTTTTTTTAATTTGATTTCAAGTTTTCAACCAGCATATACCTTTGAAGATTTCTTCAACAGTACATTAATGAATCCTAAGAAGTAAACTTAGCCACGCAAGATCAGGACCCCAGAAAGTGACATAAACAGCCTCCCAAATAACAACCACCACAATTAACTTCAAACAGAATCAAACAACCGAAACGATAACTTTGTAAATCAATCAAAATAATATCATCAAAACACATAAATCAAGTAACCAAATCACCCCTAACTTCGTTAGATTCAAACTTCCTTCATAAAACTCAAAAGTCCCCAATTATGATCTGAAACATGAACAGTAACTGTATCTGATGATTGAATGATTTCAGCGTTCTTTATAAAATTACGTCAAATTCAAATTCATGATCTGATTAAGCAAAGTAACCATATCATTATCCAGATTATTAGCCTTTAATTCGATCGATTACCTTTTCAACTAACCAATTAAACTTCGATGAAAAAGTAAACCACTTAACACAATAATTTAATACCAATTCCCCTTAACTTTATCCAATTTGATGAATCCGAGGCGAATAGATGCACACAAAAAACAACCATAGAAACCGTCTAACCGACACAAACCACACACCAAATTCAAAAGCTCCTGATACTAAGACACCTAAAAATATAAATCAACACCCCTCTGTACGGCTATACATGTATGTGGTCCACGTCATTGAAAACGAAGAAAATTTAGGCTATACGAGGCATATAACAAAATTCGACACTGAATACACGTAGAAGGTTATACGCTGCATACAGAGCTATACTGCGTAGATTTACATCGGATCCCGATCGAAATCACAAACAACAACGAAATCACATCAAAACTCAAAACTATCGATCAAACGTGAAACGTGAAAACAACAACGATTAATTCATCAACTGATTATCGATCAACTTACGATTCGTCCTGTACGGCGAGGTTAAGGAGAGCTAACAGAGCTGCCGATTTGGCTTCAAGAGAGGGATAGCGGAGCATGGCGACGAGCGAGGGTATGGCGTCGGAGAACTGGCGGCGGCAGCGGTGGGAGGTTTTGGTGAGCCGCCGGATCTCCTTGGCGGCGTGGATTTTGGTGAGGGGATCGTCAGGAGTGTCGTCTTGGATGAGGCGGAGGGTGGTGGTGATGGCGGTGGCGGTGGCGGTGGCGGTGGCGGTGGCGGTGGCGGTGGTGTTTGGAATTGAATCCATGTGGGATGAAGGAGCACCGACGGGGGAGAATGTGAGATTGAAGTGGTGGGGGGTTTAAAAACTGAAGGTAAGGTGGAGGGGGGTAACGTGAGAAGTGGTGCCGTCGCGTTAAGCAACGTTTATTTATTTACATACACTTTTTTTTCCTTCTTTTTTGTTATTATTGTTTATGAAAAAAGGATTCGTAATTGAAGTTATGTTTTAAGATAAGTGGATTAAGATAAGTGGACTGACAGTTTAGCTTTTTAAATGTTTAACTTTAACACATGTGATGGGTTGAACCAGTGCTTTTGGATGATTTACGTTTCGATTTTCGTTTACGTTTTGATGTAAATTTTGTTTAGAAATAAGTCGGGTCAGATATTATATGTTACTGTGTGTTTATTTTTTGTACGCTTTGAGTTGGTCTATGTTTTGATATAAGTTTTTTTGGAAACACGTAGGGACAAATATGATACGTTTTTCATTCGACTGTATAAATTTGTGTTATTCTACGTTTCGATGTAAATTTAGTTCCTAACCTTGTCGGGATGATTGTAATTTATATTTTGTCACGCCGCATACGGCGCTACTGCACGTGTTTTGTTATATACGTTTTGAGTTAGTCTATGTTTCTATTTCATTCAACGGTATAAATTCGAGTTACTCTACGTTTCGACATAAATTTAGTCTGAAAACAAGTCGTGTTGATTGTAATCAATACTTTATCACGTCGTGTACGATGCCAACGCAACACACGACGGGTAAAAAAGCTAGTTTTTTTTCAAGTTCAACAACTTATTTTGTTGTTTTTTTTATTTGGAATATTTGTAATTGAAATTATTTTATTGTTTTGAATAAAATACGTGTCTAGCTTTAAGTTTTTTGTGTAACTATATTAGACGTGCTATGAGTATATAAGAAATACCAAAACTTATGTGGATGGTCGTTAGTTTAGAATCTACTTTATTCTCTCGAGTTTAACAAATTAAAGAGAAAAAAAAAAAGAAGAGAGGGAAGGAGGGAAAAATAAATATAAAGTTTGTAAAAGGAAAATAATATTTGTTTCTAAGTTTATAGGGAAGAGAAAAGAAAGTTACAATGTTACTATAACGTTACAATGTTAGTTTGTTTCATGGTTTAGGTCCACATAGTGTTTCGTTTTCTTTTATATAAGGTTTCTATTGTTATCAATAACGTTGTTGATTCATTTTTTTTATATAAGGTTACGTATGTTATCAACATCCGCTTTAACCCGTGGATGCACGAAAACATTTATACATTAGTATTTATCAAAACTTTTCATCCTGTTGTAACGTGAGTCTTAATATAAGTTAATATATTATTATTGACATGATAATGCAAACTAGTTTTTAATAAACTAATGGATAAACGATTGGAAAATCATGCAGAGTTCGTGAAAACCAATAAAGATAACCAAAACCTATATAAGTTGCATAATAAAAACTAATGCACATGTTCTACCATATAAACTAAATCAAAAACAATATAAAACTCATGTACATACAATTCCCAAAGCAAGAAGAAAACATCTACAGTGCAAGTGTACAACATCATTGAATAGATATCAAACATCAATATAAATTTATATATACGTACAAAGAATGTGAGAGGAGATCGTACAAATTGTCTTAGGTTGCGTAATGTATGAAGCAACAGGTTGTAAATGTGTCTTTGTAGCGATGGGTGTAGGCCTGTTACCTGTAGGGTTTAATACGAATTTGTGCTAGAACTACACACAATATTATTTACTTACATAAATAACTATTTGTAATATTACGTTACTTATGCTACTTATGTAAATATTACGCATAAAATTATGCTACATATAATGATATTACACACTATGTGATACTAAGTATATAGATATTACGCTACATGTGTAAATATTAAAGTATACATAAGTTAGAGTATCTTATAGGTTCTTTCTTTTAAATTTATATTAATTTACAGTTTCGTCTTTAAACAATGAAAATTAAAAAAAAAATCACTTTTATTTTAAAATGTATTATGATGTGTATGTGTTTTAAATAGCTAAATACATGTTTTTAATATATCATCACGATGGAATGCGTTCACGTTGTTATGTTTTGTGGATTGCAAGGGTGAGAGATTAAAAGAAGAAAAATAAGAAAGAGTGGAATTCCATAAGATGACGTAATTTACATCCTTGAGGACGTAGCTTACGGCGGGTGCTTTAGATAAAAGAGTTGAATGACGTAAGACAGTCAGCAAGACCGTAAGATAGAAGAAAGGATGTAAGTTACGTCCTTGAGGACGTAGCGTACGTCGACTTACGATGGTTGATTAAATTCTCCGAGTTTTGATCATATTTAAGAGGGTTATCAATTCTAAAAACCCTAATTCGCATTGGCAGCAAAAAAGGACGAACTTTGGCGATTCTTGAGGATTCTTTCACTTCTCCAACTCATTCCAATCCATCAAAACATGTTTCAATCCGATTTTGTTGCTGAATTCGGGAAGATGCAAGGCTAATCTTCTCATGATCTACCTCGGGTAAAAGATTTTGTGTTATTAGGTTTTTGTTTGTGTTTAACTTGTGTTGGGATTAAACTGTAGAACCCGTTAAGTTCTTTTATAAGTTTAACTTGTGTTTTAGTTATTTAAACAATTGTTTTGGTTAACCTTGATTTGAATGTTACAAGATTTTGCGGAAATTGTGTGGTTGTAAGGGTATTATGCGCTAAGACTCGTTAGTCTTAGTTATCTATATCACTTGATCATTGCTCGTATAGAATCCCCCTTAAGGATTTTCCACTAAGCTAAAATAAACAACGACCAAAAATCAAATCCGGATCCCGAGGTGGATTACCCTTTTCCGCAATTGCTTCTAATCAATTTTCATTATTTCTAAGTTGTTTTCTTAGTTAATTTCTTAATCATTTAAAAATTTAATTTTACAGCCAAGAAGCAATAGTTCATAATTTAATACTTCAATCAATTTCTTATAAATCAAAGTACAATACACCGACCACTAATTACACGAGGATCGACAACCCTAACTAGTTTAAGGTGAATATGAATACACATTTTACATCTTATTTGATTGGTACTTCGACATCAATCATATTACAGTATATTTAAATAAGTAAATTTCTCTTTTGATCCTTGCGGTTTGGGTATTTTAACAATTTCAATTCAAAAAGAAATCTTTTGTCATATCATGCATCGTGGTTTCATTTTTGTAACGGTTTTGTCTATTAGACAAAACTAATATAGTTAGTGTCAGGGACTAAAACTGTTACAAAAATTAAACCACAAAGCATGATATGATAAAAAAAAATTCCTTTTTGAACTGATATATTTATATGCCAAACCGCATGGACCAAAAGCGAAATTTACTCCATTTAAATTCCATCATTTCCACTAATTGTCATTAACTTTCAGTTAAATATAGTCTTTTGTCTTGCATATGAGGGCAAAATTTTGGTAATCAATCTTTGTTGCTCTAAACTTGTTAATTAATGAACTAGCATGTTGTTTTTGTTGTTGTTTCTTCAATGGAATCATTTGCTCAGTTGAAACTCTTTCCAACTGATCAATATCATTAGTATTAGCATACATCAGTAGCAACCCAAACAACCTTAACTTCACATTAGGAACATCGTCATCAGATGAAACTCTTCATTAGTGAAAAATCCAACATATACAGAACAATGGTAACATGAGCTTAGTTGTAATTGAAGAGCAATTGTAGTTGCATTAATTATTGTATCAACAATTTTAAGGTGATTTAATCCCACCAATCCCCTGCTAAACTGATGATACCAAAACGACTAAATCGATTTCATTGTTGTATACCTTTTCAACAAGTCCTGAAATTCGTTTCAATGTGGATTGTTTGTAGGATTAATACAAGGAAGATTATCAACTTTATGAAATCGGCATCTAGCAATCTTCTAACAACAACAAATTCATGGTAGGATTATTACAAGGAAGATTAATATCACATAGTCATTATTCTATCTATAACACGCTTTTTAAACAAACCGTTTTAATGTATAGCAGTAAATAATATACTTAATTACTAAGAATAAAATGCTTAATTTGATGGTATAATTTTATTAAAAAAAAAAGGAATTTTATAAAAAGTTACGTCTGTTTAACTATAATTGTAGACTAAACAAAAAAAAAAAAAAGCCAACAATTGGTTTTTCCTTTTTTGACAATTTTTTACAGTTAAACTACGAAATTACCACAATCTCTATCTTAGCCATTATTTTACCCCTGTAAAGTATGTATGAATCTAGATGAATTCAAATAATTTTCTGTAATTGGGTTTCAAACAGATATATGTCTAAATTTTGAATTCGAAGTTTTCTGTTTTCTTTTTTTTGAAACTTAGCCTAAGTTTGATTATAATAAGGTATATAAATATTGTCAAATAATGTATGTCCACTGTAATGATTTCGGTAGGCTGTAAACCTCACATTTTAAATCGGAGATCAAATATAAAAAGCTTGGTTTTGGATATAAACCAAACCGAGAATAAAAAAAATTGAACTCGAATTCGGTATGTTAGAAACTGAAATGATTTTATATTGAAAGTTTAGCCCAAAATTTTCAAACTTAGCCTAATTTATTTGAAAGGTGAAAACAATACTAAATTTATTCTTTAATTCTGTAATTATCCAAAATAGTATAATCTAAGAATGTTTCACTTTGTTTTCATTTATGCGTGTTTATCTTTGATAAGAATAACAAATGAATACGTATATGTTTATTTCCTTAATTAACGATAAAATATATTTAAGTGTATTTCTTCATTAGTTTGTACAATTAAAGTTAAAGAAACAAACATTGAACTTTTTTCTAAGGGAACACGTTAGTATCTCATGTTACAACAGCCAGAACAATATGTATTATTATAGATAACTCACAAACCTAAAATCGCACATGAAACACCTACCTGGAAAGACTTCTTGATCGATCGTTGGTAACCTTTCTTGATGTGTTTCCCATATATTTCTTATCTCTCAACTAAGGTAGAAACCTTAGTTTTATAGACACATTAAAAATGTAAAATCATTTAACAACATTAAACAAAAACATTATATCAGTTGAACCTCTTAACTAAACTCGGTTCTAAAGATAAGAAATTGGTTTCTAGAAAATTATGTGATTCGGAGCAAAATTCATCTATGCATGCACAAGGATTTGGGTCCGCAAGGTTTTGGTGTGCACAAGTTCAAGATTTTTTTTGCCATTTGAATCAAATTTCACGCATCTAATGCACATACGGAAAAGATGAAGTAAAGCAAAGCTAGAAATGCTTATTAAACACATTCATTTTTACTTATATAAACCACGTCAATGTTTATGTATTCTCTTATGTGTGGGATAAGTTCTTACTAAATTTCTCAAAACGCTTTTCATTTAAATTCATCTCTTTTAACATCGATATCTTATTTGTTTTATAAAAAAAATCAAGAAGACTATATGCATTTGTTTACCTCCAGTCATGTCACTGGTGTCATGCAAGATTTGGCAGTTTATAGAATCTTGGTGACACCTCCAAAATTTATTATATTTTCTCTATTAGAGATCTTTTGAAAGTGCATGGTGGTGTTAGCGCAAACTCAATGAAGAAGGAGGTCACACGCATAGTCATTCTAAGTTTCTAATTACTCTTCGGTGTATTTAGAAAGCTCGAAATGATGTGATCTTTAAGGTTTATGTCAAGAGAGTTATTGAAGAAGTTACATATTGCCGTTTATATGGGTGTGTAATAGAGTTAGAAAGAGGTCTTTGCAATGGATGAATTGGTGCAACTTTTTCTTTTATTCTAGTTCTTTTGTAATGGTGTTGTGATTGTAATTCTAACGCCTCGCTAGATTTCCAATTAATGATATTTGAAGTTTCCGTTAAAAAGTTACAAATATATATTATCAAGAACAACACAAACAATGTTAAATAAGAATTAAAAACTAGTTCGGTCTAAAGTTACCCTAAAACTATTGCGTTTCCAACAACAAACTACATGTCTTGTTAGTTACTTTTAACAGCGAGATGAAATACTATTAAAAATTAGCCAAAGACTATATAAACAATATAAACAAAAAGAAACTAAATGAAAAAAAAAATTACATATTAATGTTAAAAGATTGTCATTTGTTTCATTCCACCTTGATCTTATGCAAACGATTGTTGATCCATAGATAAGACATTGACTTGGCATCTTCAAATAAGGTTTCCGCCGAGGAATGTTTTTTATTAAAAACCCAATCATTTCTTGCTTTCAAATGCACCAACAACCCGTCATTATAATAGCTTGAATAAGCTCATTTTTTGCTTTGTCTCCCGCCATGGGGTCTTGACTCTCATAATATCTTTAAAAGAAAAGGCGTATATAGGTTGAATTTTCAACAACTGGCTGATAATCGCCACAAAATGTGACACGCGGTGAACAAATGGTCATGTGATTTCATTTGCAGCTAATTATTAGTTATCTAAAAGTAAAGAAATAAAAAGTAGGATTTTATTTTTAACTTTTGCGATTTCACTTTTATAATATTAGTAAAGTTTTTGTAAAAAGAATTATAGATCGATCTAGCTTTAGATGCTTTTGAAAAGTCTAACTTTCTGAATGTAACGTTTTGCAAATGAGCAATAAAAGAAAGACTTTTTCCTTCCTTGGAGAAAGTTAGGAAAACGATCTATATCATTTTCTATTTTATTATTTGAAAAATGTTCAAATACAAAATGTATTTTTGCTACAAAGTATGAGAAGACACAATGAGTCAAAAAAAAGTCACAAAAAAATTATATCTCACAATCTAAATCGAACTTCAAAAAGTAATTCTGAGCTTTTGTTCCCCTAGCCGTCCTCACTAAGAAAAAAAATAAACGAAAAATAAAAAAAATAAAAAAATTAACGTTTTTTTATTGTGTCATTTATGAAAGACACAATGACGTCATTGTATCATTGTGAAAGACACAGTGACGTCATTGTGTCATTATGAAAGACACAATGACGTCATTGTGTTATAAAAGACACAATGAAATTTTTATTTATTTATTTATTTATTTTTTCTGAAAGAGGACGACGAGAGGAACAGAGACTCCGAAGTACTTTTTTGAAATTCGATTTATATTGTGAAATATAATTTTTTTGTAACTTTTTTAGTCTCATTGTGTCTTCTCACACTGTGTAGCAAAAATACATTTTATAGAATAATCTCACCCTTATTATTTATTTATAATATTTGTTTTTATAGCATCTTTTATGTGATTTAAAAGGATGGTTCCGACAGATATATATTGTTAGCGAGAGAGAAGAGGAAGAGGGGAGCGTTTTTTGTTGCGTTTTTTTTTTAAATTTTTTTTAAAAACTGTGTATATAACTATATAAGAGACTATCCGTAAGTGGTGACGTGGCTGATATTTCTAGGGTTCGATTGAAGAAGCCTTTTACATATCAATAAAACAAGCCAACAAAGTTACGTGAACAATCCACGTGTGATTTTGATAACAAGATATCATAGGTAAAACTTGTTAGATAGCTTAGTCTACTGTCTATTTGCACTATTTAGACTAATTAAACTTTTTAATTAACTATTGTTAGTTTATGATCTAAAAATAAATAAGTTAGTGCGTGAATATATTACTATTGTAAATAAATTTTGGATTGTTGGTTTCTAATCAGTATGGAGAACTTATTTTTTTAAACGACACGTGTCACTATATGACATATTATCATTATTTTTCGTCTTTCTTTCATCTTAAATGATAATATTAATGTTAAGGATATTAAATAAAAAAATTAGAAAAATATTTCTAGATATTAAATAACAACGATATTAAAAGTAATAACTTTGTTTTAATTAATTACAATTTTATGATAATATTCTATATCTTATTTTACTCATTTGATACATAATTCTCTAACCTAGTTGTTTATAAAAAAATGCTATTTGATTAGTAGTGACACATTTAATTCTTTTTATATATTGACGGATGTATATTTTTTGTTTTGATTATAAGACTTGGGATATTTTGTTTTTGATCCTTCTGGATTTTGGCAGGATTCAAAGGAATTTAAGAGGAAAAAATTAACCACAATAAAACAAAGTAGCGGGTGAAATAACAAATATATAATTAGTGTTACGTGTATGAATAAACGAGTGAGTCAAATCCAGTATCGACATGTATAATTTAATGGAGCTTGAGTTTGGTTGGACTCGTCAGACTATGCATACAAATATATCTTGAGAAATAAATGTGATTGCTATGTTAAATGAATTCTAAGATAACTAGGCTTACCCGACCTGCACTTTGCGAGAGGAATTCCAGCATGATCCGAAATATCAAAATGTGAAAGCAACACGTTGCGGCAGCATTTGCACGTGACGTGATAACGTATTGACTAACAATCGACCTGACTTTTTATACCGTCGAATAAAGCGTTTTAAGTTTGACCCCACTCATTTCCGAACAAACTTACGTCAAAATGTAGACAATGTCGAACATAGATCATCTCAAAGAGTATATAAAAATATACATGTAGACGTTTTATATTTGATCTGACTCACAACGACAAGTAAAACCTAAATTTTAGAAATCTAAGGAGGTTAAGGTTACATTTTACAAAGTTTTAAAACGTGTTAGGATGTGAATATGTTAAAGTTTACCAGTTAAAATGTTTAATTAACATTCAAGAAACAAATTATGTATATATTATTATTATTATTTTTTATTATTAATAATAATAGTAGTAGTATTAATAATAATAATAATATTATTATTATTATTATTATTATAATTATTACTATTATTATTATTATTATTATTACTATTATTATTATTATTATTATTATTATTATTATTATTATTATTATTACTACTACTATTACCGTAGAATTAACTATGGATTAATATATGTATAATTCGGCAATGCTAATAACTCACATGTTATGATTTTATATTTTTATATGTATTTCAAGCAAATACATTTAATAATATGGATGCTAATAACTATTTACATCTTTAAATATTCTTGAGCTTATGTTACATAATTTTCGGTTTCTATCAGTATTATGTTAACTTGGTATGAGTCGTGAACACAATAAAACACAAGAACTTTATGATTAATTAACTTCTGAGAAAACAACTTACAAAGAACTCAAAGAAACTATTCTACTTAATTAGGAAAACACCTTTGGGAAACAAGCTACGTGACCTTATCTCTAATTCAAACTTACAATTAGATAAACTCAAACATTAAACTTATCTCTCATACATACATAAATATATATATATATATATATATATATATATATATATATATATATATATATATATATATATGTATAAGGGATCCTAAAAAAAACCATATTGTTTTATGAAAACTAAAGAAAATCAATGAAACCAGACATATAATGTATACATTTTTTTATCATCACCCTCTGTATATGTGAGCTATTTCATGTAAGAATATATTTTGAATTATCTCTTACAGAAGTATGTTCATAAAAATAAAATTATCATTACAGTTATAAGAAAAATGAGATTAACCCTTGTAACTACTTTATATTCACACATCAAACGGATCTTTGCATTTGATATGGATGTAAAGTTGTATGATACGTGTCACTATATTGTGTGTTTGCTTTATACACATGTATCATTATCAATGTCTCTTCGATTCTGATAAGATGGCAAACTGCATACGATGCGAGACATTAATTGTGTATCTGTTATTTTCTTCTCATGTCACACGATATGAGAATACAATTTTTGGGACTAGCAAACCTATTTTAAGTAAAATCCCACGAAATACTCAAATTCAAGTTGGTATTATTTTATTTTTATCAATGTTCAGGTATTTGCTATTTTAGGATTAAAGTTCATTTAGTTTATTATAATTAAAACAAACTCATTTGAACTCGTAGAAAGTGTTTGTGAGGTCGGTTAATCATTGTAGTGGTCTAGACATGTAAGTAATTGGAACAATATCAACGGTATTTCAACTTATAGGTTTGATAGTTGTTTGTGTTGGTTTATAATGAAAGGACCAACTACTCATATGAGTGATGATTGTACTTACATTATAAACTCCCAATGCGTTAAGAGATGGGTTGCACTTATTAATAATCATCGAATAGCTGTTGTTAGTTGATGTGTGATTAGTAAAACTTTGTTATTCTAACGTCTCTATGATAAAAGTCGTCAAATTATGAAAAACCTGTCAAGCGTGAGAACTATGATAAGTATAATATTGTATCCTGCTAATTGTTGATATTATATGCTCCAAACGATAATCATTCTCCCTTCTTGGAATCACTTCAACTATCTTTGGAAATTTCAACTTATATAGTGAAGGAACACAAATTATATACTAAAAAGCCAAATATTAATATATGACTAATAATCTATACTTGTGGACAAATAATCTAATTATTTTATCTTCGATTTATGTTATTATAACAATACTCATTTAATATTATATTATTAAAAAAATTATTTTCTGTTTATACATATAAATAAGCATTGGGTTCGGTCATCAAGATTAAGATCCGTTGTTATTTTCCTAACGTTTGTTCATTAATGTTGAGATAATGACAAGATACACAAAACCAAAAACCAGTAAACCACACCACTCTAAAGCAGATTGTATTCAGTTTGGTGTTTTCTAAATATATATTTTTAAAAAGTACTTGGTTTGGTTTCATAATTATTAAAATTAGGTTTTAGGTTTTGTTTGGCATCGTTACAACAAGGATTCAACCAAATACTTTTTATTTTTTAGTTTTTAAACATCATACTTCAAGTTCGACTTTTCAAATAAAAAAAAACAACTTATAGTATTTGATTTTAAAACATAACGAATTCGATCAAAACCATATGATAACCAATTCAAACAATCTTTGAAATAAACAATTCTTAACTAAACTCTCCTTCGATCTTTCAAAACATAGACGCCATCTAATAGCCTTTTCTCTACCACCTCTTTAAGTTCTTCGCTTGCCATTTTCATGTCTTCGTCCTGTTTAAGGTAGAAGCTCCATCACAAGAAAACTGTATAATTAATTTGAAGTTTTGTATGAGGATCCGATATAACCGCAAGCTCAAATAACATGTTTTTCCTAGCTTTGTCTTCAAAATATTTATCATGCTTATTATCATCATTGATATCATCACCATAAAATCAAAGAGTTACTCATCTTGATTAAATAATCTAAGTTATCATTTATATTCATAACCTAATAAAAGAACTGATATGATAACATCTGTTGAAACTGAAATCAATCTATGCAAGTTTTTGTTTAGAGGACGCCTAGTAAATCAAAGAGTTTAATGTTAGCATCCCTTCTTAACATGTCTTATGTGTTATTCCATGTAGTCGAGATCGATAAAAAGAGATAAGAAAGGTTAAATTCAATATTTTTAAACTTTTCGAGCCTAGCATCGGTTGATTGTCTTAGGGATCTAACTGCTTTTGATTTGGTTGTTTCATCATATGTTTTCACTCTACTTTTAAGACACGAGTCAAACACCTAATATGGAGATAAATATATTACCTAATAAATTAGGTAACATAACCCTCAATAACCCACCTGCAACGTCATTTGACAATATATCATACATGGTGATAATCATTACATCTTGTATCCCTCTCTCATTAAGCACTTTTTAATAGCCTTTTTTTAGGCATGTTAATGGTTAATTGTTGGTATCACCAAGGTAGTAATTATTCGTCAATACTAAGATTCATGATTCTCTTATGAAAGATCCCTTCTAATAGCATTACTCATTACCCGTAAGACTTAAGATTCATAATTTTTTTATCGCCAATAAAATGAGCATCTTATATCTTGGATTCATGTAATTGCTATGTTGATTTGAACTCTTTGTGTATCTATACATGTGTAGCTTGTATACACAGAACAATCAAACTAATATGTTTATTTATTTTTTAAATTTTAAGGAAATGAGCGAGAAACAATTACCATCATATTTATATCTTTTCCTTTGTTATAAATATTTAAGATTAAAAATAGAGAATGGTTTATTTCTTTTCTTTTATTGTCATTATAATTTATGTTCTGTCTAGATCCCTTCAAATTTATAATATGTATTAGAGGAACAGAACCATAGAGGAACGAGTATGGTGATAAATCTATGGAGTAAATCCGGGTTAAATTCCTCTTAGTGAAGATGATTATAGTTAACAATAGTTGGTAGAACTAAGGTGGACAAAAACATTTTGGGTCAAGTTTAATATAAGGGTATCATATACCGTAAACAACTTACACCCCTAGTTTATTTCAAATTTAATATGACGATCTTAATACTTGATTTAGGGGTGTCATTCGAGTTTTTTTAATTGGGTTTCAGGTTTTTCGGATCGGGTTCCTCGGGTTTTTAGGTGTAGGAAATCAGCCCGAAGACCAAACCAAGTAAGTAAAATTTAATCGGTTTTCGGGTTTCGGTATTCGAGTTTATTCGGGTCGGGTTAATCGGTTTTCGGGTTTAGACTAAACCATTAAGTTTTAAATTATTTGTTATCTCAAATGTTTGTGTAAGCAATATGTATGTGATTAAAATGTATATATGAGATTTAACATATGTTATCAATATAGAATTTCTTTTATTATCTCAATCCAAAAGTGTTTGTATATTTACGTTTACTTTGTTATGCATATTCAAATGTTAAAGGATATTATATTTTGATTGTCCTTGAAATTCACATAATAAAATTGAACCACTAATATTGAAATATAAAGTTTAGAAAATCATGTTTTCAAATCTCACAAAACAGTAGCATAATACACACATATAAATAAATCTTAGAATTTTTTAAAAACTAATATTTGGGTTGACCCGAATCTCTCAAAATCAACCCAAATACCAAACCATTTATAAAAATTGGGCTCGGTTTAATGTAATAATCAGGTTGGGTTGCTCGGGTTAGTCCTTAATCGAGTTCGAGTTGATTTTATTTGGATTTGATATTCAGGTTCGAGTAAAAAACACACCCCTAACTTTGATTTCCACATGCAATGTCGTAGCAAAGGACCAAAACGTACCATTGACATTTCAAATTTTATAATTAATTAATAAACAAGAGAAACTATTATCATTAAAAAAAAAATTAAAGTTCTAGTAAAAGTTAAGGAAAAGTATGTTGCTAACTATTTCACAAAAGGGTTTGTAATATAATGATATCTGAATGTGTATATAGTGGTGTTTATTCTTATGAGATTAAGTGCATAGTAATTATTTGTGAAGATTTTTAAGTAATATTAGATGTGTATGTGTATTTATCGTTCTTAAATAATAATTAAAAAAATATTATATAAATTTGTTATCATAGGCGTGAAGTGACCACTTGTCGTCCCATTAATTTTGTGGTCCACTCTTGGGCTCAGGGATTCTCCTGTTTTTATGGCCCATTTCTTTGGAGACTTTGGCCATGTGACATTGTGGCCCTCTTTATTGTTTCTTTTCCTTAAATAAAATAAAATCAATTTTTAGAAAATATATAATTAGTATGGCACCTGAAGCATCGTGCTACTTATTTCTTTTTTTAGTAGTTCTTATAATCAAATCATTTAATTTGACTATAACTATGACTAATCATCATTTTTTTTTATTTTTATATTATAATTGTTATATACAAAGATGTTTATGGAAGATAATTTGATTGGTTTGCGCTCTATCACACAAAATTATAATGTTGTGTATTGCATGTCGCAAAAGAGATGATGTGGCTATTTTCTTAAATAATTTGCACCTCGTGATGATATGTGATGCCATGACATGTTTTCATTGGATGACTTTGACTTGCAAGTATGAATTTTCTGAGAGATGCCTATACTAGTAAACCACCCTCACTTTGTGTACATCATCTATATCACTCATGGGGCTATACAACACGTATAGTCACTTCCCGGCTAACAAAGCTATAATCCGTCACATCAATCAATTCCTGCCCCGTACAATACGTAAGTGCCATTCGCTAAAAAAAATTAAAACCTTACTTTAACATAGTTTCATTAACTATGTTTTACAATACTAACGTGCTCTTCAGTATTAAATATGTTTCTTCGATGAAACTTAGTTCTTGATCATTAACTTGATTCTTTAGTGTTTTTAGATATATTTGCAATTATAACAATGATCAATATGATCAGAATATAAGTTCGTTTTTTGTAATATTGTTAGTTACAAAAATAATATAAGTATCGTAATTTGATTGGTTTCTACTTCATTTTACATAATACTAATGTTGAATGCCACAAGGCACACAAGGCGCAAAAGAGATGACGTGGCTATTTTTTATTGACTTGCGCCTCATGACTCATATATGATGCCATAACATGTTTTATCGGATGACTTTGATGCATAACTAAGAACTTCCTACGTGGTGATTATATTGGTACACCACCTTCACCGTGCGTACACCATCCATATGAGTAGTATAGTGTTATATGACTCGTACAGTCACATCCTAGCTGATAAAGCAACAACCTATCACATCATTCCCGCCCTAAGCCTATACAATACGTATGCATTAGACACACATAAAAAATTTAAAATCACTAATACCCATACGAATCGTACAATGTTATACGACTTATATAAATGTCAGTGGCGTACTGTTAACCTGGCTAGTACATGTACCAATAACCAGAACCTCTTCTAAAAACATTTATAGTAGGTTTATTAAAATTTTGTGAGTGAAATCTTTAAATTATATGAAATGGTTGTGAGTGTAGGAGAGAGAAAATATTATCGTTCATCATTAAATTTAAAAAAACATTGTTTTTTCTTATAAAATTTTTAATATTTTTTAAAATAGTTGTAAATGAAAAAGAAAGTAAAAATAATGATAAAAATATAAAAATATTATTTAATTAAAAATAATAATTTTTGATATAATTATAAAAGTAATAATAAAAAACCTGATATAAATGTTCTAATTCAAACGGTACAAGTATGGATTTAAATTATTTAATACACCAAAGAACGCAAAAATGAGATAAGTGTCAAATTTTTCCTTGGATGAATGGATATGGCATCATTATAGAAAAGTCAAACACCACTTAAACACTTCTTTTAGACAACAAAACTTTTCCTGATTTCTCTTACTTTTTATCATCATATTAACCGAGCCGAACCGAGCTGACCTTTGCTCGTGCTTGGCTCGTTTCTAAATCGAACCGAGCCGATCGGCTCGTTTACAACCGAGCAGAAAATCGAACGAGCATTTTTCGAGCGAGCGTCGAGCGAGCGCAAACGAGCACCGAAAAAATTATACAACCCAATTATCTTGTATGTCATACGATTTTATATTGTGATTAACATGTGTTAATGACTTAAAAAGTATCACATTTCATAACATAATATTTTTATGGATAACAATATGTTATGACTGACGATAATGCTAAGACTGTAGCCGATAAGGCGAAGAGTATATTGCAGAGAACGATGACGGTGAGAGCGGGAGATGATTAACAAAACTTGTCTCTTAGCGGCTTGGGATTTAAATTTTATGCTTAGTTTAAAATTCTTTATTAGGTTGATTGATCAAGTATGCCTAAATATAATTATAAATTTATATATAGTAGGCAAAATCGACTAGAGTACTATGTATAAACTATATAAACATATATATGTATATAAATTCGAGCTGAACCGAGCCGAGCGGACCTTCGCTCGTGATTGGCTCGTTTACAAACCGATCCAAGCCGATCGGCTCGTTTACAACCGAGCAAAAATTCGAACGAGCATTTTTCGAGCAAATTCCGAACGAACGTCGAGCGAGCGTCGAACGGCGAGCGGTTTGAACAGCCCTAATATTAGTACATTAGAAAATATTAATTAACATACATATGCCCTTTCACTTTTTAATGTTGCTATATGTTCCCTAAGGGTAAAGAAAGACAATAAAGAAACCGAATATCATGTGGCGCACGCAAAGGCCACACTCTCTAGATAGCTACGTGTCACTAAACAACACTTTTCTAAAACCTCCCTTCCACTTCACCAAAACCTCCAAACTCACGTTATCTCGATGGAATTAATTTCTTCCTATTTAGACTTTATGATAACAAATAAATACATACTTCTTTTATGTACCAAAGGGCATATATAATTACGGTATCATAGTGTTTAATAAAAATGTTGTGTTTTACGTGGTTAAAGATTTTAATTTCATGATAGAAATTAGTTTGAACAAGACCGTTAAACGAAAAAAAATAAGATTAAAAACGTTAAACCACACACGCATGTTGCAGCATATTACCTCGTAAAATCTAGAGGTGTAAATGTATTAGGGTTAAAAAGAGTACAAACCATTATGTACACAAAAGTTAGTAATCGTAATATATATAATTTTATTAATATATATGTGAGTTAATATACAGTAATCGGTTAACTAATTAGTTAATCATCTATAATTCCTTATAGATATAATCTTTGATAAAGAATATTCACACTTCTATGACCTTTGTCTTCTGTTATCTCAATTAGCTTAAGACAAAGAAAAAACTATGATATGCTAGTTCAACAAACAAAGGTTCATTTTTTTTTATAACTTTTGTCATCTAAACTAGCAGAACACACTTCATATTTTTTCATATCATCAGCTTGTTTGGGACCTCTTGCCACATCACCACTTTCGGTATTTGAGATAGCGGAAGTCTTAAACCCAAAAACAAACCTAAAAAACAATTCAACATTAAAAAGTAACCTAATTTTAAAAAATTCTGAGGTTAGTTTGGGACAACTTTTTTTTTTTTGTTTTAAGAAGAATCAATATGTTTAAATGAAGTTCTAAAATTAATCATTTATTGTAAAAGTAAGTAATATTTTATTGTTCGTATATTTTAATTCATATTTTTAACCAAATTCTGATGTTTTAGGTATTAATTTGTATGTAATGGCGACGCTTCCAGTGGTAAAGAAAGTGATGTGACATAGGTGGTGGTGTCACGACCACGTTTAAAAGGTGGTGTTGACTATGGTGGTCGGTTGATACGTATTGATTGTGTCGAGCTAAATCATATGTTGTTTGAGAGATCATTCAACTGAAAACATAAAAATTCATTTTCGCAAAGTCCATGGGTAACCCCTTGAGAAGGTGACGCGAGAAACTTTTCACCTATTATAAACCGTTCAAGTAATCCTAAATTATATAACTCACAAGTACTCATGCCACCACCCCAACACACTCACTTTTTCAACTTGCCTCGTCAACTTCGTAAACTTTTAAAAAAAATTCAAGTTTAATTGACAAAGTTTTCAACTTAACTTAACCTTCAGTTTTCTAATGTTTCAACTTGACACCTCATACCATATATAATACATGCTTTTAACATATTATTTCTATTACTAATTTTTTTAATAACTTCGTTCACTAACTTTTACTTTAAAATACAAATTTGTGGTTGTTTAGCTTTTTTTTCTTGACTTATTGGTACAAATTTGTTAAAAACGAGATTGCAATCAAAATAGAGAATTTATTGGTATCGTAGGTTACATCAACTCTATTTTCGATATTAAGAACAGAGGTGTCATAACTTTATACTTTTCTTTTATTTACTTAATCATGTTAATGTCATCGTTATAACGCGACTAACGAAGTACGAAAACACGCACATCGTGCCGGCTTAGTTTCTATTTAAATAACATTTTCCAAACAAACTCTTTTTGAATAACTTTTGTCTGGTATTGACTGGTTTACTTGAATCTATATAAGAGAGAGATGAAAAGTCCATAACCGATCCAAGTTATGTCAACTGTTTATGGTCAACTGAAGATATTATTTTTTCTTTCAATTATTATCTTTTTTCAAATATTATCTTTTTCAATTAGAACTTTTTTATGTTTACAAATGGCTCATATTAAATTAAGTCAAATATAACATGGAACAATTTCTTTTATCAATTATGAGTTGTTATGCCCACATGGGGTAAGTTTCCACGACGTGCCTCGACTAGTTAGGGTCACCTTTGCAATAATTAAATCGATACTACTTGCTTCTCATTTTATAATAATTTTTTTTATCAAAATAAAGTAAAGTATTTCATTATTTATCAACTATCTTAAAGATCATTTAATATCACATACTAGTTACTTATCATGTTATGCTTATGACAATTATAGCTCTAACTAATAGATTATTTCAAGAATCACAAATAGCATAAAAACTAATATGTAATAACGATTAACGATTCTAAATTATATACTTATTATGAAAATGTATAAATGTGATTACTACTTCATGCACGAAAAATTACCATAATACTAAAAATTGTTTTCAAGTGAGTACTACATTTGACGCATCTAACACTTATGGTTTTCTTCGTCTCCCTCTATGTTTCTTACCTATATTACACTAACTTATTTGTTTTGAGATAGCTGGTTTGACGGATGTGGTAATCTCGAAAGTAAAATAAACCATATGCATCTCCAATCAGGTCGGGGGGTAGGTCGGTCTCCCAAATTAAGGTGTTCGTGGAAGTTGGAACCCCATCTACGTTATATTACCGCCTTACAACAAACTACTACTCATTGTTTCATTTTGTAGATTACTCCATTACAACAAAAACTAGTAGTGATTGATATGGATCAATACGCACGTGACACGCAGCTAGATGAAAGCAACGTGGATGCAACGGTGTAGGTAGAGCAACGGGAGCTCCAAGAAAGACTCTGAACTATGGAAGAAGTGTTGTGTCGACAACAGTCAAGACTGCCACTCCTTGATACCTTTTGGTTACTTTGCTAGATTTGTTGTTGGATCGTGGTTATATATGGATTAAGAAAACTTTTGTATTTGATCAGAAGTTAACAAATACGTAATCTAAGTTAACAACTTACTAACAAACACAAATACTTTGACTAAATATAAGTACATAAGTTGTTCTTTTAAAGTGTTCCTTTTATTAATCAAAACTGAGTATAAATAGTAATATGTAGCAGATACACAATTGACTTAACAAAACTTGCCTCTATTATATAAGTATAGGGTTTTACACTATGAAATCTAAACAATAAAAGTAAACTATTATATGTTCAGGATGTACAACAAGATAGACAATTAGCACATCAGAGTTAGACAACTTCAGTACTATGTTGTCTCCAAAAAGCAGAACACAGCAGCCGTCGGTACAGATAATATTGTCTTGTGTAACAGTTGATCAACAGCTCATGGAATCAATTTGACTAAGTTAGAAACATACTTCTAGTATAAGTTTTAATCTAATGAGAAACTTCTTTTAGTTTACGGTCCATTATTACTATCAACAACTTGTTATTTACAATTACCTCAAATCAACATCATGTTTTTATTTAATTTTTTTAAAAAAAATTGCTAACAACTTTTACATTGTTGAAATTATGTAGTAATTCCACAGTGATAAGTATGCCATTGATACGTAACTAATACTAACAGTTGTTAAATTATGTCTGTAATCTATCGTTGAGGCTCTTCGACGACGATCTTATCCGTGGTTCAATTCCGTCGGCAAGATAATCACCCACGCCATGTTACTGGGCGAAGTATCGCCTACGCGACCCACCTTCACCGAGTGACTCCCAACAGGTTCATCTATTGCTAAAAACCCTTTGATTTGTAATGAATTACGCATACAACGTAGGTACACACCAATAGTTTTTTTAAACCAAAAACTAATATATAATTTCATGGTTAAACAATCGAACTGAACATGAACTACTTGAGAGTGACTAAATAAAGTTTGCATCAAGTCGAACACAAACATATTTTGAAATTCCTCTAATGAACTTTGTCGATCACGAGTTTCAATCCTTGAGTTTGATTTAGATTATGACTTATAAACGAGTTTATTACTTATATAATTATAAGTAATGTGTGATATAATATATAGTTAGATAGCCGTTATAAAAAATGATAAATGTTATTATACAAAATTATTATGATAAAACTAAATAATACATCGCATACTAATAGATAAATTATATATGTACATACATATACACACATATACATAAATATAACTCAAAACAAATTAATATTAAAGTCTTTTAAATTAAACTATATACTCTAAATTAAAAATTAAATATCATTATGTCAGTCAAAATTATTTTAATTTCATCACAACTGTTTACTTCACATAGTATGAACCTTAAATAATTTATTAGTTCAGTATAGTAACAGCAGTCCACAAATCTTTGGGAATAATATAATAACCAAATTTTAGAATTAAATTAACTGAAAAATGTTAAAGCAAGAATTATATTTCCTAAATAACACATGGACGATATTTTGGCAGATATATAATCCCTACCTAATTTGCTTTTACGGGTTGTCAACGGCTCCAACTTCCATCAATGTTAGCTAAAAAAAGATAAGTTTATAGTATAAAAAAATAATAAATAGTGTTGTAAATAACTAATTAAAAAAACTAAACTACTAATTTGATACATTAAATATTGATTTGTTAATTTCTTTTGCGACCACAAATGCATACATCAATTTAAGCCTACTTTTAAAACTACCCTCAAGACTCAAAGCTTTAATTTTATAAATAGTTGTATAACAATGTACACATCATTTATCTATAAACTTTCTAATATTTTGTTAATTTAATGCCTCCAAACATGAAATTCTCATGGTAAAATGTGTACTTAACAAGTAAATGTTATGAGTTCATATCCTGCTAATTGTAAGTCTAGTAATTTTAAAAGTAAAGCATGCATATAATAAATAATATGTGTGTCTGCGATAAAAAAGAAATTTATTAAATTAATGACAAGAGAGCACATAGCCAGATGGTACCCAAAATGTCAAAATGTTAACTTGTTTATCAAGTGGTGAAATGATAATCAATGATCTTTAAATCAAATGGTTAGGATGAGGTATTCTAATATCCTAATATTTTATAAAAATAAGTGAATGTTTTAGGTACAAGTCATACACTCACACCTTTGACAAAATAAAAGGGTTTAGGTGGGCCCAAAGTGTTTTTTCATATAATGTGAATTTCCTTCTGATGATAGTCTTCAGTTTCTTACTTATGTATTGAAGATATCCGGTGAGCCAGTAACCCGTCAGTGATATAATTAGTCATTCAAAGAAAAAAAAAGAATAACGTATATGTAAGATGGATTGATAGATTTATAAGTTAGTAGTTATAATTACTATTTTGTTAATTTAATGCTGGGTATATTGTGACACCCATATTAGAGACCAGCTTCTACGGTGGACGCGAACACACCAGATATCTCACTCCAGAAAGCAGTTATGGGTGACAAAGAGAGGACGCGTACAGAGGTGTCATTAGCATCACCTAACTGTCACTCAACCGCGTAAAACGCGTCTTCTTTTTCATATATATATTATATACCACTCGCCGGAACCCTAACTAACCACCACAACCACCGCCACACTCACCGGAAACATTCAATTCACCCCCTACAATGGCCAAAAGTTCATCTATCAACGACACAAACGACTTCGAGAAAGTGTTCCGTAAATTCGACGCCAACGGCGACGGTAAGATATCCATCACCGAACTCGGATCGATCCTCGGCGCACTCGGCTCCGTCACGCCGGAGGACGAACTGAAGGTCGTAATGTCGGAGATTGATACGGATAGAGACGGATTCATTGATCTCGAGGAGTTCATCGCGTTTCAGCGGCGAGGATGTGCCGCCGGCGACGGAGCGGCGGTGAATAAGGAGCTCCGTGAGGCGTTTGATCTGTACGATCAGGATAAGAACGGTAAGATCTCCGCGGCGGAATTGCATTCGGTGTTGAAGAGTTTAGGCGAGAAGTGCTCGTTGAAGGATTGCCGGAAGATGATCAAGTCGGTTGATGTTGACGGTGATGGTTGCGTGAATTTTGAAGAGTTTAAGAAGATGATGAGCAAATAACTCCGGTGAATTCTCATGGTCTCATGATTCTCATCGTCAATCAATCGATCAATTGTTCTGTGTATAGACTCTCATCGTCTTCTTGTTCTCGTCGCTAATCAGGTAGGTTGATTTGCTTCTAGTTTTCCGGTTATTTTAGACGTATAACTGCAGAAATCAATACTGCGTTTATCTAATTCATAAATCAAACTTCCACTGTTTAAAAGTGTAAATTGTTCTATGAACATGTCAAATCGTGACAGATTTAAGTCGTTTAACATTTTCGTTCCATCGTTCTACTGATAATCTCTGTTAATGCTAATTCATGAATGAAACTTCCACTTTGTAAAACCGTAAATCGTCTATGAACATGTCAAATCGTGACAGATTTAAGTCATTCAACATTTTCGTTCTATCATTCTACTGATTGTCTCTGTTAACGCGGATTATATGTTATATACACCACCTACTTCTAAACTGCAGTTTATAAATCTGTAAGATGTCGTTTACAACTTTGTAAACTGTTGTTTAAAGTGTAAAATGCAGTTTACTTTGTTTTAGACTTTTACATAGCGTATGAATTAAAAACCCCTTCATAAATGAAAATTTCACTGTATAAAACTGTAAATCGTTCTATGAACATGTCAAATTATGACAGATTTCAAGTCATTTAACATTTTCATTCCATTGTTCCACTGATTCTCTCTGTTAATCGATAATTTGACAGCATCATGGGCTGAATAATTTAAGTTTCATTTGTTTTTCCGGTGAATTTGTTTACATAATTCAACTTTTGACGATAGATTACTGTTGACGAATCTGTTTATAATTGGAATAAAGTTGTGAACATGAAATCCAGATGTTTATAGTTTTTTATGTTATTTTTGGTGAATCTGTTGTCAATATTCTTAGCTGTAAGGAGAAAGATGGAATCAATTGCTTTTTGTGACACGCGTCTACTGTTCGTTGGGTAAATACGTGATTACGATCACGCGAAGTTGGTTGGCTTCCGTTCAACTTTCTTCATGTTGAACGATGACTGGTTTAAATGGTTAGCCAATTAAATAAAACTATTAATATTCTGTTTCCGATAAAATAAAACAGCTGAAGTCATTTAAATGGTTGTTGCGTTGGTACTTGAACATTTATATTGGATTATTTAAGTGTTTATTTATAGTGAGTATAATTTTTGAGCAGCTATCCCCGTAAGAGGCTTACACGATCATCTTAGTATCCTGAGTATGAAACTGAGATAATCTTCAGGAGGAATCTCATATTTGATCATAAAACGTACAGACCTAACTTAAATTTTTTTTGGTCACGAGTAGGACTTGAAACCCAAGAGATTTTCTTATTTTAAAGAAGTCTTGAGTCTTAAATTATCTCACTTCGTTTATTTGAACTAAAAATTATCTCACTTCGTTTATTTTATCATTTGCATCCAAAAGTTTCATTAAAATTGTCATTTGAATATTTTTTTTTGGAACGGCAAATGTACGACCATGCTTCGAAGGATAGGTGTTATCATAATCGGGCCATTAAGTTTTTCCGTTAACTTTCTTACATTAGGGGTGTTTTGGTCAAACTAATTACAAAATAATAAATCAGCTCTACGTGAGTTGTTTTATATATTCAGTCCTTTTTGGAAATTGGAGTTATGATTTGACTCCATGATAGTTTTTTGTTGTTTTGTCCCGTTAATTTAATTTGGTTTAGTAATCATGTTACTTTTGTCCATTTTATTAAATCATAATTTTTTTTGGTTTAAAGTGTAATTATGCTTACGATGATTGATTTTTATAATTATTATTCATTAACTGTCAATATCATATTGTTTATTGTTCTTATAATTTTATGATGATTTGTTTGATATGGTTATTATTCAAATTAATTTTGTTATATGACATGTTTGTTTATTTATATATGTTCTCGTGATGTATATTTTATAAAGATAAAAATGATCTATTTTTAGGTGGTTATCATTATATTTTATTCTATTTAATAGGACATTCAGATGTGTCTTTTTTGAAGGAACAAAAGAAATGCCAACATATTATTCTTGGTAATTCAAATCGTACTAGTGATTAGCAAAAGAGACTTAACGCATAAACCACTCATGTATGGCTGATTAATAATTTTGTAATTGTTTTTTTTACTAAAATACTTTTAATGTAGAAAACTTAATGAAAAAACTTAATGGTGTTAATTAGAATTAGTTAAATGGATTCACATGACAATTTTAATGAAACATTTGGATGCAAATGGTAAAATTTAAATATTTGAATTCGAATGAAAATTTATATGAAACATTAGAAATGTAAATCACATTTAACTCTATTATTATTGACCAAAATTAAATCTTAATAGTACAATGTCTCTTTAAAATTTGATGATTTAAATACTGCAAAATAAATGTATAGGTGGTTAATAGTAATAGATTAATAGCAAGTTATAATAAAACTAAATCTTATGATTTCGTTTATAACAATAATTGTTTAATTTTCTATAATAAATACATCAAAATATACACCTTGTAGGATTCGAATCCTTGATATTTCAAGTGTGAGACACATTACTTAACAACCATAATATCCATTAAATCATACACTTTTAGGTTTTTAATTGATTGGCTTTCTCTTTTGCTTTTTTGAACGACGGAAGTTTTATTGATTCATAAGACCAGCAAGGTGCTAGGAAGTTACGTGAGAAAAAAAGCATATTAAAATTACATAAATGACATAAAGTGTTGAAGTGGTGAAATGCACCAATCTTTCCGGTCTATGTCCTGTATCCCGGCTTGAAATTTGATCCAAAGAAAAGCCGAGGATTTGATTTCCTCGCTAATTGTATGATGGAGGGTTGTATTTGATTGAAGCATAGATTGTTTCTTGACTTCCAAATACTTTAGCACGTGATGATTGTAATTGGGAACAAAAATTTTCCTCCTACAATCTTTATAGTGATCTAGCTTTGTCTTCAAATCTGAAAATGAGCGGGGAGATCCACTAGGATCATTGCACCACTAAACGTAAAGGAATTGTAATAAGATGATCGATAATTTGGAAAACTTGATAGTCGTAAGTTCGCTTTCAGATTGAAATTATTTGGATTCACACCAAATGTTCAACGGATAAAACTCAAGTTCAGAAATCAAAGTATGAATTCGTGTGTGTGTCAAGATCGTGAACCAGAAGAGAAGAAGAAAAGAAGAAAAGAGAGTGACTAATTCTTGTACAAATTCAAAATATTACAGGGATGGGATAACTGTCTTTGACAGTTTTCACATACAAATTCTATTGTTTCGACCCCAGCCAGCGGTTGCCGCCCCTTGGACCCCGCTACAAGGGGCGCTGCCCCCAGACCCCGCCAAGGGGGCGTTGCCAATTACAATAAACTCAAACAAACGTGCACTTCACACCTCCTGGCTTGTTTGATGAATATTATAATTACATTGGTTAATTATTAGTCAATCCGATTGCAATAAAATATCTAACAGTAAAGAACCATCAGCCAAATATTTTTTGCCAGAGACAACTATTTCACGTGAATAGGTCTTGGTAGTATCCAGCGCTATACTCTCTAAAATCGTTTTGAAAGAAGTCTACATGTTTTGTTTGACTCCAATGCATATAATCTGAGGAAAAGAATTGCAAGGGGCAATCAGCAATCCATGTGTCATCCCAAAAATCACAGTACGTTATCCCCTGAACCAATCTTTACTTTCGAAAATCAATTGATAGCCTCATGAATTCTTCGTCAATTTTACTGATGTTTTTCCAAACTCCCAGAATGGTGCATGTGTTTAATGGGGATCATCTTTCTTTTATTTGTAATCAGAGGCTTTCAGACTACCAATTCCAAGTCCACCCATTTTCTTTGGAGCAATAATTATTTCCCATGAAATCCAATTCATCTTTCTCATAGATTTTGCTGTGTATCGGATAACGGATTATTCGAATTGTTTGGATTTGAAACTTTCGTGATCCTATCCGAATAAAGATATCTCTATCCGATCCGAATCTATCCAAATTCAATTCGGATCGGATTCGGATATATTCGAATAATCCAGATAAACCAAATAACAAACTTTCCTATATTTTTGTTCCTAATTTTTTTTGGCTAACTTTTTATTCTTAACAATTTATAAGTTAAAGTCACAATAAAATATATAAAGCCAAAAATTACAAACTTGCATTGAACACAAATTGGAACATGTATAGAATCCGAAAATTAGGATCTCTATTTAGAACAACAACGATTATTGTATAATTGTGTAGGATTAGAGGACTAAAATGTGTCAAGATTTTTGAGCATCGAGTTGAAAATATAATAGGTAGTTGGTTAATGAGTATGGGCTAGAAACATAGTTGAATTCTTATTCAGATTAATCGGATATCCGTATAAAAAAAATTATGATATCCGAAATCCGAATAAGGAATTCGGATTCGGATGAGATCCGATCCGAATATCCGAATAAGGATTCGGATCGGTTTATTCGAATTTGGATACGGATCGGATTTCGGATATTTTCGTATATCGGATTTTTTGAACACCCCTACCCCCGCCCCACACTAACATTTTCGTCTACTATTTTCTAGTTCAGATATGATACCAATTGGAGCTTTAAATAAGAAGAAATAGTACCACAATAAACTTGATAATACCGACTTGATTAAGGCGATTCTTCCTCCAAATGATAGTGATAGCGTTTCAGCTTTCCAATTAGACAATCTATCCTCAAAGGCATCTATAATCGGTCTCTAAGAACTAGTCGATTCATCTATACCGACTTGATTGGTTTTCTAGATCTTAGTCTATACTTGATTTTGAATCCTTCATTTAAAAAATTGGCACATTTAATTTGAAGTACAATTGAAAATTTCTAAACTATTTATAATTGGGTAGTGATGGTTTTTTTAACAATGGTGGCCATCCAAATTACTGGTATTAATGTCACAATATTTTAAGATTTAAATCCTGCATAATGCAAAATAAAATATAATACCTACTCACTCTTTGCATATGGATTAGTAATTTAAGGTAGTTTTAAGTAAACATAATATGAAGTTTTACATTTATCAACTTTGATATGATAGTATAAAGGTAAATTTCACTTAATAATTCAAATTATCTCCTATTAGCTGGTAATAAATCATATTGTCAATTTGGTCAATAATGATCTTAACATATTATTTTTGTTGACAAAAACAATTCTAGTAGCATAATCATTCGTTGTTCTACACTTGATTTTCACTAGATTTTGCACACGATGATTTTTGTGAATGAAATAGGGAAACGTACAACGAGATTGAATGAAAAACAAACGAGAATCAAGTGTAAATCAATGAAGATTGTGCTACTAGGATTGACATTGGCAACGAAAATAAAAGTTAGAATTATTATCGGTTAAACTGATAGTATAAATTATTATCAATCAATAGATTATTGTTTGGTTTATTAAAAGGGAATATAATTCGGCTAGAATAAATAGGTTTAGTTTTTATTTCATTTTAATCGATAATAACTGTTTTGTACTTTTTCAACTAGGGCACAAAGTTTTTTTCAAAACCAATCCGATTACAATATAATATGTCATCACATATTAACCCTTAACTACCTTGAAAAGAGAGGTGACTTGTTTCTCAACCCAATTAAACCTCCATTTTTAATAATTCATTAACTAAAGATAAATTATATATTTAAAAATGTTAGACATAATTCATTTATTAAAAATAAATTATTAATAAAAAATATTAGATAATAAAAAAATTACATAAGATATTAAAATTAACTACTCGTTAGCTAGTTCAAATTTAATAAACGTGTAATGTGTTCTACAAGATCATATCGAATTCTAAAATGTGTATCTCAATCCCTCAACCCCTAATGATATCATCACCAACAACTTCATTGGTTGGGGGCAAGGGGGACTTACATTGGAGGGAGGCTAACTCTCAACTATCGTTCCGAAGGACAAATTTTTTTTTTTTTTATCTTTCACCATTGTATGTATATCGGGATACCCATGGGTGAAAATTAGAATACCTTCAAATTTAAAAGCCCAATACTTTCTAAAATATTAAAACTTAAAAGCCGCAATCTTAATAAACTTGAAAAACCCAATTAAAACTTAAAAGATCAAAAGCTTCAACTCATTATTAAATTAAAATTAACATACCCACTCCCAATTAAAATTAACAAGACTGGGAGTTAGGGCTGCCCAAATCGCTTGACGTTCGCTTGGAAAATACTCAGCTTGGTTATAAACAAGCTGATCGCCTTGGTTCAGATTGAAACGAGCGGCTCGAATTAACTATTTTAATAATTTTATATATAGTTATTGCGCACACATATACAATTATATTTATAGTTTTTTAACTTACAATTAGGGTTGAGCAAGAACCAGTTTTTTTCAACCGGAACCACCAGAACCGGCTGGACCGAACCGTCCAAAACCGAATGTATTAATCTAGGTTCGGTTCTTGATTCTTATAATAAGTATACGGCTCCCGGTTTGATTCTACCCGGATATGTACTTGAAAACCAATAAAATACTAATTTATTTATGAAGCAAAATTTACTAATCGTTAACCTACAAGATTTCTAATTGTATCTTCTTCTTAAACTCTGATACACGATTCACTTCCAAACCTTAATAAAATAAAATAAAAAACAATAAAGATGATGAACAACATGACCATGACTACCACCCCCTACCACACAAATAACCCCTCAAATGCAAGAGCAATTCGACTAGTTGTGACACAAGTGATCATTCATGAGAAATAAGAAATGTGTCGCAACCAATATGGCTTGATGATTACAAAGTCAGGTTGCCACCATCACTAGACCATTCACGTACCACACACGATCGGTTTTCTTCAATGGTACACCCTCTTGATAATTATGTATCTTATGGAAAAGTTATTTAATTCCTCACACTTGGTAGCCATCACTACAAGTGATGAGCAGAAAATTTTACTTGAAGCGATGCCGAATAAAAGATGGATAAAGGCAAATGACAAAAGAGATTATGGCCCTTGAAGAAAAAAAAAGTGGATTTTTGAAAAAAACCCGGAAGGCAAACGGGCAACTGAATTTAAATGGGTCTATAAGATAAAGTATAAGCCAAAAAAGGGAGGTTGAAACATACAAGACACGTTTGGTAGCAAGGGGTTTTACTCAAATGGAAAGCATTGATTTTCATGATACATTTACCCCGGTTGCCAAACCTGTCACGATCAGAACACTCCTTGCAGTCACAGTAAAAAGAAATTGGCTTATTCAACAACTTGATGTCAACAATGTCTTTTTATATGGGGATTAAAAATAAAGAGATGTACGTGAAGATTCCACAAGGTTTCTCCAATTGCGGGCTCAGAAAATCCCTTTATGGCCTAAAGCAGGCCTAAGGAAATTGATATCAAAAGTTTACCACAACCTTGGTCGATTTTGGTTTTAGTCAATCGAAGGCAAACCATGCATTATTTACTTTCATGTCAGGAGGTAATTTTGTGGCAGTTCTTATCTATGTTGATGATGTGATCATCACGGGCGACCACATTGAGAAATCCAACAGACAAAAACATACCTTGATAAAAAAACGTTTAGTATCAAAGACCTTGGAACCTTAAAGTATTTTTTGGGGATTGAAGTAGCCAGAACATCAGGTGAGTTGGTGCTAAGGCAACGAAAAGACACTTTCGACATCCTTAAGGACAATGGTCTCACTGGTTGCCATCCTAGTTCATTCCCAATGGAACAAAACCTAAAGCTCGATGCATGTACAGACAACAAAAAAATAGATGTGACACAATATCGTCGACTAATTGAAAGGTTGCTTTACTTACAAGCAACTAGACCAGATATCGCCTATTGAATTAATATGCTGAGCCAATTCGTCTTACTCACAAAAAAGAACATATGGAAGTAGCTATTCGTGTTCTACAATACCTAAAAACCATTCCCAGACAATGCATTTTCTACCAAAAGAAGGAGGTTTGAATCTTATGTCGTGTTGCGATGTCGATTGGCTAGGGTGCCGACACACTAGACGTTCGTTCACTAGATACCCGTTATTATTAGTAGGTGCTCTAATATCGTGGAAGAATAAACAACAATCTGTAGTGTAACGTTCATTAGCCGAGTTTGAGTATCGCGCGATGGCAACAACACTATGTGAAGTATTATGGGAATGATGGTTGTTGAACGAGTTAGAAGTACATTCAACCAATGCAACGCCTCTATTTTGTGACAACCTAGCAACAAAACACATAGCCAACAATCCGTTTTTTCATGAACGAACAAAACATGTTGAGATGGATTGTTTTTTGTTCGAAAACTAATGGAGTCTAAAGAAATCCTTCCTATCCATATCGATTCAAAAAAGCAGATTGCAGATATTTCACTAAACCATTAGTAGCCTAACAACTACGTTTCCTACATAACAAGTTAGGCGTTCGTGAACTGCACGCTCCAACATGAGGAGTCTTGGAGTCAATTATACATGCATGTTTATCTTGTGCATGCTTACCTATATTCTATTTTATCTCTTTGTTTAAATTAGCTTTTATCTTTTCCTAGTTAAGTGTTTTAGTTGTGTTCAATTTTTTGCTGCTATATGTACTCGATTATTTGGTCAGTTTTATAATTGAATGAGAAACCAAAAACTCTAATTTACCTTCATAAATTATAGAATCACGTAGTGTTTGGTGGGAAGGTTGATGGTTGTTTCGCCTGCGGTAACGACTTAATCATTTTGGAGGCTCTAAGCAAAGTTAAAACTCGAGGCACTTTTCTTAATGTCGTTATATAGCCTCACGATCATATCACAGTTAATTTTCTTCAGAGAGGCACTTTTCTTAATGTCGTTATATAGCCTCACGATCATATCACGGTTAATTTTCTTCAAATTTTCGATTTTCTCAATTTTGAGGAGGTTTAAAAACAATTATGCCCTTTTTCTTCTTTTGGATTATGTTTTTGAGGCTCCTCAAATATTTCTTTGACAGCTTTCTGTACCTCATTGAGTCATGTTCACAGTTTTATTTTTTGTTGAAAAATGACTTTTCTTTACAGAAATGTTCATACTTATTTTATTCTTTCCCTTTAATTTGGGTTCAATTTTCTATATTTTAAATGACAAACTAATTGTTCAAAGATGGAAAGTAAGGACCTTGCTATCAATATGGCGTTACAAGTGAGTTTATAATCTGAGGGACTTTGATTTATATAAAAACCAACATGAAGACCTGTGAGTTACGACACGCTAAACCATAGATCATTAGCATAAACTTAGTAAAACGCTACAAAAACAACTTCATAAATAAACTACAACATTAACTGATTAAAATTAATGATGGTATAAAGGGTTGTTGATTAAAGGGAAAACATCAACCGATGAAGATAGAAGTTCAAAATATGCATCGTGTATCATTCAATGTATCCCATACTGAAAGGGTACAAATGAACCATGTGTTTTCATATCAACCATACCTTCTTTTTATTTATGTATGGCCTCAAATAAAAGAAAATTAGAGCCTTAGCGGAAATCATACTTCTTATCATAGGATGGATCGAGGTTGTCATAACTCATACCTATATATAAACGTGCTACATTTATTTATTAATAATTTTAGTACTTGTGCCCAGAAGGTGACCAAGAGAAATTGACGTTACAAGGGGCCCAAATTACTTGTGAGCCCACTTGATGGAGTCAAAAATGTTTCTACCAACAAAAGTTCGACGCGTGTCACCAAATTTTACTTGTAAAACAAGTGTATTGGCTTCTTTATCACGATTGTGTAAAAATTTCACCCTCAAAGATTTAAAAAGAAAAAAACAGAATCAAAATCATGAGGGCTCAAATACAACTTCAAACCATTCACCATTATTAAGGGGTATCATCGACTTAACACCGAGAACACAGATCATCATGGACACAATTTACATGAAAAAGTATCAAACGATCACCGGCGGTAAAAAACAACCATCATCGAGGCTTAGTATAGTCTCAAGCAACCAAAAAAACCCTAGTTTCAAAATCATGGCGACACAAATGCAACCTTCAAACTGTATGGAGACTCGGATGAATCGGATATCATCCTTATGATCACTGTAATCAAACAAACATAAAATACAATTCAACAGATGCAAAAAAAAAAAAAAATCATAATCCTAAAAATATGGTCATTGTTATTGAACAAACATCAAAAACAATATTCAAATAGCACATTGTGGTGCGCCGAAGGGAGGTGGCTATAGCTGGATCTCTCTCAATCAGTTCTTTGTGCAACAAATGATAGAAAAAAAAAAGACAAGATAAAGGTACTTATCATCATCTGGTAGATACTTTTACAAAAAAAAGGGTATACGTGACATAATATAATTTTTAAGTGAAAAGTTTGTTTATTTAATATGTTTGGTAATTAAATTGAGGGGTGCTAAAAATACATATATTTCACATTCAATTCAAGTATTAGATGTATCTTTGGTTAAATGATACCTACTAACGTGTTTTGTTTAACATTTTGGTCTTTTAGGTTGCTCAGAGTGAGACTCGAACACAAAACCTTCTCATTTTCAATCGTCTTAGGTACGTCATCTTACTATATCTTTCGGTGTGTGTCTTTATGGGATCTTAACATCTTGTTTTTGTCTATTAGGTTGGTTTTTGTCTATTAATGAAGTGTGAAATATGTTTGTCAAATAAACATTCATGTTAACGAAAAAACATGGTGGTTCCTTCAAAGTTAACCAATTGTTGTGTCGTTCAATTAATAAAATTAACCAAGACTGGCGTAACATATGTATTTTCAACACAATTAAGATAATGCACATAACCTAGTGGGATGTGTATATTTCTCAAGTATATGCTCCACATTTTATTTTAACAATCAATGTACAAACTTACAAACAATTTTATCAGGTAGTCGGATAAAGATGGGAAGGGAGACGAGGCCTCGAGATGGCGAACAACGGCTTAGCCTTCGCTAAATCATGGAACTTCTCCTTGAGATCAACATGTGGTTCATTCGGAGGCAACTCCCAGGTGAATCCTTGTACGAGTCTAGCTAAAAGCATTGTGGTCATGGTTGAGCCCAACAACACTCCCGGGCAGCCACGCCGACCAGTGCTAAATGAAAACGTGCGAAGGTCTTTGTCGGTTAACACTACTTCCTTATCACCATTCATGTGACGGTCTGGATTGAAAGTGAGTGGGTCATCCCAGACCTCAGGGTTCCTCCCTAGCCGGAGTCGACTCACTATCACATGACTACACTTGGGTATGAAGTATCCAGCAACAGTAGAGTCAGCTGTTGTCACATGAGGGACGTTGAATGGCGCAACAGGGTGCAACCTGAAAGCCTCTTTGACGCATGATTTGATGTAATTTAGACTACGTAGATCGGACTCTGGAACTAATCTATCCTTTCCTACCACGAAATCGAGCTCATGAACCGCTTTATCAAAGATCTTTGGTTGGTTTATCATTTCTGCCATTGCCCATTCAATGTTATTCGAAACATTATCAAAACCTGCTAGAACTAGATCCTGAAACATACCAAATTCAATAAACATTACACAATATATACAATAATGTCAAATTATATAACTTTTTAATCTTACAAGGATCTAGGCTTTTATTTCATCTGCGGTTAGTTGAGTGTCTTTAAGGGTGATGAAAACGTCAAGTAAGTCATCTTGTTTGGTCCGAATGCCATCTTTCCATTGTTGAATCCTCTCATCAATCAAAGGATCTTGATACTTTCTTGCCATATGAATAGCACTCCTCATGATATTCTCATGCCCATCAAAATCAGTCTTCCATCGCAACCACGGGAAGTAATCTGTCACACAAAACGCGTTAAGATAACCAAGAATCGTCCAAAGTGAATCAGTGTGCTCGATATCTTCCTCCCCGGGTCCACCATCTTCACTCCCTTTACCTAAATACCTTCTTCCCAACAGGAGCTTCCTTACCATGTTGGTCGAGTATTATTGCGCAATCATCCTCACATTCATCAAGCCCCTCATGACACCATCGTTGGTCTTGCATTGATTGTAAATGTACCTAAAAAGTTATATGCCCAAATTAAGGGAAGTCTACAAATTAACGACCAAAGTAATCAAAATTATAAATACATAAAATTAGTAATTTATGAATGCTAGCTGCAAGTTAATCTTGATCGGGTGAACTCGGGTCAAGTTACGGGTCACGTGTCTAGTATTTAAGTCATGTGTTTTGCTTCAAGTTTAATTTTGAAAAAATATTAGTAGTAGAGTTGTGAGTCTATTATATAGGAGCACTAACAAATGTTTATATGTTTTCTTTTAGTCTATCTATATGTATGTATTGCAAGTAATGAAAGTAAGAGAGCTTATCATTGTGTAATCTTGGGTATGAAACTAACACTAGCTTTATTATTTATTAATAGAGTTAATTACGCAAATGGTCTCTGTGGTTTATTAAAAGTAACAGGTTTAGGTACTAAGGGTTTTTTGTAACAGGTAGGTGTATTATGTTTTCAATTTGTAACAAGTTAAGGTATTAACACTAACAGACGTTAACTTTTCTATTAAATCTAAATATATTTTCGTCTTTTTACCTTACAGGGACTGTTTATGTCATTTAATGCAAAAAAAGAATTGTTTGTGTAATTATGTATATATATAGATATATATAAATATGTGTATATATAAATGCACAAAACACCCCAGCCCCCACTGCCGGCCACCACCACCCCAGCCCCCACTGTCGGCCACCCCCCAAGCCCTTACTGCCAGCCACCACCACCCATCTCCCATCATCGGCTACCACCCCAACCCCCGCCACCGGCCACCACCCCACTTACGTCTTTTTCAAAAATCAGATGACCACCACCATTGTTACCCACCATTGTTGCCGGAACCACCACCTTGGTCAAAACCCTCTTTCGTTTAAATACAAACCAATTAAAAGACATATTTTTCTCATCAACTTACCGAAGTCATCAACAATACCTACCCTCAAGAATCCTAATTTACAAAATAACCTAATTTCCGATGGTGGTGGTTGGGTTGTTGACGATGGTAATGGTTGGGTAACTGCGTTGATAGATCTGGTGGATGATGTGTAGTAGGTTGGAGATTTGGGTTAACAGTACCCCACCTCTAATTTCCCACCGTTTGTTCCCCACCTTCTCTAATTCCTCATTTTGATCTGATGAGATAATGATGTTGCTGATGATTATGATAGATGATGATGATGCGATTGATTTGGGTTTTATACAAGAAAGATGGTGGAGATTAGGGTGGTGACCATGGTGATGATGATGGTGGAGATTTGGGTTCAATGGCCGGCGGTTATGGTGGTGGCTGGTGATCGGTGGTCCCGGAGATTAGGGTTAACAGGGGAGAGGGAAGGGGAGATGATGTGACCATGGTGATGTTGATGGTGGTGGCTACGACAGCCGGTTGTAGGTGTAACAGATATGGGCGGTGGAGATGGATTGCGGTGGAGATGCTTCGTTGGTGTTGATGCACTGATGGTGGTGATGATAAGGTTGTAGAGAATTTCTATTTTATAGATATTTTGTATATTAATTACAATTAATTATATAATTAGCCCACCAAATATAAATGTTACATAATTTGTCCCTTAGATGTAAAAAGACTAAAATACCCTTGAACTTAACAGAAAAATTAACTTCTGTTAGTGTTAATATCCATTCTCATTACTAAATTGAAAACATATTACCTCAACCCGTTATAAAAAACCTTAGTACCCAAACTTGTTATTTTCAATAAACCACAGGGACCATTTGCGTAATTAACTCTTATTAATAAGTTCACTTCCAACATTTTTTTTGCTAATGAAAATTGATAAGAAACCTACATGGGTTGGTTCACTTCATTTCATTTCTATCGTTGGGTTTGAGTTCGTTTCATTTCGATCGCTAAATTAAATTTGTGACTGTTTGATTTCTATCACAAAATTGAATCACAAATGTCCATATACATATACGGACTTCAATTTTAAAAACACGTTGCAAAATAGGGATGAGCAAATGGTTTCAAATACCGAAACCAAACCGGTACCGTACATACCAGTTCGGTACCAAATTTACCGCAACGAATCATTTTTGGTGCTCACTTTTTGGTGTTTTTGGGATTGGTACTTACGCTACTGGTACTGGTTCGGTCTGGTACCGGTATTTCATCGATCTTTACCTTCAAATACCGTACAAAACATTTTCGATACCAGTACCCAATTTTGTCGATTTTAGGGGTTGGTATGGTACCGGTACCGAGCTCATCCCTATTGCAAAAACTAAGCCATGCAAACCCCAATAGGAAATGCACATAAAAAACCACAATATATTGTCGTGTTCTTCGTTACGCTTGTTGAGAAGCCACTTATGCCTAGCAACCGTAAGAATATCCCTAGATAAGGTTTTTCTCATCTTCATCCACTGATCACCCATGGGAACAAGAGCGGTGTCCAAGTAACCACCACTCGTAAGATATCCCGACATCGAGTCAGGCCTCGATGAGAAGATCCCATTTGTGTCCTTGAGAAACTCAAGAGCTATATTTGGATCACTAACGGCTATGACATGGGTGTGTCCGATGCGAATGCACAGAATGTTGGTGTTCATTTCATCCATCATCCTATGAATCCATCGAAACGTCGGCTTGTTCCGAAGCATGCTGATTACGCTCCCGATGTAGGGCAAGGGTGTCGGGCCGGGAGGAAGAGGTGGCCTGAGTTTCGAACTTGGAAACTGGTTGAGCAAGTGTGATAACAGGTAGCAGATGGACATGAGGGATAGGAAGAAAATGTTCATGGTGAGAATTGGAAGCAACTTGTTTTTCTATCGATTGTATGTTATTTATAGTGTTCAATCGGTATCAATGTGTGACAGTTTTTAATCATATAAAAAAGCAAAAACAAAAAATATATGTGATGGAAACTTTTCCATAGAATCAGTGGTATAAATGAAATATCTGTACTTTTATTTTGTTTTTGTTGTTTTTTTATTATTGTCTTACCGTAAATTTCCTTACAATACATAGGATTCCGGATTTAGTATTTAGGAACGTGCTTTTTTTTTCGTTTTAATTTATTATATACTAGGTTATATACCCGTGTGTTACATGGGATGAAAAAAATAAAATGCATAAAAATATAAAAACTTATCATTATAATAATTCATATTATTACACATAATAATCCAAAACGAAAAGTCATTATAACAGATTTTAATTTGTCGATTTCAGAATTAAAATTCAAAAATTAATATTAATCAACGGATTTATTCCATGTATAAAAGTTAAGATTATTAAAAGATGACTAAAATTTAAAAATAATTCTAATATACAAATTTCATTCATTTAAATTAAACTTCCGTAAAAAAAAAAATTAGATTTTAAACACCGTTACAAAACCCAAAAATTAAAGGATTTAAAATAGGAATGTTATAAAAAACCAACATGAAACGAAACAACGTTTAGAGAGTGACAAGTAGCAAAACTTATTTTGATTTATTATAGTAGATACTTTTCTTTTTGAAAACAATCTTTTTCACTTCTAGTAATCATGTAATATTACAATCGTAAAGATTTAAATTAGATTATATTTGTAAGGAGCAATCCAGTGTCATCCTCTCTTGATTTTTTTTTTCATTATGTACTATTTTTTTTTATAGAATGATAAATTTATCATACTTATACTTATAAATCACAACTCACATATATATTACACATGTCAAGGTTTGAACTTTAAGGATCTAATCCATAATTACCTATATACATTAAGGTTTAATTTACTCTTGTTTTTGTTATATTTGTTTGTTTTATTAATTTTAACTAGTTTATTTATTTATGTAATACACGGGTTGAACAATTTAATAATTCAACATGTAAAGGAAGGTGTTAAAATACGATACAAGTCATAAATAATTATTTAAATTTTTGTATTTTAATCGCCAAAATGTCGATTACCACATTGAAAATACGCTTGACAAATATGAAACAATGAAAAATGTCAACATAGATTGTTTTGAAATTTTAACCGCTTAAAAAGTATGTATCAAGGAAAAACGAACAATCAAAACACAAACATGGACATAGAACACAAAATATAATTCAAACTCAAACACGACCATAATATAAAGTTTTAAAAAGCATGTTTCTAATCATTCAACAAATCATGACCAAACTTGGATAGGTAGAATGACCAAAGCTTTAGTTTTTAACTCTACCATCATTTTTTTTCTCACCTACGCTTTTTAAATTAATAACATACCTTCTTTCCTGATAATCTTGAAAACATTTTCGTAAACATTCGATAACCAAATGTCTTCATGTATTGTCTCAACTTTTAAGAGCATACATCTTATTACGAGCAAAACATTCCACCTGAACATGCATATTCTTTAAAAATCCATCAGCAGTTTTGACCTTTAATTCTATAAAATTATACAAACCAGCCATCTTTAAAAAATCAATCAGAAAGCACTACAAATCAAAGAAACATAACAATGTTAAACTATGATTTTACAAGTGTATAAGGTATTTAAATTAATTAAACCAAAAAAAAAAGTAAAAAATATTACACATCATAACGTCACATTTCAAGCGAGAAGGACATTTTCATTTATGGACGAAAAACTGTCATGCTTAATATATAACTACCAACTATTTGGAGCACAAGAAAATTTCCATAGGTCTAAAACACCTCCACCTCAACTAAACAAACAAAAATGCGGACCCACACAATTTGCAATACTTTTTTGCGCTTAAAAATATGTTTGGTGCAATCAGTTAAAACAAATGTAAAATATGTATTCTAATGAATGTACCCACTGAGCATTTATCATGAAAAGGAAGCTAATTTGTGGAGTTGTTGCAATCTGTTAATCACAACAATAAAGTATTGCTAGATTATTTTTCATTTTAATCGACCCAAATCAGATTAACCAAGTAAACACATCGATCTACTCAAGTATATCAACACAAACATGATTTTTTTCACCAATTTCATGAATAAAAAGTTAAAACCACGAAAAGAAGCTAATTTGTGGAGTAGAAATAGTTATCTTGCTCGTGCTCAAATATAATCTCTTGGGATGTATCATCTTCAATGCCTTAGAACGCGTGGAAATCATGTTTTCTTAGTAAATTTCATGAAATCACAGTTCCTTTTGAGTTCATCTCCTCCCTTCTACACACAAAGTAGAAACTTGTTTGATGCAACAACATACTCACATATGCTGATCCCTGCAAATACAAACAAAACATCCACTTTATTAATATATGAAAAGGTTAAATATAAAATTATTATTTTTATTGTACTTTATTCTCAAAATAACCCTTTAATCCTCTGCCAACACAAGGCACTTTTATTTTTCTAACATTTTCCCTCAATTCAGTCCTTACACACACGGTAAAAAAAAACCCAACCGATGAGTCATACCGATAAGTCCCCAATGGGACATTGGTGATAATTAATTGTGTTTTCTATGTCTTCATGAGGCCATAATCATCTAACGATGAACCTCGTCTTCAATAAAATCTGTTAATTATAAATCTATATTTTTTAGTGTGACTCCTGATTTCGAAAATATGAAAAAGTAATTGTCAGAGTATGCATAGAAAATTCAAATGAAATAATAGTTTAGAAGTAAGCCCAATAATTTCCCAGTGTATTACAATTGTTAAAAAAGTGAGCAGTAAAATGTTTTGGCACTTGAAGCAAAAATAGTAGAAGCTTCGTTTCTTTGCTGATCATTATTTTTTTACCCTTACAAGTTAACATGAAACCCTCATAAGTTGGGTATTCATGATAGTTGCAATTCTGTACTTGGAAATGATTCAGGGAACAAAACGATCCAAACAATTTTACGTCATTATAATTCTTCATTAAAGTTTCTGGAACAATAGCTGATAAATATTTTAGTGTAATTAGAGATTGCGTATGTCATTCAAACAAGAGTGCACGCTTGTTTGAATGTCATCGGGACTAACAGGGGTTCGGGGGCAGCGCCCCCGAGAGAAGCAGGGTCCAAGGGGCGGCAGCCCCTGGCGGGGTCGAGCTGCCAGGTCAGCTTGGAATTTTTTTATTTTGAACAAAATACCTTCATAGAAAATACATTAGAAATTGATTTTTGACCAAAATTGTATTAATTAAACTTGAGGGACTAAAGGTGTAGTTTCTTCAAAACCGCATAGTAGTTATCATGGAAAACTTCAATCTCGTTTATGTTGGGATTGATAGTCCAGAAGAATTTGATAAGGGAGAAACTCGAATTACACACAGCATCCAAAAATTCATACGAATTCTTGAATCAATTCTGATTGTATCCGGTCAAATTATTGGTATACACTCCAATTATTTGATCTGAAAGTGAAATCACACGACTTCAGAATCATCGGATCATTACTCTATTAAGAAATCCCCAACAATAGCAGCCATTTTTATTATGAAAACAAAAACAAACAACCACATACAATCTGACCACAGAGTAAAAATGCATCATCAAAAGTCGCTAACTACATCAAAAAGAAACCAAAGTACATCATAAACAAAAGTAGATAAGAAATTGCAAAGAAAATCAATAGGACCTGAGAAATTGCAAACCTCAGGCTAGCAATCACAAAACATAATCAATCAGAGTATACATTTACTAAGATCGAAGTCGAAAACTAACCTATAACACGGTTGTTGACATCGACTGTTTCACTTGTGTGTAAATATAATCGATTGACTTTCTCACAAGATCAAAGGTGATCACCCGGTGTGAGAAGGCTGAGTGATATTTAGGGTCATCACAAGGCAGACGGAAGACAACGATGAATATAGGGTTTTGATGGAGAAAGGTAAAGGATCCGAATAGGGTGCGCGTGTTATGAATTGGTAAATGAGTTATGAGCGGAAAAATAATAGGTGAGGAGGGCTAATAAGTTGCCATATGTACAAAGTTATTTTAATTTATTAGAAGTAGGATTAGAGTGAATTACCATTTTTCTTCTTATGGTTTGGGCACGTTTGTCATTTTCATCCATAAAAGATTTATTTTTTACATACAGCTTTCCAAATTTTTAAAAAATTGATATTTTCATCTAAAAACATTAGCTCAATTAATTTAAATGTTAACTCAATTAATTTCACTCTTTTTATTGAAATGTTGATTTTCTTTACTAAGTTATCTTGTTGACTTTGATTAGATTCCTTAACATCCTCGTACAATTGTGACACCCTACAATCTCTTGTATTTTTCTTTGGATGAGGTTATTCTACAAAGTGTATTTTTGCTATAAAGTATGAGAAGATACAATAAGACTAAAAAAGTCATAAAAAAATTATATCTCACAATCTAAATTGAATTTCAAAAAAGTACTTCAGAGTCTCTGTTCCTCTCGTTGTCCTCTTTCAGAAAAAAAATAAAAAAAAAATTTCATTGTGTCTTTTATGACACAATGACGTCATTGTGTCTTTCATAATGACACAATGATGTCATTGTGTCTTTCATAAATGACACATTAAAAAAACGTTAATTTTTTTATTTTTCGTTTATTTTTTTCTTAGTGAGGACGGCTAGCGGAACAAAAGCTCGGAATTACTTTTTTGAAATTAGACTTAGATTGTGAGATATAATTTTTTTGTGATTTTTTTGACTCGTGTATTCTCATACTTTATAGCAAAAATACACTTTGTATTTGAACATCTTTTGTGCTAACAACCAATATGTTGTAGACTTGTAGGGAACTAGGGATATGTTAAAATATACACTTAAGAATGCTAAATGTACACCTATTAAGTATAAGTAAAGATATGAAATGACTGGTTTAGTAGTGACGAGTATATTCGGTAAAATTAATGGGATGGGAAACATGTAGCACTCCTCATTTTGTAATAACGCTATTATCATCACCACCGTTGCTACATCTCCATAATCGTCACCACCCGAGGCTGAGGATGCCCATTTTCATGTCAAAATAAGTTAAGGCCTTAGGCCTTCAAATTTTCAAGGCTCCTACATTTTAAAACAAGGTTTCAACTATGAGCAAGTGTGGCTTGATTATCTTAACCATAGTGTGACTGTATTTTAGTGGTAAAATTGTGGGAACTCAAGCTCAAATCCTCCTATGAGCTATGAGGATACATGATTGAGTTGTTGTACTCAATCAAAAAGAAGTTAATTCTAGTGTCATAGTTATCTATACCTGATACGGATAAGTAAGGTCGTTTAATAGGTAATTTTTGAAAAGTGTAAACTATAAACCTAACGAATTGAATACGAGAGTAATTTATTTTTCCTTTTGTATTTTTTGTAGTACTTATTTGATTAAAAAAAAGCAAATATGAAAGTAACAAACTTGATTGAGGTTTGCAAACTTATAATTAGAAAAGATTACCGTTTTTAGGGTTCAAGTTTAAAGATCCACACGAGACGTGTTATAGTCTAGTAGGAAATCATATAGATATAATTTTGTAAGATCGTTTGATTAAAGTGATAACCGTAAAATAAACTTTTATGATTCACTAATTCACATAATTACAAATTTGTAAATATCATGTATTCATGCATATATCAAATTGCTCATGATGTAAGAATCTGAACGCAAATGATACATCACAAATACATAAACCTAAATAAAAAGTTTAAATTACTCAAACGTGCAATCGAATTCTTGTTATCAAAACGAAAAGAAAACAAATCAAAACCCAATTTAAACTAAGTCTAATGCTTCACTTACAAAAGCGATACACTCGAAAGTGACTACGAGCGAATTAGCCGCACATCGGCATGATTGAATCTTCTATAATTGACTGGAAACTTTTAATTATCACTTTGAGTGAAATCATGGTGAAAGAAGCTCTCAAAATCCCTCTAAATTTGTCCAACATTCACTAAATTTTTTACTTCGTTTTAGGCCCCAAAAATGATTAAGCCGCACTTATCACCACCATTGACCGGTGAATGTTTTCCGATACTTTTTAAAACAATCCGTTTCAATACAATCCCATTTTGCTTACGAATTGTTTTGACCTGGATTAGAGTACTAGACGAATATTTTTAAAACAACCCGTTTTAACCCAAAGTTCAACCTAAACTCTAACGCATTAACCGACCTGCTAGTTTGTCTCTATAGACTCAAAAACATACATATTCCAGCATTTTGTTCGACATAATTATCATCCCAACATTGCCAACAGCACGATAAAAGGTAGTTCGGTTTGATGACTTTTCAAGACAAACATGTTAAAAGACTAGAATAACTATAGACCTCTAGAGCCTGGGATGTCGATCCACGATAGCTGAAGCTCAACCTCTCCACACTCGACGTTTTGCAACCTAAGAACCATGTTTTGGACCACTTTCCCATTGGTCCACGTTATGCGGCTTTCTTCAGCCAAACAGTTGGTCCTTGTCGGTTTCACAATGGTTATGGTCGTGTCGTTTGGCAGGTCCGCTAAGCGCATCCGAACCGCTTCGAGAAACGGATGAATGTCGAACACAGCATTCCCCATCATGTCATCTATGGTAAATGTATCCTTGTCACGCACCTCCTGTGTTGTTTGCAAAACGTGAGGGTTAATATCAAACAAAACTTAAAATTAAATGTGTAACATTTATTTTTGTTGCAAACCCTTGAACAAAATAAACACCTATGATAAATAAATTTCAGGTCACACTTGCATAAGATTTTGTATTAAAATTCATATATAGTACGATCATCGATCTTTTTCATCACCTAAAGATTATATTAAAAGCATGATGTATGAGTTTATAATTGATTTATGAATGAATCAAATATGGGTATAAGATCAAGTATAAAAATATATGACATGAGATTATAATTGATATATTAAATGCTATTCAAAGAGTGACATATGACCTTGGCCACTACCCGTTTAATAAGTGTGCTAAGATATTAGCACGTAACCATTAAAGTGTAAGGCTGTTTATGAAGGCTCATAGTTTTTGAGGAGGTTATTTAAAAAGTATTAACATTCGAAGGTTAATATTTTGCTTATAAATTGTTTCTTATTTATCAAATTCCCCATTAAATTCTTCATTTACAAAGGAGAAATTATTCTATCGTTTTTATTTTATTCCTTCAATCTCGACATATATAGGAACCAAGTTTCTTACTTTGGTATTGAAAGATGATAAAATAAAAACAACTAAAATACATCAATTATAAAAGAATATAAATTATAAGGCTTTTGTAGATCAGCTAACTCACATATTTTATAACCTTACTCTTAAATCAACATTTTTTGTTCATCATAAGATTTGAGCATTCAACGACATGGGAAGAGCCATCTTTTCTACATGCTTTGGTGTCGTTAGATTACAAACTCTTTAGTCAATAGGTATTAGTCATATTCATATATAAACATTCCATGGATTCGCCCCAAAACACAACACATTTTAAACGTTTCCGACGCCACACTCTATGGGTCATGTACTCATTTTCAGGTTCAAACATCCAACCTGACACGATTGACACTCCTAATTAACAAGTCAGTTTGATAGGTTTGGGTTATCGGGTTTAATCAATGAACTTCCAACTTATCTATAACTTATAATAAAAAAACTCTTTGTCCACATGAGCTCTTACTAGCCTAGCCATCTACACGTCACGTAGACATTGGCATGTGCCATCATCTCCTTCACTCTTGAAATATTAACTTACTTCTCATACTTATAATATTCTTATCTTTTTTAATAGATTCCAATAACACTCATTATTACTAATAAATAGTTGACAATTACTTTTAAGTAGTTTTTATATTTCCAGGAATTTGTTAAAACTGCATCAATTTTAAAATAACTTTTCAAAAATAGTACATCTACATTTCATTTCAAAATTAACGTGCATAATTTTAAGAATTTAATTTTCTTTCTTCCTACTATATATTTAAAAAGATCATCATTATCATAATCCGTTATGTTTGTAACTTAATTTAACATTTTATTATGGCAGACTTAAATAATATTATTATTATCATTACATAATTAAAAACTTCATTTATATCAATAGCATAAATTTGTCTTATTATCAATCAATTTATCTAAAAAGGGTAATTTAGACTAATTCATTTATAATTGGCTAATTAATTTTCAGATTAGTTTTTAATTAATATTCATATATCTTTTTAAATTTCTCATAATTTCATTTCCGTAATTGATTACCTTAATTTAGTAAACAAAAGTTAATTCTTTTAATTATATATTAGGTTAGTGACTCATGTACTGTACGGGTTGAATAAGATATAAATTGTTAAATTAAAAAAATAAGATGTTGATGATGTGATCTAATTAAGGGATAGAATAAAAGATCTAATGTCAAGACAAAAAAGATATTTATAATATAATGTAACTATATTTATTATTTATTATTAGTAATATATAAAAATCATATGATACCTAAACTTTAAGAATTTGGTTGTGAATCTTAAAAATCTATTTTTTGACTATTAAGATATTATTATTATATTATATGAAACTTTATATATTCAAAAATATCAACAAATTTATAAAGTTTGATTTAATAATTTTTCATTTATATTATTTAAAAGGAAGTTGAAATTTATGATTAAGTTTGGAAAGTTTGATTCGATTGATTTTTGTTAAAATAATAAGTTTACTGTAGTGATAACACGTGGACGAATCCTAAATGGACACTTTAGGAAGAGTCCATGTGGCAACCAAGTTAGTTTTTTTAATATGTATAGATTATGTTAATTAGTGTCTTACATTACATAATATTGATAAAAAATGATTTATGTTATGAAACAAGACTAGAAGTGATAGCATTGCTTAATCATGTTATTTAAGTTGGTTTGATCATATATCGAACTATCGAAGTAACATAGGAAATCGGACTTTTATTTCACGTCTTAATTTGACACCTTTAGATAAAAGAAATTCTTTCAAATTTCAAAGAATACAATTTCCACTCGTTGTGTGTCTTGCAATGATGATAAACAAGAGTCGAGGACAGTCATTATCCAAAGTTGGTTTATTTTTTAGACAACCTTTTTTCATACATGATCAATTGTATGTTGTATTATCTAAAGATAAAAGTAGACAGAGACTAAAATTACTAATATTAGATAAGGATAAAAAACTTACGTACCAAACAATAAATTTTATATATGGAGGAAGTTTATGGATGTCTATAAATAACAATTATCGTTTTTTCATATATTATTGATTATAGCTTAAATATGTTTGTTATATATAACATTTTTATTGACGTTTTATCTATAACATATATTTGATCATACTTATATAACATCTATTATATAGTTTTTTTTATTTCAACCCTTATAACACACGCATATTTAATCTAGTATGATTATACATGTCAAAGACCACACTTTATACGAACTCTTTTAAACTACGTAACCCAACCCAAACTTACTCATTTATTTTGGACTTTTGGTAAACAGGTAAACAGAGTGACCTAACAAAGATATTATTTTCATTTTCTTTTTCTAGTCGCAAATTTCTTTGAATATAATAATAGGAAAGCTGCGTTTATTTTGTATGTTTCCAGAGCAGTGTACAACTGATAAGCACGAAATACAACCAAAAGTAGCACAGGTGTATGATAACTTACAAGTGTAACGGGGAGAGGCTCTGCGATGGAGAGAGTCAAATCTTCATCCCACACAGGGTTGATGTCTTTCTTAACAACTCGAGTTTTCAATTTCTTCATCAAAAGTTAAAAACAAATAAACAGTTAGTAAAACACCATTTAATTTCCCAATAATAAACTTTGAATAAGCTACTAATTCGACAACCACCAATAATCGGATTATCCTATCTACCAATATACCAATTTGAAAGTATCTTATCTACCAATTTTTTCAAGACTAGAATTTAAAGAAAACCCGATAATTAAAAATTTCATTCATCTGATTGGTCGGACTAAATTTAAAAAACTACATAAAATCATAGATATACAAATATTCTAATAAATATACCCAAACATAAACCAAATTTGAACAAAATAATTCAAGTTTTTATAATTAGTTAAAAACATAATTTGGAGGAAAAAAATTTGAAAAAATGTTTTTTCTGTCGTTATCCGTCGAACTCACTTCAAAACCAATGAACCGTCTAGACCGGCCAGTAAACCAGAGAGCGGCCTCAATACACTGAATCGACATGGTGGAGGGGGGGTTGACGGCCAGACCAAGAAGACCGGTTTTCAAAACATTATAGTTCTACACGACAGACTTTCTAGAGAGAGAAATATATCACACTAAGATTTCAATGACACATTATAGTTTACGTTTGGAGAGGTTATAGGTTCGAGTCTCGCTCATAACAAAAAAAACTTTGAGCCACAAAGTTTTTTCAGTTACGGGGTTTCTTGGAACAGCTAAACAATGTCCGTCAAAATCAAAAGTACAAAATAATCAATCCCCAACCGTCTCCAATTTTCCACTCAAAAATCACAGACTCACAGTATAAATTCATCGAGAGTAAAGCTTATAAACTGCAAAATCAAATGAACAAATCAGAAGAAGATGATCACCTGTTGGCCCATGCGGATGACAACGTAAGGATCGCTGCTAGTGACATCTCGAACCGCAAGGTTTACGCCTCGGTGGATATGAACCCTAAGTAAACCCATTAGATGCTCCATTAAGAACTGAATAAGCTTATAGAGTTGTAGATCGACTTCAACAAGCAGAAGAAACAAAGAAATAGTAGATGGTGGAGATAAATGTGCAGAGATCGAGAGTATTTGAATTGAAAAATGGATGTAGAGAAGAAGACTAAGACAACGTGTTGTGTTTGCGTTTTTTGCTGACTAGTCTTTTAAAATAAAGTTAAATACGTTTAACGTCCCTGAGCTTTTATAAAAATTATCATTTGAATTCAAAAGTTTAAAATGTTGTCATTTGTATCCAAAGGTTTCACTAAAATTGTTATTTAAATCCATTTGACTACACCTAACTAACATGGTTAACTTTTTTCGTTAAGTTTCCAACATGAGAGTTATTTTAATCAAAAAATTACAAAATACAGAACCAACTCACATGAGAGTTTTTATATTTTTAGCTTCTTTTGACGATTGCAGTTATGGTTTAACTCTATAATAGTCTTTTATTATTTTGTCTTGTTAATGTATTTTGGTTTAGTAATCGTGTTACTTTTGCTCGTTTTTTAAACATAGATTTCTTTGGTTTAAAGATTAATTATGGTTACAATAATTGATGTTTTATGATTATTATTCATGGGCAGTTATTGTCATATTATTAATTGTTCTTATACTTTTATGATAATATGTCTTTTATGGTTATGATTAAAATAAAATGTAATTTTCGTTCCTGACGTTTTGTTGAACTTGCCATTTAAATCCAAAAACTTTTTTTGTCATTTCAGTCACTGTAGTTTACCAAATGTTGTCATTTTCATCCACTCCACTAACTCCGTTAATATCTCCATTAAATATGAGTGTGTATTTTAGTCTTTTTCAACACTCTAGTTATCCAATTGAAACAAATTAATCAATTAATATTCAATTAAAACTAAAAAACATATGAAGCGACTAGTGAGACCAGGCGCTTTGATTTAAAATATTCGATTGACTCTAACTCATGTTGTTCAATTGAGGTCTGCTTTGAGATTTCAATTAATCTTCATATTTTGTTCTAACGTGTACATTTATCCGATTGAGGTCTACTGTGTGATTGAGGTCTGCTGTTGTCACGCTTTGTTTGATTGAGGTCTGCTATTGTCACGTTACATGATAACAACAGACCTCAATCAAACAAAATGTGACAACAGTATATCTCAATCGAACAACGGTGTACTTTCGAACAAAACATGAAGATCAATTGAAATCTCACAGCAGACCTCAATTGAACAACATATTTAGAGGTAATCAAAACTTTTGAATCAAAACGTCCTGTTTCACTAGTAGCTTTATATGTTTTTTAGTTTTAATTAAATATTAATTGATTATTTTGTTTTAATTGGATACCCTATCGTGTTAAAAAAGACTAAATAACCCTCATATTTAACGGAGATGTTAACGGAGTTAGTGGAGTGGATGTAAATGGCATCATTAGGTAAACTACAATGACTGAAATGGCAAAAAAAAATTAGATTGAAATGGCAAATTCAACAAAACGTCAGGGACCAAAATGGAATTTTACTCGACTAAAAAACTAGCTTACTTGAAAAGTTTTATGCGTTTAGTCTATTTTGATAACTACGGTTGCGATTTGACTCCATGGTAGTCATTTTTTTGTCTTGTTAATGTATTTTTGTTTAGTAGTCGTGTTACTTTTTCCTATCTTGTTAAATAATAGATTTCTTTGGTTCAAAGTTTGATTATGATTACGATGATTGATATTTTATGATTATTATTTATGTATTGTTAATGGCATATTTTTTTTATTATTGTCCTATACTTTTATAATTATTTACCTTTTATGGTTATGATTCGAATAGTTTGTGTCATATAACTTGTTTGTTTATTTATTAATTTTTTGTGATGTATATTTTATAAGGTTTGTGTCATATAGCAAATGCGGATGAACAATGCGGATGAAAGTATTCAGAAAATATCCAAGTGTCCAAAGAAATGATGATAGCACAAATGCAGACACTGTAGCAAATGCGGATGACACTGTAGCAAGTGCGGATAACACTGTAGCAAGTGCGGATGGAACAAAAGAAATGTGGATGAACAAAAGTGAATGCGGCTGAACAAAACACTTAGGCAATTATCACAGTGTAAACGCGGATGAACACTTCAAATGCGGAGGAACACTCTAGCAAATGCTTATGAACAAAACACTTATGCAAATTTCACAGTTTAAATGCGGATGAACTATCTAACCTGCAACGTAACTTATGCTATTTCCAGCTCCCAATCATCATCCTAACACATCCTTGGCATAGATCTATCATACTACATACTTAGAACAAACTAAACATCATACACATCTTAGGAAAACATCTAAAAATATACATCAATAGAACACAATCGAACATCATGCTGAAACTCATGGTTTGGTTTAGAAACCTTCTGCCCGGTATGCATAACAGCCCCAAACACTTAGAAAACCAGTAAAAAGGGGATCTAGAAACTCACCTAGAAGCAGCTCTTCAAACCAAACACCTCCACTTGCGATTTCAGCCTCAAAATCCCGAGAACAACCTTCTAAAACACCGAGAACTTCGGTTACAAGATGCAAACTAAGCTAAAACCGAAGATAAACTCAAGAACTAACCTTTTTGCAGCTTTTTCTTTCTTCTTCTTCTTAAAATCGAGTTCCTTCTTCTTCTTTCTGCTTTGGCCGAGAGCCAAAAGCAGATCTTCTTTTAAGAGAGATGGCTATACCTCATTTATTATTAAAATAATGAAGTTTGTGTACTTTTGCATTTTGCCCCCTTCAACTTGTGTCCAATATCTCTTCTTTCTAGATACTTCCTTTTTGTTTTCTTTTAAATAAAAATTCGGGGTGTTACATAAAACCTTCACGTAGAGTTGATTTTTTATTTTTTAAATTGTTTTGACAAAAATACCCCCATTGAAAGAAACTTAACAGAAAAAGTTAACGATGTTAATTAGGAGTAGTTAAATGGATTCAAATGACAATTTTTGTAAAACATTTGGAGTCGTCCTGAGTTTTTTGGTTTTCTCGGGTTGACACGTCAGACTTTTTTTATTTTTTAGCTTTTTTTCTTTTTTGCAGGGTGTCATCTTATTTTTTCACTGATGTGCTATGAAAGTTGTATAGTAAATGTGACCTCTCATATATTTTTCAAATTGTTTGTTATCTCCGTTATCTCTTGTAAGTGCTTGTTTTGTCATTAACATAAATACGATGGCTCATTTATAATTTCATTTATCTTGATCTTATTTGGTATTTAAAATTACAATAATTTGTTTTATTATTAAATAATTAAGTTAAAAATAATAATAATGATAATAATAATAATAATAATAATAATAATAATAATAATAATAATAATAATAATAATAATCTTAATAAGTGATAATCTAGGAAATAAATAAAAATTATATAAGTCTAATTATATTTTTTTAAAAAGTTAGAAAAACTTGTAATTTATTAACTTTGGCATGAAATAACAAACTTAAAAACCTCAGGGACCCAAACTGTAAATATTTTTAACACAAACCCAACTTTTGGGCATTTAATGATAAAACCTAAATCACGGGGACTTAAGTGTAACTTTTTAAAACCCAATCACAAACTCCCCTTTTTTCCGGGCCAAACTCCGGCCGAGCTCCGATCACACTCAAAATCTACATTTTAAAACCCCAAATCGAGCCATTCAAGTCGTGGGACCGTTTCGAAGTTAAGGGTGTCTAATAATTGAGTTTTAAACTCGGTTTGGTTGATTTTCGAACCCGAAACCGAAATCCATCAAACCTCAAAGCCGTTTCTAAACTTAAATCGTTGTAATTATACAATTAATCGGGCGTACACATTCGCATAATCATTAGGAAATCATTGATGAGCTTAATTTCACCTGAAACCGCAAATAGCACTTCCAAAATCCCACCCGTAACTCCCGAAGGCACATCCAACTCATTGAACTAGAATCGGTTCAAATTAAGGTCTATAAACAGAGGGAAAGCTCCCAATCGACCCTCTTACACTCTCTGAACCCTCAATTTCACCAAAACTCACACACGCATAACGATTGAAGCAAGACCAGTCGCGATTTCGGTTCGAACACTGTATCTGCCAATACCCCATCAATTCAGGTAATTCAATGGGGTTTTACACTTGGTTTTACATGGGGAACAAAAGCCCTAACCTTTCATCGAATTGCATAAGGATCTTGGGGTTCAATTGGATCGATCTTCAACCTAGGGTTCATACGAAATTGGGGATCTTTTCAAAGCATAATTTTTATTTATTGTTTTATGGATTGTGACAGGATCGGGGCGTTGGCCCAATGGTTAAAGCCTAAGGGGAATGCACAGGGGACCCGGGTTCGAACCCGAGCCCCTGCAACTTATTTTTTTAACCCGATTTTATTAAATAAAAATATTTTGAAAATTCTAAAATATTATTTAATTAAAATAAAAATCATTTCTATAACTTATATTAAATTAGTATTTAATTAGAAATATTTCTTTTAAATTGTTAGAAAATATAATTTTTCTTTTATTAGCTAAAAAATTTCCATAAAATTTACAAGTTTGAAAAATATATATATATATATATATATATATATATATATATATATATATATAATTAAAATGTTTCATTTATGTATTTAATAATTAATTTTAATACAACATCATTTATTATAATTTGGTATTAAATTACTTATTAAATCAAATAGTATTTCAATAAATTCTTTAATTATAAAATTTTAATTTCTTAATAAAGAAATTAATTCTTATTTAGTTATTTAAATTCTAAAATAAACATTTATTGGGTTTATTTTATAATTTATAATCATTGGCTAAATAGCTTATAAGTTTTCAAATAAAAATCGTTATACTATTACGTTGTTATCTAAAAACCCAAATTCCAAAAGAAACCGTAGAGTTCCAAGTAGCCGTTAACATTATAATAATTATGGATTAACTTAAAACGTCGTTCTCTAGGTTGAACTTTAACGAACCTTCGGCGTTAGTACAAGACTCCATATTTGTCCATCCTTATAATTCATGTGAGTTTTTCATACCCCATTTTATATTTTTTTTACACATTTGGGGTGAAACATGTTAACCTTATTAAAAGCACACTTGTAAAGACGTTTATACTCTTGTAACACTCGTGCAATTCATTTTATCTTTTGTCATGGTTATTTGGATTCCTGTAATTATTATGTGATTGACACTTGTAAAATACAATCATTAACTATTGCTAGCCTAGCGACGTCATAGATCTATGGGCCTGACAAGCCTATTTGGTGCTAAAGCCGAGGTTATTGCCGGCTCCTGGTGACGTATTCTTGATCACCATGGGAACCAAGTACACTTAGCTAATCGTATAATTTCGTTGTGGCTATATTTGTCAAGGTTTGATTGTTACATTTGTTTATCCATTTATATTTGCATTGCCCTTTAACCTATGACATGAATTGTCATTTTAATGTTTACATATATATGCATGTTCAATCTATGGAAACTCACCAACATTATATGTTGACCTTATTTTTAACATGTTTCAGGTAATGATCCCGCTTAGTATTACTCTTGAAGACATGTACACATCTAGGATTGGACCTAGAGATTAATAAAAGTGCATATTTTGTTACTTGATGCCAAATTAAACTTGTGTTATGTTGGTTGTGTTGAGACTTATGATTTATCATTTTGTATGTCATGAACTTGGTATTTAATGATATTTACACTTTAAATTAGCGTTGTGTGGCATGAACAATCTTAACCCTCACAACTTGACGTTTCCGCCGTTAAGGTTGGGGTGTGACAGTAAAACTCACAACACACAAATTTAACCGGTGGAGCCCGGTGAACTTTCACCAGGTCAGGGACTAAAAATTGAACCAGGGGCCAGGGGGTGGTGTTTCTTCCCAAGGTCTTGATAGCCTGTGGCCTTAACCAGATACACATGTTATCTTAGAAAATTTAAACTTTTAATTTAGAAAGCATCTTATTTACCTATCTATCAAAAATGCAGTTTGAATGAACAGTATTTCCTCGGTTGCTGGGTAAACACGTGTTCATTGTGTGTGATTTTAGAAGTTCTTCTCCACTTCTATTTCGACTTGCTGCTGCTGTCTTCTTCTTTCTGCAGGTATGTCCCTCAGAAGCGGTTTCTTCGCAATTGTGTTTGTTGTCGTATGCCAATGTATGTTTCGCCATTTCTATTCGGCTCTTTCTTCTGTGCATTGTGCGTATTGGGGCCCAAATGTACATGTATTCGGTGATTTGTGCTTTCTTATTTGGTTTGTTCTTAATGGGCTTTTTCTTACCTCTATTTGCTGCATTGATGTTGGTGATTGTTCAAATCAGGTTCACGGTTTCTGTTAATGGTTATTACAGACGCCAATTTATGTGGTTTTTTGGTTTGTTTCCGGTGTTTGTGACAACAGGGCATCTTGAGGGCACTGTGAGCCAGTGGTGTTTAGTGTTTGAACTGGTTTTGATTAAGGTTGCACTTTTGTTTTATCTATTTAAGTTGTATGTATGTGTTGTTGCTGTACCTCACTTGCTCCTGTGCATTACTATCAGTATTATGCTTCTTAGTAGCTCATTTTGCTTTTATTTGTTTGAGTTTTGTCTTTGGAAGTGTAAGCAGGTGTAGTCCTGTGGAATATCTACTGTTGTGATTAATTATATATTTGATTTTAGCATTGGTGTTTAGTCCATTAATGCGTGTTGCTTGATTTATAGTATAGTTTTGCCGATTAGATGTTATGGTTACATTCATATTGAAAACTTATTGTTATAATTACCTATATGTTTTGATGTGTCCCTTTAAGATCGTATAAAGTGGATGTGCTTTAGGTATCCTATCATCATTCATTTAGTTCGGATAAGTGTCTTTGACTTTTTCTTTGCTCCTGTTAGTTATGGCTTTGTTACTATTTGACTTAATGTTGTCATTTGTGGTTGTTGGCCATATTTCCTCATATTTAGATGTGTGCTTGCTTTTTATGTCGAAAAACAACTATTCTTTTTAGTTATATATTTTGATTTGGTCTTTTGTTTGCATTGCTTCTTGATTTATAGTATAGTTGTTCCATCTTCATTTTATTTAGGCTGATAGTTGCTATGTGACGCAGGTGCTTTTTGTTTATCTTGATTGCCTGCATGATTGTAATGTTTTTATAACCATGATGGATATGTTGTTGAATACTATCGTGATCGGATTTTTATGTTCGGTTAGTTCTTAGAATGGTTTAGGATCTGTAGATTGTTGTTTTCAATTACCTGGGATATTAAGCCTTGTGTTTGTTAGAATTACAAGTAACTATTGTCAGGTGTAGTTAGGATTGTTATGTGTTTGGTTATACAAGTTTCTTGTTTTTGTTAGTGCCTTGCTTGTAGTATTGTGGTTTGAGTTGCCTTTGTTTATTTATTTTTAGCAACTGCGTTGTTTATGTTATTGTTTTGTTTGCTGTTGTTCTTTATTAAGGTTTTATTTTTATGTAATGGTTCTTTTTATTATTTTTGTTTTTTATGTAAGGTGTTGACACTGTACTACTTCTCTTATGTTATCTTCTTTTGTTTTCTTTCAGATTTTTTCCACTGTTTCCTGTTGTTTTTAGTGGGGTTGTCATAGGTATGTTTTAATTAGCTTGTCTATTTATTTGATGGAAAATTACCATGGTTAGACAACAGTCTTTTTGTTTCTGAATGTTCAGCTTGCATGTGTGTTTGTTTTTTAGTTGGATTATAGTCTTTTTTTATGTAATGAATTCTTTTTGAACATTAGGTTGTGGAGATAGTTATTTAGTGTTTGCCAACGTGAGTTCTGGGATGCGTGCAGAAGTGAAAACATATTTTGGGAATGCTATTAACTGCTATATGGATTGATCATGTTGAAATGATTTCTCAGTAATCAGTTTTGGTTTTACTGGTATATTTTGGCTGATAATACTGTAGAAATGACTTTAGCTCAACTTTTTCGTAGTGCAAACAAATATTAATGTGAAGTTGTTGGACTAAAGCATATGGTTGATTACTATTTATCTATATATAATACTACAGGCAATGACAAATGCGATTCTTTATGTTTAATTTTAAAAGTGTTGTCTTAGGCGTTTAATTGGATTGTATTATTGTATCTGATTATTTTGTGGTTTGAATTAAGTTGCTACAGGGTTTGAAGTGAACGTGGTTGCTCCTCTTTGCATTTTTAATGTATGCCGGCATGGTTACTTGGTTTTATGTTTGTTTAATGTTTTTCCTTCTGTCATGTGTATGATGTTCGGTGCTCTTATATTAGATGTATGCACCAAAAAGCACTTGGAAATGTTAAAGCCAACTTCAAAACAATCTTTTGTACAGAAATATATATATATATATATATATATATATATATATTAAACCATCAAAAAACGCCTCTTATGACATAACCCTAGTGAGGACCGCGCGCTAGACCCAACCCAACACAACCACCATTTCGCGCAGCGCGCGTAAAGGTGTCATCCTAGTTATTTTAAGAAAGCAGTTGATGGGGTTGTATTCTATGACAAAATCATTTAGAAGTAAAGTGACAAAGCTACCTTGAGATTAAGAGTTTGAGCTTAGCATATGACGAGTTAATGTAACTTAATTATGTTGTAAATTATAACTATTTTAAGCGAGTGTTCGAGTTAACATTCTAGAAACGACAAAGTTAACATGATATAAAGTTATTTTTAGATGAAGTTAACATGATATTAAGTAATTTTTAGGGTAATTGAAATTTCAACTTTGGTGTCAAGTTTAAAAAATACACATATGGATCTCACAGTTTACTGATCCGTTACGATTTTAATTATTTTATTTGTTGTTTATTTAATTTTTTATACGTCAGATTTACTCTTAATATAAAAACAAATTAATTTGTTAGTTAGTCAATATAATCCCAAAAGTCATCTCTTTGAGTCTTTGGTCATCTTCTCTAATCACCATCTCTGACTCGAACGTGCTATCGAACACAAGCCACTCAAATACTTGGTTATGGTCTCAGTAGTGCAATCCAAAGGTGACTGATTCATGAAGTCTATTTTTCTTTTGAATAACGTTGTTTTTATTGTTTTTATTAGCAAAATTAATCTAGCCTTTTTAACTCACATAACTTTAATGAGAGTTAAACATCATAACATGAGACCACCAGGCCACCAAATTTATGAACTCTATTCATTACATTGTTTGAGGTGCATTTAAAACTACTTTTGCTCGAGATATATTGCAAACAGTATGGCATTTGAAACTAGGAGTGCAAATGAGCTAAGCCGAGCTGATCGCGAGTTACTTAGTATCAGCTCGATTAAAAGCTCGAAATGAGAATCTTATCGAGCCCGAGCCTCAAGATAAGCTCATAAAAATATCGACCCCGAGCGCAAACTTCACCTATTGAGCACAAGGTGGACAACGAGACTAAATGAGCTTTTTGTTATATATATATATATATATATATATATATATATTGTATTTTATTCATTAAATAAATAAATATATATTTTGTATACATATTAATTATTATTATATATATAAAGTTTTATATAAAAATATAATTATAAATATATGTAAATTTATACATAAAAATATTAAAAGATAATAATTAAATAATAAACAACAAGCCAAGCCCGAGCCTGAAAAGTTTTTGACGAACCGAGCTCAATCTGTCGAATTATAGCTCGAAACAAACCGACCTCGAGGCCGAGCTCTCTTAAGTCAAAATGAGCCGAGCTCGAGCCTAAATGAATTCGGACTCGGCTAGGCTCGGCTCGTTTACACCCGTATTTGAACAACTATGACAAGATAATCAATTATGAAGCTAACTAATTAAAAGGGAACTGGGCCCAATTCCAAAACATGAATCCTGAAAAACTCACACCCATAACAAAAATCAAGAAACTTATATGAAACCATAAGCCCAAGGGCCAAGGGCAACTTAAAATTTTTAGAGCACAAAGCCAACTATAAATTAAATTGATGTCATTTTTAAAATCTCATTAATATGATCCCTTCCTATCGAACGTTCAATCTTATATATTATCTAGTAATGGAAACATAAGCACATAATAACGAAACAAAATCAAAGGGAAACTATTATGTTAGAACTTTTTCAAAACTAAAGCCTAATTTACTTATACATAGAAAAATTAGAATTTGATGCCCTAAACAATGAGCCTAAAGCCTTTGTTTTATCTCTGTCCTTAAGCCGTGTTTGTTCATGAATATTTTTTTTAACTTAAGAGTCAAATGAACTTTTTATAAAATTTAGACAATGTGTTATACAAATCCGGAAGATGCAGGGGCCTTCAAGGCTAGCTGCCTGGCTGCCCCCATGAGCGTACACCGTTGCGACTATGGCGGCACTGTTGCTTCCAACCCCATAGAGGTGACAACACCATTGAACTTTCTTTTGTTTTCTTTTTTTATGCAATGACTCATTTAATATACAATTTGGTTTACTTTTTCAATAAAAACTTGTATATTAACTTTTTAAAAAATTTAGTTACACGTTTTTGTTTAATTTTTTGGCGACATTCAGAGATAAAGTTTATCAAAAACCAAGATACTTACAAAATAAGGTATATTTAGTCAAGTAAATATTAAAAAAAAAAAGGTTTCCTTTGTACATGATTCATAAATATTCAGAGGTTGTTTTTGTCACTGAGTTTTGAATACATTGATGGGTATTCTTATTGGGGTGGTATTTGATGTTTTGGAGGAATACATTTTTTTTAATGTGGTAGTGACCAGAAGTGTTTTTAAGTTTTACTATTATAAATGCTCTTATAATTCATTAAGGTTTGAGTTGCGTTTCTAGTTCTTAACTGTATATAAATGATAACAAATTACTAAACATTGCATGTCATTTCAATCTTAATTTCATAAAATGAAAACAGATTACACACAAATGGCTTTTGCCTTAAATTCTTGCAGCCTGATCTATTTCCAAATAATATTCATGAACAAATCTTAATCAACTAATAACTCACTATACACTATGTCACAACTCTAGTTGACCTAAAATTTGAGAAGAGCATCTAGATCCATGTAAATAATATTCGTCGCGATGATTTCCCTCGTCGAAATTAAGTGAGTAACTAACAGGATCGTACTGGAAGTTCAAAGTCTTTGAAGATCCATAGAAGCTTTTCTTGCTTTCTTCAACTAATTTCTTCATCAGTTTCTTCCACTTCGGGCTTCTGCATATGCTGCCTCTGCCAACGTTCATTCGCGTGAGTTCTCCATGGTCGGAGGAGACTGACGACAGTGATGAACATTCCGAGAAGTTAGATAATCGTCCTTCCATTTTTTTAAACTGAGATAAATATATGATATCTTTGTTTTCTTTAGGATGAATATGGTATAAAAGTTTGATATACAAAATCGAGGTTTTATAGGTGGATAATGGGGGAAATTTCAGAATTTGATAATTTCATTAGCTCGGTGAGTGTTCACTTTAGATACATGCTGTAAAGGGGTTGTTAGATCGTCACTTTGCAATCTTTACAACTATTTTGTGGATCCCATTATATATTGACTAGAATCACACTTAATGGTATGCTTATATTCATAAAAATGTATTATTTAAGTGCTGTGTAAGCTTTTTGTATTTAGTTAGTATTTATAGTCTTTTGTTTCATCAAAAAATTAACACGCTTATGAGACACAATACACCAAGGGAGTGTCTTGAAGCACATGGTGAGGTCATGGATCTAAGCGTGGGAATGGACAAAGTGTAAGGTAAGGGTGCGTAAACGGATCGTGATTCGCGAAGCGGTATAGTTCATTTCTGATTCTGCGTAAAGCACAAGATAAGTTAGACATCAGATACATTCTATTAGACATAATACGCTATGCAACACACTTGTCACGCGAACCTGTTAGGTTGACCAAAATGCATTGTTTAGCTAAACGTGTTTACGGATTCAACTCAAAACCGATCAAAACTATTTTATACTAAATCTAATCAAAACATGAATATTGTGTTTGGTCCATGACGTGTTATATTGTGTCATATCTCATATATTCATACAAACAAGTTCAATCTAGCTAAATAAAATTCAAAAGCCATATCTTCCTTTTTCGTAATACCCAACTTTCTTAAGGTTCCTTTATGACTACAATTCACATGAAATTCTTATCTTATAACCTGAACTTTTTACATATAAGAGCATAAAGCAAAAAGATTTTATATCGTTATATAGTTTTTAGGATCGTAGTGACGACCATTATTCATTCTTAATTGTGTAAAAATTGCAAAAGGAAACTAGGTACTCTTTGAATCTCCAAAATTGTCGAGTCCTTCATATAAGAGGAAGGATTGTTGGATTATTACACGTCATTAATCGATCATAACTTTAACAAAAGATATTAAAAAGCAAAAAGCTGCTATAAACTTACATCATTATGTTGTCATTACACTTAGAAAGGAAAAACAATTTCTCGAAATAGAAAAGTATTGAATAAGTTTTTGTTTCTTAGAACGGCAAAAATATTGACCAAGTATTTTGGGAATACTAATTTTATTATTTTCCTGGGATCTTTTATGGTTCTTTCACCAATGGATATACGATGTTTATTAAAAACTCATTTTTATTTCTTATAATTTGAGTTAGACCTATTTTTTCGCCAGTGATATTTAAATTTTATTTAGATCTATTTGTAGGACACCAGTCGGTGAGTTTATTTATCGGTGAGAAATAACAAATAATATTAAAAACTAACTATTTGAAGGTGTTAACTTTTAGCATATATTTTAAGGGCCATATACTTTTCTTGCTTTAATTTCTTTAATATTTGATAAAAAGATGCATTTCATACTTTGCGTCTCAATTGGCGTAGTGTTAATTGACGAACATCTAGAGCGGTAAAACGGCTGGAGTTTACACCTACATATGTAACGAGATATGTAGGGCTGTATAAAAAGTTCGCGGCTCGAAGTTCGCTCGAAAAAAGCTCGAAAAAAGCTCGGCTCGAAAAAAACTCGTATCTAAGCGAGCCGGCTCGGCTCGGCTCGGCTCGAATTCTAAACGAGCCGAACTCGAGCCAGGGTTAGCTCGGTTTGAGCTCGGCTCGTGGCTCGGTTCGTTGGCTCGGCTCGTGACTCGGTGCATATATATATATATATATATATATATATATATATATATATATATATATATATATATATATTTATTTATATATTTATATAGTATAATAATAATAATAATAATTATTATTATTATTATTATTATTATTATTATTATTATTATTACTACTACTACTATTATTATGATTATTATTTTTATATTAGGATTTTAAAAATGTTTTCTTAAAATAAAAATGAATTCTTTTTAGAACATTAAGTATTTTGTTTAAAAAATATATAACTTGATAGTAAATTGTTTATATTCAAAATAATGATCTTTATTCCCCTAAATACGGAGTACTCAACAAAAGGTAAAAACCCTAATATATATTTTTTGTGTTTTCATATAAATTAATATGAAAAAATAAAGTTTTTTTTTTTTAAATCGAGCTGCTGGCTCGAGCTTTTCACGAGCCGAACTAAAGCCAGTGTTTTAAGCTCGTTAAAATTTTCGTGCCGAGCCAGCTCGCTAAGCTTCAAGCTCGAGCTCGAACCCATCCTGACTCAGCTCGGCTCGGCTCGTTTACAGCCCTAAAGATATGTGTTCGTCTTAAATTTGTTTGAAGTTACTTGTTGAACTATAAATCAGGGGCTGTTCTTGACAATTAAATTAAGGATTTTTACATATTGTCTTCTACAAGACAATAAATTACATATTTCCCAAAAGCATAAAACAATTACATATTTTCACTTTCTAATACATACATATATATATACACACAAACACACATGTATATCTATTTCATTAAAATTAACCTATCAAATGACTATTTTAATTTGTTTTAATTAAATTTTTTTTACGTGTTGATGTGTTGTTATTACAGTTGTTTAAAACCTTGAAAATTGTGTTTTGTATTTGAATATATAATTTTGATTATCGGTAATTATTGTTTTGAAATGAAGTTTTATACTTTTGTATTTGGAGTTTTAATCTTATTATTATATGGAAGACTCGAACTTGATGAAATATGTGATTAATGTTCTTAGGAAGAGAAATGTGTAAACATAAAATACAATAATTATTCAATAACTAATTTTAATTAAATGGGTAAATATGTAATATGTATGTTTTAAAAAGAAAAAATATGTAATTAATTTTTTAGCTTAAGTAAATATGTAATTAATGAGTTTATAAAGGTGAGATATACAAATGCCCCATTGAATTAAGTCATGTCTGATAAAACTCAACACATTCAAATAATATTTTTATCCTAATTAGCATTTTATATAAAAATTATTTAGTTGGTAACAAATTATTAGTATTGATAAACCTTGGATTTGTAAAACGTTAAATAAAAAGTTACCATATTAGAGCAAACTAAGATATTATCTCACAAAGATACGAATGTATTATTATTAGAGTGTATGGTAACTTACCCCATGTATTGATAACTTTCTCTCTAATAAAGGTTTAATCACCCTACTGACATCCCCAAAATATCGACAAGGATCATTTGTCACAAACATTAGGGTATTTTGTAGTTTAGTTCGTTGGTTAACAATCTGGTTTTATGATTGTTTCTTTTTAATATTTAAGTGTTCGGTTTAAAATGTTTTAATGTTTTATCGGTTCATACATAAACTAATAATTAATAAATTATCTAGTTTGATGATGATAAAATTTAGACTCATAAAACACTTAAAATGCCTGATCAACAAAGTAACCAAGTGTGTAACACTTGTTGTTCTCAGGATTTGTGACTGACATGTTGGTATTAACGTTCTACCCTACAAAACACAACGACCAAATATTATAAATGATGGATATATACATTACATATGTCGTCACTAACTTCATCGCTTAAAGAGGTTTAGAAATTACACCTACTCCAATTCATAATGCCTCTGTATGCATGAGGTCCAAGGATGTCACGTTTAGGGCGGAGCTTGAACATTCCCTTAGGGGGTTGTGGCGAAATTAATTTTTTAAGGGGGTGAACTCGATATTTATATAAAAATTTACACTACTATCCTCTGCTATCCTCCACCAATGGTCACACTTCTTCACTATCCTCTGCCAATGGTCACACTTCTTTTAAGTTTAATGACATATTACTATCTTGTATTTTTATTCTTTTTTGAACGGCAAATGTACGACTCTGCTTCGGAAGATAGATGTGATCTCAATCGGGCACATCTATCTATTTCCCAGCCGGGACCGCACCCCTAATCCTCTTAAGAGGAAACTCATTGTTGAGAAAATCTCATTGTTCGTGAGACTTGAATTCATGACCTACTTTTATTTACGTGTTATGAGTTTCTCATCTTAAACAGTTAAACTAAAAATCATTGGTATCTTATATTTTTATTAAAAGATTTTTTTCACGCACGCCTCTAATTATTGATTTTCAGATCACATGACATCAACCTTTTTATTCGAGGGCCATCACTAACTCTTATCACTTATGAAACCGTTAAAAAGTGGTGGAAATCGAGTCAGCTAAACCGAGGAAAAAGATAGCGCACTAAATATCTTTTTCACGGAAAACAAACGAGCGCCAGAAAAATTAAACCGATTATCTTCAACCACCAAAATCTCACCCTCACCCAACACACACACACACACACTACACACAAAGACAATCAACACCAAAACAAATTGTGCGCGCCAAATACCTGGATTCCACTATCTGTTATCTCTTCTAAAGAGAGACACCGAGAGAGAGTGAGAAACAACTCAACAATGGCGATGGCGTTAGCTCTTCGTAGACTCTCATCTTCTGCAGACAAACCGTTGCAACGTCTCTTCAATGGCGGTCATCTCTACTCCATGGTGAGTTTCTGTTGATACTTTTTAGTTTTTTATATCGGATAGTTGATTGTGTATAGGTCGTTAAACCAACCGAACGTTAAGCTAACAGTTCGTGAACAGTCTGACATGAAGTTCGTTTATGTCCGTTTCGTTTAATAAATAAACAAAAACGAACAAGAAAGTTCCGTTTGTTTAGTTAAACGAACGGACATGAACAGAGATTGCGTTCGTTCATCTATGTTCGTGAACGTGTTTGTTGACTTTCGATAAAGTGTTCGTTCACTTGAAGTTATGTTTGAAATAATTTTATTAAGGGCTTACGTAATGTTTGGTGGATATTACATAATGTTTATGATTTTAATTATAAAATTAATATATAATGGTTTGTATTTGTTTGTTTTAGGAAATTTTATTTGTGCTCATTAATGTTCATCGGTATGTGTGTGCGTTCGCTTGCCTTCGTTTGCGTTCGTTTATGTTCGTAAACGGTTCATGAACGATTCATTTTCTTAATGAACGAACAGGAACAAGAACCGTCGCTTTCGTAAACAGTTCATAAACAAGTTTTTTTCTTAATAAACGAACACGAACAAGCCACGTTCGTGTTCGTTCGGTTGGTTTTACAGCCCTGATTGTGAAGGTTTGTAGTGATTTGGTGTCACTGTGTGTTTTGTTTTGTAGTCGTCGTTGCCTAGCGAAGCTGTGTACGAGAAGGAACGGCCTGGTGTCACTGTGAGTTTGATTTCGTTGTTTTGGTTGATTTAGTGCTTGTTGATTTTGTGTGTGAATTGGTGTTTGATGATGAGAATTGGTGGAATTGCAGTGGCCCAAGCAGTTGAATGCTCCACTTGAGGCTGTGGATCCTGAGATTGCAGATATTATTGAGCTTGAAAAGGCTCGGCAATGGAAGGTCATCTTGTTCCATCTCCTACTGTTACTGTACTATATTAAGCTATTGCTTTTATGATATGTAGATTTAGGGGATTAATTGAGAAGATAAGACTAATTTGGTTTAGAATGAAGTTTCCTTTCTAAATTTGACAAGTTTGTTGTATATTTTACTAGTATAAACTGATTATGCATCTATAAGCTTGGCATTTTGATGTTTTTTTGGTAATCTGATGGAATTTGAATCACGAATGCAAAATAAAACTAATCAAACTGGTTTTCTGGTTAATTAGAGCCTAGAGGTAAGTTTTGGTTTCATATACTTGGTTTAATGATTAAAGGAGCCTGAAAATCTATGAAGGGGCTGAGAAATTCACAGGTTGGTTGGTATGTTTAGTTTGGGGAGCCAAAAATTTTTAAAAATATTAATATGTTGATGTATTTACATACATAAACTAGTTTTGCTGGATTCAAAGTTTCTTTCTCTGACTAGATATTTATTTTGGTTATAAAGGGTCTTGAACTCATACCATCAGAGAACTTTACCTCTCTGTCAGTGATGCAAGCAGTTGGATCAGTGATGACCAACAAATACAGTGAAGGGTATCCAGGAGCTAGATACTATGGTGGAAATGAGTAAGCAAATTACTTTTCTTTGAATCATGGTGTTTGTTACGAATTAAGTTTGATAGTTAATCCATTTTAAATTTATGTTTTGATGGTTTAGTCTGATCCAAGTTTAGACATCTTCTGTTGCATTTTGATTTTAAGATGTTGAAAATCTCTTCTACTAGGTATATTGACATGGCAGAAACGTTGTGTCAAAAGCGTGCATTGGAAGCCTTTCGGTTAGATCCTGCAAAATGGGGAGGTAGTTACAGTTTACTTGATCTTTTGTTCCATGTTGAGAACAGATATTGCTAACACCAATTTATATCCAGTGAACTTACATAATGTATAACTATCATTTATTATGCAGTGAATGTGCAGCCTCTTTCAGGATCACCAGCTAATTTCCATGTCTACACTGCATTATTAAAGGCTCATGACAGAATCATGGCACTTGATCTTCCTCATGGTGGGCATCTGTCACATGGTTATCAGGTGCTAAAACTCATCTAGCATGATGCCCATTCTACTATAAACTTCAGTGATCATAATATAGTCTCACAACAAGTAATCTGTGATAGAAACTTGAAAATTCGATTAATTGAAATCTAAAAAAAACAATGGATAGTTGGCCTGATTCGAGATAGGCAGATCTCCAAATACCAGAACAAATTAGTCAAAACACTAGACAAAGAAAAAGATATGACTATAGGCTTATTTATTCTAGTGGATTGCTGGAAGTTTCAGCTTTATTTTAGCCTTTGAAATAGATGCTGAAATTAGACATGGAGGTAATTTGGGATAATTACTTAAATTAGGTAGGGAGGTAATTGTGCATTTGATTGAGAGGATCAATTTGTAACCCATTTGAGATTGTAGCTATTCCATTGATCCTTCCATTTTGGTTCTTATCATTACTTCCCACCTGGTAAAACGACTTGTCCTCAAGTCGATTAAGCAAAAACGGACCTGTCCCAATCATCAATTGTTCCTTAAACGGTTTGATGGCGAGGTGGTGGCAGGTAGCAGAGTTGTAAGTTTCTGGTTGTAGGCCTTGAAGCTTATATTCTTGACCATTGACAGTGAATATCATAAAATTTTTAGCCCAATTTGCTTGAACTGTATTTAGGGTAGCCAACCATTGAATGCCTAGTACCATATTAGCACCTCCTAGGGCGAATGGATAGAAGTCTTGTTTGATGAGGAGGTTCGATAATTTCAACAAGACATCCTTGCATATCCAGTTGCATCGGATGACATTTCCATCTCCTATTTGGACACCGAAGGGTGTGATGAGCTGGGAGATTATCTGTAGGTTGTTTACCAGCTTATCCGAAATAAAATTAAGGGTTGACCCACTATCAATCAACACTAGCACCTTAGTTGTACCTATAACTCCTTGAAGCTTTATTGTAGTTGGTGTAGACTGACCAAAGAGAGCGTGAAGGCTGATCTCAGCCATTTCACTTGAGTTATTCTGCTCGTTTATTGCTGTTGTTTCCTCTCCTACATCAGCGATCTCAAAGACTTTAAAAGTTCCTGATTTACAGCGATGTTCAGGACCGAATTTCTCCCCACATCGAAAGCAAAACCCTTTTGTGAACCGGGACTGTTTCTGCTCATCAGAAATGCGAAAAGGGGAAATGTATGAAGGGGTTTCAGTTGGGATATTGCTGGTTGAAGAAGTAACGGCCGACGAAAAGGTTTTGGCGGTAGCAGTGGGTTTTGAATTCTGCCCAAATCGGTTGTAACCTGCCTTTGATTCGAATTCTAATGCTAAACTCATAGCACTATAAACCGAACGGGGTTTGTGGATTCGAACATCCGCTCTTAGTTCTTCCTTCAACCCATTTAAGAATACTCCCAACAGGCAGTGTTCGGGCCAGTTTGAAACCCGAGATGATCTTTTAACAAACTCCTGCCTATACTCTTGGACTGACTCGCTTTGTTTAATGCTACATAAGTACTCGTCAGGATTTTGGAATTCTACAGGGCCAAAGTTTTTTGTGAGGGCATTGACCAATTCTTCCAAAAGGTAATTGACTGATCTGCAGAAAGCCATGAATAGAAATCTAGTGCGTCTCCTTCCAAGTGCATTGAAGCAACATCAACTTTCTCCTCATCAGGAATATCGTGGTATCGAAAGAACTTTTCAGCCTTTAAAATCCAGCCGCGCGGGTCACCGCTACTGAAGGTGGGAAAAATAATTTTTGTAGAAGGCCTAAACTGGTGATTACGCCTCTAGGAGCTTTCCCCCTCTTCGTACTGCTCGAACCTTCCATCGTCATAGCGGCTAAATCGACTATGTGGTTTCTGTTTAGGATTGGCTTGTGATTTGAGCGCTGCGACATCATCTTTCAAGCCTTCAAAAGACTCCAATCGTGAGGCAATGGCTGCAAGTTGTGCAGCAATCGTATCAGGATTAGATCCCTCTTCTGGTGAAGTATTGTTGCTTCGGATCTGCACCATCGTGTTCCCAGCAATGGAACCAATGATAGAAACTTGAAAATTCGATTAATTGAAATCTATAAAAAAACAATGGATAGTTGGCCTGATTCGAGATAGGCAGATCTCCAAATACAAGAACAAAATAATCAAAACACTAGACAAAGAAAAAGATGACTATAGGCTTATTTATTCTAGTGGATTGCTGGAAGTTTCAGCTTTATTTAAGCCTTTGAAATAGATGCTGAAATTAGACATGGAGGTAATTTGGGATAATTACTTAAATTAGGTAGGGAGGTAATTGTGCATATGATTGAGAGGATAAATTTGTAACCCATTTGAGATTGTAGCTATTCCATTGATCCTTCCATTTTGGTTCTTATCAATCTGATTTTATATTTCTCTTGCTATCTCAGACTGACACAAAGAAAATATCCGCGGTATCTATATTTTTCGAGACCATGCCTTACAGATTGAATGAGAGCACTGGCTATATCGATTATGACCAGGTACTTTTAACTTTTTACTATGTATCTTATAATTTTTGCTATAGTTTAATTTTAAGAGGATTTGATTGATGATTCCCAAATTGCAGTTGGAGAAAAGTGCAACACTCTTCAGGCCAAAATTGATTGTTGCTGGTGCAAGTGCTTATGCTCGATTATATGACTATGCTCGAATCCGCAAGGTGACTACTATTAAATTAGATCGTCTCTGATATTACAAGCATGGTTAAGTGTTATATGATTACAGCCACTCTCAGATTCACAAATATCATTTGTTCAACAGGTTTGTGACAAGCAAAAAGCTATTATGCTGGCAGATATGGCACATATTAGTGGGTTGGTTGCAGCTGGGGTCATCCCATCCCCTTTTGACTATGCAGACGTTGTGACCACCACAACCCACAAATCACTCCGAGGCCCACGTGGTGCCATGATTTTCTTTAGGAAAGGACTGAAAGAAGTCAACAAACAAGGCAAAGAGGTATTTTTTGTCTAAATAGTTGATTTCTAATTTAAGGTTACATATTGATCATATACTCTTTATACTGGAAGGTGTTCTATGATTACGAAGACAAAATCAACCAGGCCGTCTTTCCTGGACTTCAAGGAGGTCCACACAATCACACAATCACTGGATTGGCAGTTGCATTGAAACAGGTTTGCTGCATTTATCAATGAACTTTTTGATAACTTTAGTGTAATTGCCATTTATATCGTGCTGTCACATAATTACAGGCAACAACAGCAGAATACAAGGCGTACCAAAAACAAGTTATGAGTAATAGTGCCATGTTTGCAGAAGTATGATAAAATCAACCCACATTTAATGTCTAGAAAACTTCATAACAATTTCTTCAATTTCAAGAACCATCATAAGTCAAACATATTTCTTTTTCAGACTTTAGTTAAGAGTGGATATGAACTTGTTTCTGGCGGAACAGAGAACCACTTGGTTTTGGTTAATTTGAAAAATAAGGTAACAAGAGAATGCTCCATTCAGAATTTCATTTGGTCAATAATTCTTAAATTATATAGTATCAACAATCATTTGTATATGTTTTATTACCAGGGAATTGATGGTTCAAAGGTTGAAAAGGTGTTGGAGGCTGTTCACATTGCAGCCAATAAAAACACTGTTCCTGGTGATGTCTCTGCCATGGTTCCTGGTGGCATCAGAATGGGTGAGTAGCACCTTTCCAGTAAAATTTATCTTTTTTCCCCCTCTAATTTAAAACACATTTAATCTGTAAATTTATTGTTTTAGGAACCCCTGCTCTCACCTCTAGGGGATTTGTTGAAGAGGACTTTGCTAAAGTTGCCTACTTCTTTGACCTTGCTGTAAAATTGGCTGTGAAGATCAAGGGTGAAGCCAAAGGTATACACATTAATATCTACTTCTTAATCAAATTATATTATGTGAGACAATTTATAAGATGCCTGGTTACAGATAATAATGTACTAGACGATAGAGTATAATAGTTAGGATTTATCATAAACATATCAGAGCTTTATGGTTCTAACATCCTTTTCTCTCTCTCTCTCTCTCCTTTCCCACTTTGCTGCTACCGCTACTAGAACTTGGTTGGTTGCCGCCCACTTCCCTCATTGTCCACCTAGTGTGATGATTTTCTTTCTTTTATTCTCCCTCTTGTCCCGCCCTGGACACACATTGTACATACACATATATAGGTTTTATTTATTTTTCTCTTGCCGGCACAGTCATAGCTCTTGTGGCTGCAGTCGGAGCTCCTGTAGTTCTAGTAGCTGCCACAACCGGCTTAGATCCGCCACTGCTGTTTTCCGCCATAGACTTCTCTTACTATTTACTTTTTAATGCATTTTTCTTATTCATGTTGAGATTGTGTGCTCTTCTTGTACCAAAGTCTTCATTGTTTTTTGCTTCACCCTGAGCATTAAAACATATTAGTTTAGATTTTAAAACAATATATCACTAAGGATTTGCTATGTAGTTAAGATAACCATCTTTATAATAGATCCTAACTAATACTCTATACTCTATGATGGTGTGGTTATGAATCAGGGACAAAGTTGAAGGACTTTGTGACTGCAATGCAGTCCAGTGCCTTCCAATCAGAAATCTCAAAGCTACGCCAAGATGTTGAGGAATACGCGAAACAATTCCCGACAATCGGATTTGAGAAAGAGACCATGAAATACAAAAACTAAGGAATCATACAAGCCAGGTATGGATTTGAATGAGACATTGGGATCTAATTATATTGTGATTCCAATTGTTTGTTTGTTTGTTCAATGCGTTGATGCATGAAACAGGTGCCATGAAGATGAAGGTGGATGCTTCCATTTCATACCAATATCTATTTTAGAATGTGGGTTATAAGGCTTTTTCTGTATGATGAATCTTCTGTATATGTAAATCAATGGAGCATTTCAATAAACTTTTCATTTAATCTTGATTAATTACTAATAACTTGTGTTTTGTATGATTTTTAGCAGATAATTTCATATTTCCCTTCCAAAACTTGATATAATGTCATATTTATAAATATAAAAAAATATGATTTTAATAATCTAAAAAAGAATTACATATATTTCTTTAAACTTGTAAAACTCCATTTCCCAAAGCACAAGACTTTATGCATAATTACGTTACTCTTCAAGCATGATTTAAGAATACATGCAATTTTTCAAGTTTAGAATGAGATATATGTAATTGTTTCTAATTAAAATTAACTGATAATACAACATTGGCAATTGGATCATGATACTTCTAACTTTATTTTGTTGCCAAGGGTCATCCTAAAGATATACATTGAATTTACATTGGAAATTAGCTGATAGATTTACATTGAATTTTAATTTTAATTTTTAGTTGATTTCACTTAAAAGGAAGGCAAGTTTTTTAAATTCATTCACTTTTATCGTTGTGAGGAAATCAAATGCAAATATATGATAATTATACGATATGATTCTTAAGCATTTGATGAAGTCTATTTGATATGCACAACAAACATATAAAATTTAAGACAAGATAACCTAACTTGAGAAATCGGAAGGAAGTACACACAAGCTCATAAATAAATTGATCAACTCCAATTTGTTGTTGCTATAACTATATGGGTGTTTGTGGTTATGTTAAAAATCAATTAGACTGTCAAAAAACTTTAATCAGTTTGGTTTTATCAAACTTTTCTTTTAAGTTCTGGTTAGTCAGTTTAGATTTTCTCAAACCGTATATATATAGTTTGATTTTTTGCTTACAGATATCTTTAGGATTTTGGACTTTTAATTTATAATCTTTCTTTACATTTCTAGAAAAGGTTTGATGTTATATATGTAGGGTTGTGCACGACCTAAAATCGTAAACATAACATAACTTACGGTCAACCACTAAACATAACTATAACTGATTTATCGGTTCACTGAATAATCTTTACCATAACCGTCAGTCAATCTTGGTTATCGTCTAATTCGTTTACGTGACTATTAGGTTTTAACAAACCGGATGGTTTTCGTTAAAATAATTTTCTCCTTTTGACGAGTAACTGAGAACGATCACAATCATGTTTGGTATCGAATCCGTTGCTTGAATCACACAACACAATCAATTAATCAATCAATCATCATCACTATCAGCGATTCATCTGAAGAGAAACTGAATCGAGAGATCACAATCATCACAGACAAAAATGGCTCGAGCAGGTGGAATAACGAACGCGGTAAACGTAGGGATAGCAGTTCAAGCCGATTGGGAGAATCGAGAGTTCATTTCTCACATCTCCCTCAACGTTCGTCAACTCTTCGATTTCCTCGTTCAGTTTGGTAAATCCTCACTCGATCTCAATGCATACAGTTTCCTATTACTCAATTAGGGTTCGTTGTTTAAAATTGCGATTAACACGAAGAATTTGCATCGAAGATTGTTCTACTGCAGTTTCGGATTTGTGTAATTGATATCTTACTCGTCTATTCGCAATAACAAGATCTATATGATACCATCATTTGATATGATTGGGGCATTGGGCATTTATGCATGTTCTGGATTTGGTTACGAATATTGTAGAATGATTATCATGTATGTGATTGCATCTTGTAGGATATGCTAGAGCTTTTAGTTTAACTGTTATTGTGTGTTACTGTTTACAAAAGATGTTTTTATCTTTCAGAGGCTACAACTAAGAGCAAATTGGCATCTCTGAATGAGAAACTTGATACCCTAGAGCGTCGTGTAGAATTGCTTGAAGTGCAAGTTAGTACTGCAACAGCCAATCCGAATTTATTCAAGACTTGATTCTACCACACTATGGCATAGTAGTAGAAAGTGAAAAAGCTAAGGGCTAGATGCAAGAGCCTTTTTTCTGGACTGTGAGCTGGTTAGCTTCAAATTTCAGTGTGATACATGTGAAGATGGTTTGCCTATTTTTCATATTCTTATTTATGTGGTTATCTGGCATTTTTGTAATTGGAAGAGTTCCCTTCTCTTTGTTTTCATATAACCTTTTGTTTTAGTGAAGATTTTTGCAGCTTGTTGTGTCTACTTGAATATAGCTGACCCAAACTGATTGTTAAAAAAAATCGATAAATATAATTCTAAGTCAACTTTTTCAAGTTTTCTGATTGTTATATAAATTTTCATTCTGTCTTGCATTTAATCCATCTTCTTCATCCATGTCTAATATATGATATCCTAACACGACTGTTGCAAGAACATCTCTGAAGTTTAAAATATGACATAATCATCATATTAGTTGAGTGTGAGGATTATGCTTTCCCAAACACTATTGTTTTGAGGCTTTTTTTTCTTTTCAATATTAGATCATTAGTTTAGTTGTCTGTTAATAATCTTCATGTGGAGTGTGTGATATTTGGAATAACTCAACATATAAGGATAGCTAGATGTTTAATATGGCTGTGAGTATAAGCATGGCGAAATTTGCAATATATTTGTACATGTCTTTATTTGAACACTAACATAAAAGATACCGACCGCAGGACTGTGATTCATCCAGGAAAAATAATATATGATGTTGGAACCTGGAATTTGTATAGATAATGGGAACTTCAGCATGATTGCAGTTGATTTTTTATCTAGACAGAAAAGACAATGACTATATGCACTGTTCAATCATAAACCGTTCATTTGTAGTGTTGATTTATGGTTGAAGGACTTTAGTGAGTCTATATGCTGCACAAGCTGCATAGAGTAGCATATGTATGCTAATGGTTTAACACAGATATTTATGTTCTAAAACCAGCTGGACATAAGATAAATAATCGCCTAATTAAAACTTCCTAGTGTCTGCAATCATACTGTAATTCACTCAAATTAAGTCTGTTTAAATCATAAGGTAGTTGGAAGATAAAGAAAAACAACATGGAAATATATCAAAGCAATAATGTACATTTGCCAGCATATTTATATCTTTTATTTGTTTATATTCTTATCTATGTTGTGTATGATATGTAGAAAAACAGGGGTGAGATGCCAATATACCATGAAAATAATTGAGAATCAGGAGGCCTCATAAGAATTTTGAGTTGAGAAGGATGACTTGGTTGTTTGAGTGTATTTATAGTGGTGCTGTAGACCCGTTATATCGTCTATAAACATGTACACCTTACTTTGCCATTTGTACAGTAGCCGAAACCTGTGCAGTACAGGTTCATGACATCATAACACTAGGCTAAAATTTTCTATTTTTTTCTCTGTTTAAACTGTCTATATTGGAATAAACTGAATGTGCACATATTTCCATAATAGTATTCATAATCTGCTACATTTAGACACAAATTTATCATGATTGTGGAGGAGCAGGTTGTGAAAGGAGAGATGATGGTTCTGATGGAGTTGCAGTAGGTATCCAATTATCTCATGCATTCAGATGCATTATATTTAATAATCAAAGCATCTTCTAGCTCCTGAACATTGTCTATCATAGACTGTCTATAAGCTGCATATGGCTCAACGCATTCTAATGCTATTTCCACAACTCTCCACATAGCCTCTGTGTGATATCCTCCTTTTATACTTGGATCCACTATTCCCCCTATTCTAGAGTTTTATACAAGGTTTTGCCTGCATAGAAAATGGTAATATAATGTCATATTTATTGTTACATAATGTTAAATTTTGTATGTGGATTATAACTGAAGCATACCCATTCAACCAAGCTCTATTCATGTCATAGCCTGTGTACATTAAGAGGTTCCCGAACCATGATTATTTCAAGTAGCAGTGCAGCACAACTCCATAGCTAAGGACGTCACACTTGGCAGACAAATGTTGGGTTGAGGAGTACCTTGAAATCCACAAGTTTTAGTTTGTAACTGCTTAAAATATGGTGAAGTTTTTTGATCATGGAATATAAAAGGTGTTTGTCACCTTTTTTTGGTGAAGTTATACTTACTCTGGATCCAAGCGTACTTTGAAAAACTAGTCTGCCACCTTGGTGACACATGCTATCATCTAGGTGTTTGTCACTTGATTTCACATCCCTGTGTATGACCGAACGTCCTGATAATGTATGAAGATGGCTCAAACCTGGAAGTTTAACCTGTGTATCAAGTGTCATACTCAACCAAAAAAAGAAAAAAAAAACATTATTTGATAGTTTGATCCTCCTTTTTGGTTCTTCTGTTTAAATGATTGCAAGATTAATTACATTAATTATTGTTGAAGTTACCGTATATCTTGATTGTGTTTAATGACACCCTAATATCACTGATTAATTAATTTGTGTACATTTATAAAAAAAAGTGTCACATTAAATTTTCTTCTTCAATGGTAGATTAGTTCTATGGTACATGAGCTATGCTACTATTGGATTTGGTATTCGTGTTAAATACCGACACTTGGTGTGCTTCTTTCTCTCGTTTAAAAAATTAGAGTTTGGGAAAGTGGTGATCTCATATCAAATATGTTAAAAACTTTTTTATTTTTTTATCATCAAGACTACTTTTTTTAATGGCATCAAGACTACTTAGTAGTGCACTATATTCATAATGTGTGTTTGCTAGTAGTTGAAAAGTTACGTTGTTTACCCTTTAAAAAGTGACATGATTTGCTGTTTGTGTAGTTTCATTCACAACAAAACATGAAGATATTCGTTCACCGGAAGCATGCACATTAATGGTGATTACATGAGATTGTAAAAACCGTAATTGCATTTGATCACAATTTGACATTATATGTCTAAGTAACTATATTTTATAAAGACAGCCAATGATCATATTAATCCTCTAAAATTTAAACTCTACTTCATTTAATGTTATCAACTAAACTGCAACAATATTGACAATAATGAAAAAATAGTGATGGTAATATAAATAATTAAATAGTTGCATTCGCTCTTAACTTCTTGTTAATATTTAATTTATATACAACACTCATATCACCTACAAATAATAATTTTTCTTAACCTATTATATGATACAATTTATGCCAAATCTTGTTTGTGGTAATAAGTTTTGGTTACCACTCAACTCTCTTTGCAATTTTCGAAAATACAAACACTAAATCCCAAAACAAAAGATCTTGATAACACGGGGCTGAAATGTAATTCGATTAAACTTATGTACCGTAGTTGTAAATACGATCATTATAAAAACACACACGATTGTGTTAGTAATTACCGAACTGCCACGCCGGAGCTCCTACTCTCCGTACACGCCGGCGTGTTCTCCGGTCACCGGAATCTCTCTTTTCTCCACCGGAATCACCCTATCAGCATCTACAGGTACTTTTTTGCTCAGTTTCTCGTCCAATATATCGTATGATTGTCACTGTTAAACTTCATTCGTTTGATTTGTAAATCCTAATTTAGAATAAACTGTAGATCAAATTGAAGGTCATTATTCCCTGTGAGCTTTAGCTTTAGAATTTGATATCTGTTTTTGCTTTGAATTATGCTTATTGGCTTTTTGAAGAGGTTTAGGGCTATGATTTGCGTGAGGAACTTCTAAACTTAATATTGTTACGGCTATCACTCACTTCGATGTAAAAAAGGGGCTATTCAAGATAACGGGTCAGGGGAGAAAGAAAACTGACATCATAATTTTTATAAGATATTGGTCGTTATATATTGTTTCACTTATTATACATGCAATAACAAAGTTAAAAAAAATTGCTACGAAAAAAAAAAGAATGAGTTAAAGAAATTTGCTGCGAAAAATTAATCACTGAAAAAGAAGGGAAAACCCCGGCCGGAGCGGGGTAGCTTAAGAGGTGCACCTTAACCACTCCACTAACGCTGCTTTTGTGTTACCCGTCATCCCTTTTTATTTAAACCTAATCATTATATTATTTTCCAAAAAATAATATAATAATATGATTGTCACATGACAACATTTGATTGACGTCTCAAAACACTTTAACTAAGAGGTTGCTATGCTTTTTTATAACATGATTAATAGTGGAAATTTTGTTAATGAGTAACATTTTTTTCAATCCACTTCTTTTTTATTTGTGTAGAATTCATCAACATCTAGGAATAGAAGGAAGTCAAATTTCGTTAAACTATGGCTAGATTACCAGGGGTCATCATCTTTATCCTCTGCTCCTTTTTAGTCTTTACTTTGGTTAAAACTGATGGAGGTCAAAGGTTATCTTCTATTAGCAATGGCGTACAACAGCTGCGGTTCGATAAAAGCAAAGGTGAGTTCAAGATTCTGCAGGTGGCTGATATGCACTATGCTAATGGAAAGAAGACAGCATGCGAGGATGTGTTGCCTGAACAAGTCGCCTATTGTTCTGATCTAAATACCACTTTCTTCATGGAGCGAATGATCCAAGCTGAGAAACCAGACCTCATTGTTTTCACTGGAGACAACATCTATGGAGCCGATACGACAGATCCAGTGGCCTCCATGAATGCAGCTTTTGCACCCGCGGTATCATCAAACATCCCATGGGCAGCTGTCTTAGGGAACCATGATCAAGAATCCACATTGTCAAGAGAAGGTGTCATGAAACATATAGTTGGAATGAACTACACTTTATCTCAGTTGAATCCTTTTGGTGTTGATGTTATAGATGGTTTTGGGAACTATAATCTTGAAGTAAATGGAGTTGAAGGATCAGACTCTGGGAGCAAATCGGTTCTCAACTTATACTTTCTTGACAGTGGTGATTACTCTACGGTTTCCTCTATCCCTGGCTACGGATGGATCAAACCATCTCAACAGTTTTGGTTCCAACAAACTTCTATGAAGCTTCAGAATGAGTCAAAAGCTCCGGGACTTGCTTACTTCCACATCCCATTGCCTGAATATTCGAGCTTTGATTCTTCAAACTTTACGGGTGTGAAACAAGAAGGGATTAGTTCTGCTTCTATTAACTCAGGTTTCTTCTCGACATTGGTGGAAGCAGGGGATGTGAAGGCTGTTTTCGTCGGTCATGATCATATTAATGATTTTTGTGGAGAACTGACGGGGATTCATCTATGTTATGCTGGAGGTTTTGGGTACCATGCATATGGAAAGGCTGGATGGTCACGAAGGGCGAGGGTGGTTGTAGTCTCTTTAGAAAAACAATCAGATGGTGGTTGGGGAACAGTTGAATCGATCAAAACGTATAAACGCCTTGATGATGGAAACCTAACTGTGATTGATAGTGAAGTGCTTTGGATTAAGAGTCCATCTGAAAAGGGTAGAAAGAAATAAAAAAAAAGTGTTGTTTGAATTATCCCGAAAGCCTAATGTATGCTTGTATCAATCATTATTCCTACATACCAGAAGAAAACAGACATTTATGTTCAGTTCTATGAATTGTTTTCATGTATCACCATGAGTTACAATATGGAAATTTAGATCATCAGCTACTGTACAGAGGATTCAAAGGCTAAGGCTCGGTAATGGTATTACTATATTTGATAATCTTGTTACGTTTTTACTCTCAAGATAAAAGTGTAATGAAGTACTTGGTTTGAATTGTAATGCATTATGTTGGTGAAATCTGTTTATATCCAACCTGAAGATGAGATCGTTAGCATCTTTTTAGCATAACCGTATCGATTACGTATGATTACATGAGATGGTATGATGAAAACAGATTATGTTGAGTACCTTTCTTGTTATTTCAGAATTATTCCATGTATCTTTCTGAGTGACTGTTCGTAGATTTTGATAAAAACTAAGTTCAAATGGTGAAAAATATGATATGCTTTTTGTCTAACTATGTGATTTATGGTACTTGTATTTTTGTTCAATTTTTTATTTTATTTTTAAATAAGAATTATTAGGTCAAATATGCTTACAAGAACCATATTATTCTAACAATAATCTAATCTTTTGAATAAAATGATTTTGGAGGCTATATGCTTGCAAATATACTTTGGGTATCTTTTGACCCATTTACTTTTATAATTAACTTTTTGTTTCTCATTTTACCCATAAGAGATAAAAGGTAACCTGAATTTATGCCTTCATAAATAAATGAGTCCATAGCCACTTCTAGTCCTTGCATATACATTGTTCTTATGTCAGATTTTAGTGTGATTTAAAGCGTCTAACTAAACACAAATCCAACATTAGGGATGCAAACTAGTCGAACCTAAGCCCGACCTCAATGAAATTTGAGCTCAGTCTGTTTAATTTAGGAAAGCTCAAGCTTGACGTTGGCTCATTTCGAGCTCTATGTCTAAAGTTTGAGCTCGGGTAGGCTCGTTTTGTTATTTACCTAAATATATATTTTATATATTCATAACTATAACTAATATAGCATATTATATATAATTTAGTTTTCTTATCATTATTATACATAATAATACTTATTATGCAATTATATATCATATAACTACTATTATGTTTGTACAAGTGGTTTTTGGAATATATTATTTAGGTTTTATTAGTATGAACTCACAGACCCAATTTAGATTTCTAGAGTTTCTTAAGATCTCTATTGTAAGACGACATGTTCAATAATAATAATCAATTCATTCTTTTATCATCTTATTGTAATAACCTTGTTTAAGCTAGCAAGCCTAGTCAAACTTGTGTGTGAAGCTTCGTTTATTAAATGATCTCCAATATAGGCTTGAGCTCAAATCAAGCTCATTCAAACTCAACTTACATGAGCCTTTTAGTGAGCTGAACTCATGTGGTTCACAAGCGGGTCAGCTCGTTTACACTCATATCTAGCATGCTTCTCGTGTCTAATGCACGTCTTCTTGTGACTTTAGCTTGCCAACATCATGGTGTATCATTTGTTTATGATCAGGAAATAGAATACAGTTTATTATAGTATGTTGATAACTTCATATGCACCACAACCATAGAGCAATAATAAAGTTTACTGAAGATATACAGCATCAGAAAAGAAACTATAAACTGATGTCAATTGTGTTTTAATTTATCCTTTGATTTCATGTATACGTCAAATAAACTGAATCAGTAAAAGTTCCTGCTTTAGAAGACTTCCTTCTCTCTATCTGTATTTGTCATATAACTGCTTCAAGATCTTGCATTTAATCTTTATGTCCTCTGATTCTTTGAAGCAAAGCGAAGAACTATATAGAATAAGATCCTGTATAGAACTGCCCATCCCAACATTATGTAAACCATTAACCATTTTCGATCTTTTTCATGATAAATTTGCAGGGATCGCAGAATATCGATTCCAGTCACGTTCGTCCCAACAAGTGTCTGCCCGAAAACTTCATCTCTGTGATACTCGTTTATCAAAAGGCCTTCGTATGGGTACGTCATTGTTGATATCTTGTTCATCCATCTCCAATACTTTGGTATATCGTTATTACTCAAGAAATACCCGCAGAACAAGAAGAAAAGGGCAGTAAAAGCAATAACCGCAGCATACCCGAGTATGAAGTTAGGGACCACTGAGCTCACAAACACCACGAACGAATTGGTGGAGAGTAGAGAAACATAGAGAACAATCAAGAAGTAAACAAACGGGCCTTCGAGCTTCAGAGCAAACCATGTGAGGCCCGAGTAAACCGCTGCTTGGAGTAGAAGAAATGGAAGGTAAGTGATGAGGCCTGCAATGGTGTAAGAAGAGGCCCGATAGGCGTTATGAGAAGTCTCTCGGACAAATATGAATCTTTCTTGAATAAACGCAGGGACCGCATCGTTTGATGAAAAGAAGAAGAGACAGACCGTGAAGATGAAGAAACTAAGCCGGTTGGTAATCCCTTGCATTGTTCTCTCAGGGTTCTTGAACATGGTAGCCATCATAAAACCCATGATGGTTAAGACCATGAGCCGCGATAGAAACAGCTCCGGGGTCCGCCTGATGTTTATAAAGTTTCTACGCATCAGAACCCATGTTTCTGCAAAGAAAGAGTTCATAAATTTAGGGCCTAAATGGTGGTGGTTTGAAGCATCTGCAGCCATTGATGGTGTAATGTAGTCGTCTTCGTAGACCGTGTAGTCGCTGCTCCGTGGAGTCATGGTTCCCACTAATAAGATATTGCTCGAGCTTGTATAGTAACTAGAGGTTTCGCTTGTTGGGTTTGGTTTTCTATGATCATTCCAGAGACGAGTTGGAGTTGATCTAATGGATTGCATGATCCCCGATTGGGTCCATGACTTTGGCTCGTTCCACGGGCTTCTCACACTATGATCGAACCCGTTGTCGTGAGTGTGGTCTCCCGCCATATGTAAGTTAAACTTCTTTCCTGAATTCTGATGGTCTGGTGTTGTAACAGGTAATGACATTTCATCATCTGATAACAGTGGCGGTTTCGTGCCCGAGGCAACAAACTTTGCCAATGCATCTACTCCGTATTCTGATTGATCGTATTGTTGTATCACATCAATGAGGAACTCTATAGCATTTTCGCCTTTTGGAACTTTTCGGCCCATTCGGCTGATATGATGTCCCACATCTTGTGGTGACCCTTGGTACATGAGTTGACCGCGGGCCAGTATGATGAGATGGTCAAGTAGAAGTTGGATTCGTGACGAAGGCTGGTGAATGGTTAGAACCACTGTGCTTCCGGCTCGAGCAATGTTGTGAACCTTTTCAATCACACTCTGAGCACTGGTCGAGTCCAAACCTGAAGTAGGCTCGTCGAGGAAAAGCAATGGCGGCCCGTGGATGATGTCTACACCAATCGACACTCGCCGGCGTTCGCCCCCCGAGACTCCTCGAGTACCTTCATCACCTATGTAAGTGTTCCTTGCTGACTATATAAAGAGAGAAAAAGAAAAAAAAAACATAAGCTTATTGAACTTCATGTTTTTTTTTTCTTTCATATGAGTGAATTTTCATACTTACTGTTAAACCGAGTTGCTCGATTAACGCCTCGACACGTTGCGTCTTCTCGGCCTTCGTGATCGACCCTAACCGGAAATCCGCAGCAAACATCAACGTCTCGTAAACAGTCAGCATCGGAAAGAGCCGGTCATCTTGCATAATGTATGCAGAAGTTCTCTTGATCAAGCTCGGGCCCATCTCAGCTCCATCAAACACCACCTTCCCCTTAAGGCTCCCACTCGCTATCCGCCCCGCTAGCCCATCAAGAAAAGTAGACTTCCCAGCGCCACTAGGACCCATAACCGCGGTGATGCACCCTTTTGGCGCGTACCCAGTGATCCTATTCAGCAAGTCAGCTTCTTGCCTCACCCATTTCCCGTCATCAGTCTTCTTTTTCTTCACCACTGTATACGTTAGGTTCTCGAACTCCAACCTGCCCGTGAACCCCATGGGCTTCACAACATCGATCACCGTCTCGTGACACGGGTTATGACTCATCTGACAGTTGGGTTTAAGGTTTAGCGTTTCGGTTATTGTTTTGTTCCAAAATTTCATAAAATGAATTAGGGGTGGGGATTAAAGTAGGAGATTAAGTTAGTTATTTATTGTGACAGTTGGAATATCGGCAGTTGCGGTGATGGTGCGTACAACCGTACAAGTTACACAATGTGCCATGAGTATTGGAGGTGTTCAATAATATGTCATGAATAGACTGTTCTTGGTTTCTTCGTCTTTTTTATTTTTTCCGTCGGTTTTCTTGAAATATACTCCGGTTTGCTAGTTTTTGAACTGACATCTGAAAGTTCGATTTTGGTTTTACAATTATTAAAATAGTTGTTCCAGTTTGTTTATTGATTTAATTACTATACGATAAAAAGTTAATGTATTTCTTATTTTGTTTGTGAAAGTCTCTAATCTCTAATTTATATATATAAAAGTCACTAGGCATGTTTAAGTTACTGAAAAAAGTGTCCCAAACTAATTTTAGCGAGTCTTTAAACTTGTCTAGAGAATGTACGTATTTTAAAAAACGTTAAATAACATAATGTATTTTTTTTACTGTAAAAATGTTAAAGATCGTTTCACAAATAAGGCTACGTGTTATGACGTGTGAGTGGGTGTGGAACACCACCCCCTCGTGGCGTGAGTGAGAGTGTGGGGTGTCTTCATGAGGCTACTCGTGACCGTGGGGTAAGATAAATGATTTTTGATACTTTTTTTAATTTTTATTCACCAACTAAAATATTACAATTTATTATGTTTTTTTAATTAACTTTTACATTCACACAAACATCGTAACCCATGTCTAGTGAGTTTGATCACACTTCCTGCCACATATAATTAAGGGGTTGCTTAATTTTGCTTTCAAGAAAAATATGCGTTCTAAATATATTTAAGATGGCGCGTTTTAATATACTAAAATTAAACTGCATGACATTTTCAAGCAAAATATGACGTTGGATTTTATATTATTTACTCTGATACGTACTCCAAATTTGTTGGGAATATTCTCAAAGCGACTAAATATATTGTGGCTTGATTGCAAAGAAACAAAGAAATTGTTTTTTTTTTCTTTCTAATATATCTCAACTATGAGCAAGATGAAAGTATAAAGAAATGGTAGAAATTAGAAGAAAAATTAAGTAAATTTTGCACTAAATATAACACCAATAAACCACAAAAATTTAATGGCAGAAGGCTCATAAACATTCTAAAACACATAAGTTTTAATAACATCAACCCCTTATTCTTTCACCTTTATTATACGTTCTTTACACATATACAACAACCTGGCCCCATTATTCAATCTAATCAGACCTAAATTTCACGTGAAACTTTCATAAAAGTAATATAAACGTGGGATGAATTTTTAGTACACTGAATCATTTGAGAACCTAGGGTAACTGCATCAAAGAACAATAAAACCAACTTGGAAATGGAGTTAGTAACCATCTTTTGTTATCTACGTACAATTTATATGCATAGTGCTAGACTAAAAACATGAAATCTATTGCTGGTACGAGCTCGAAGTTATGGTTGTTTCCGGTGGTCGTAGCGTATAGGGTTTATGGGCTGGGCAATGATAGGAAGACAAGCCGTAAGAATTTTTCATACAAAGGGTAAAGAGTGCAATTTTTTAAAAAAGAGATCTTTTTTACGTGTCATTTAAATAAAACACGTTAAGTAAACGCATAAAATATAACATACTACAATAACACTTAAAAAAATAAAAATAAATAAACTGGTTTCAAAGTACGCTACACCTCTGTGTGGATTAACTGATAATTTCCAATGGAAACATATTTTCAAACCAAGTCTATCCCACCAATTATTTTCATTTTTTCAACATAAATCAGCAATGTGCTGGGTATACACACTGTAGTTTCTATCACATAACAATCGACACGACATGCTCGACATCATCCAGCAACAACGTATGATCGCCCAAAGGCAATATCGTTCTGCCAAATTCATCAACAATACTAAGGTGCTTACACGAATCTACTAAGATACTTGTTTTAGTATCCTTAGAAGAAACAGTATGCACGCGTTCAAACTCAACAAGTTGTTTCAACGGTGCACCTTTAAAAGAACCCGTGACTCTGGCAAAAAGCATAACAACCGCACTGCCATCAAACGGGCCATGGTTTGTGACCGAGATGTCCACGGGAAATCTCAAAGAATCACAGTGTTCTTCAAGCTCATCCACATAAAGATAGTTGTCAAAGCCTTCTTTTCCCTGTAATATGTTGTTTGCTTTGGTTTTCAAAGATTTGAACACATTAATGGTGACGGGTGCAGAGACGATATTGTAGGTATAATTCGAGTAACTAAGACCATGCCCGAATCTGTAAACTACATCACCAGTGTAGAAACGATACGTTCGACCAGGATAAACATGAGACGGATCGGGTCTCATGTTCATGTTGTTCATCGGTACTTTTGTGAAAGATTCAGGATACCAAGTCACAGGCAGCTTTCCCCCCGGGTTGTGATCTCCAAATATGATTTCTGCGAGCGCTATACCGCCAGCTTCTCCGGGGTAACCGACCCATATGATGCTATCGACCCGTGGGTCCGTCTGAGCGAATGATACGTCAAGGGGCCCGCCACCTGTGAGGACTAAAACTATGGGTTTTTTACTAGCAGCAGCAATGGTGGTAACCAGAGCTGACTGATAACCTGGTAACAGAAGACTAAACCTGTCATGGTCTTCGGTTTCTTGAGTCAGATCCAGACCCGCCACCACGATTACAAAGTTGGCTTCTTGGGAGATAGAAACCGCTTCTGCAAATCCTGCGTTGGAAGTGCAAGCAACGTCTAGACAACCCGATGAATATGCTGTTTTCTTTACGTATCTTTTCAGGCCTTCGACTATGCTTGTTGGACTACAAGGAACACCTGCAGATGAACATATTCGATCACGCCTTTGACTTTGTTACTATATAGTGACGATAATTAACGAGTTTAAAGAACTTCAAACCTGTGTATCCTCCACCTAAAGCATTAGTAGCATTTGCCATTGGTCCGATAACAGCTAAATTAGAAACAACATTCTTTTGCAAAGGTAGGAACTTGTTATCGTTCTTCAGAAGCACCGTGCCCTGTCTAACTGCTTCTAGAGCCAACTTCTTGTGATCTGGCGTGCAAACATCTGCGGGTCCAAGTTTCCCGAACTTCCCCTTTAGCGGGTCCCCATCAAAAAGTCCTAAACGAAACTGAACTGTAAACAGGTTCAAAAGAGCTTTGTCTATGTCGTCTTCTTTCACTTTCCCCATGTCAATTGCTGACTGTGTGTGCCTCAACATGTATGTTCCACAGTTGATATCCGTTCCTACACAGACGTTACAAGTTTTCAACGATCAGTGATCAATGTTTTTGAAAGATTAACATAATGCGAGTCGAAAGGGAGAAATGAACCCGCTTTAAGAGCTATGGCTACAGCATCCTCGGGGCTTTTAGTGTAGTTCTGATACTCGTATATGGTGGCCACAGCATCACAATCAGAAGTTATGTATCTGTAGTTTATACATTTAACCAGATTTCTTTAAGTCTTTACAGTGGAATACAGTTGAAATCTTTATGAAGTTATGGAATGGTAAATTTTGCACCCGTTAAATCCCCATTGGGTTCGCGCTTTTTGTAACAGATCGTGATCAGCACATGCAGGTATTCCGTTTACTGCATTATATGAACACATTAAGCAGCTTGCTTTGCCCTCTTGGATGCAACTTTTAAAGGGTGGCTCATATGTGTCCTGCATATCCTGCTTGGTTACCTGAACATATACAACATACCCAACTTGTAACTTCAATCTTTGTAGATGGTAACCTTAGTCTAGGCCCAATCAAGTGAACCCAAATTCGATCATGGTCGGCCCATTAGGTTGTGGTCTATACATCCCATATAAAAGTAGGTTTGAACTTTGAAGGGGCTATGGATTCCCCTTCAAAGTGGGCCACACCCTAATAGATTGACCATGATTGACTCGGGCCCATCTAACCAGGCAAGTATAGACTGCAATCCTTATTTGTTAGTTCTCAATTCAAGGGACTTTTTCATGTGCTCATACATGTAGGGGGTGTTTGGCATTGCGTTTTGAAACCGATAATGGCTATGGATTTTAATAGAATCAAATAATAAGTTGTTAACCGTAGAGATAGTGTTTAGATGTGCTTTAATCGTATACAGTTTGGGATAATCATCCATTTATCTCTCAACCAACTTAATATTCACTAGTTGAAAACGCAAAACACCCCAGTAACATGATACGATTCATACCAACTACACTGTAACCCTAAACTTTAAACCGTAAAGAAACATCTATCAAATTTGATTCTAATCTACTAAATGCATCAAATATTGCACATGCATTAAACAGCAGTAAACCATGCTTAATCACTTGTACCAAGTTACTATCCCTAAATGTTAGTATCTATAAATTAGTCAATTTTGAAGAAAGAAAGAAAGATTCTTACAATGGCATTGAAGTTATATCTAGCATAAACCCCCCAATTCTCCAAGTCATAAGCAGCAAAATGCTTACAACAAGCAGACACCATCAACTCATCACCACCACCACCATCGCCACCGTCTTCTCCGGCCAACACCCTCCTCTTTCTCGCATCACCACCACCACCACCACCACTCTCCCCCTGAAACCCACCGACATACGCCACCGCATACGCCGCCGCCACCGCCGGATCCTCCCCCGGCGACTCCTGCCCCCTCCCCCATCGCGGATCCCTGAAAATATTAATCGTCGGAGCCCAAAAAGTCAACCCCGATTGACCCACATTATACATCGCCCTACCTTCAACAGCAATAGCAGAAGCAATCGAACCCCACAAACTCCGATTGAACGACGATGCTGTCAGAATCACCTGCGGGAACCCTGTCGCGGCGGGGATGGGCCCCCCGGCGAAGGTGACGCCGGGGCCGTTGGTGGCGATGCCGTGGAGGGACTCCGACCACCACTCGTACGGCGGGATGCCGAGGCGGGGGACGCCGGAGTCGTTGTTGCAGAGGCGGAGGATCTTGTCGGAGATGGTGAGGTGGGAGATGAGGGAGTGAGCTCGGAGCTTGGTGGGTATGGTGGTGTTGCAGAAGGGGTAGTGGTTGTGGGGTGGGTGGCATGGGAATTTGGGGGGCTTTGAGTGGGTGATTGGGGTGGTGGTCACGAGGAGGATGATGATGGTGGTGATGGTGGTGGGGATCATCGGAGATGGTGGTGCTACGGCGGAGGAGCGATGGTGTTGATGGGTTGTTTTTATGGGGGGATAAGGGGATAAAGTTGTAGTCGACGTTGACTTCTGTTAGCTTTACAACGACGGATGATCTGTCACGACATATTTCTTTTGGTCTACAAACTCATAAAACATTAGAACCTATAAAAGCATTCGAATCAGCTATATTCACGTGTTTAAGTTTATATGTTAAATACGAAAAATCATGTGATTTTACTGTCGAAATAAGGTGTCTCTATCTTTAACCAGTAATCTTTAGTATAACTATTAAAGTAAGATAGCTCAAGATTTTAATAAAATAAATAAAAAAAATTTTATGTTCAAGTCTTACTTGAAATAAAAAAATAACGGGGAGGTTTTACGTTAAGGTAGAAGGTGTTATTTCTTAGGATGATCTCAAATTTGGGATTAAAATTTAGTACTTGAGTAATAAAGATACTTGGGTGAGTTAACGGGCCGTCAGTGATACGATTAACCGTTAAAAAAATACAAATGCATCTCATCTTTATTTTTATTTTCATCTTCTATATATTTAGGAGAAAGCTTTTGGTTATTAATACATCATTTTGATTATTAGGACATTTTTCTCTCTTTATTTCTCTTTCTATATATAAAGAGAGAGAAAAGAGGTGACTCAATAATCAATATTTGTGCTTATAACACGCTTCGTATTAGAGACGTTCACGTCTCTTATATGATAAATCATGTAATTTTATTCTCATATTAGGTGTTTCATACTCATCTTTTATTTCTTATATATTTAAAAAAGCTACAATAATCCTCATATTTAAGGTCATTTCGACCGTTACCCACCCCAGTACCCCACATCACCCCCCAACAGCTAGTTGCCAAAAAATTAAAAAAAAAAATTACATTATAAATACAACTTAAAACTTATAAATTTTACTCACCAATTCAAAAAAATCCCCTCTACTTACTCTACTCGCTAACAATTTTTAAAAAAATATATTTTGATATGTATTATATTTCCTCCTTACCCTCTTCGGATGGTTCCTATTCGGATGGGTTGAAATTTTTAGTCTTTTTGTCAAACACGTCGACGAGGCTGAAAGTTCGAGAAAAAAGATTTTGAAACATGATCGTGTTGGAGCTAATAACGTTCTTACGAACGATTATTTTATGGAGAACCCAAAATACACAGACAAGATGTTTAGAATAGGTTTCGGGTACCTCAAGATTTATTTTTAGGCATTGTTAAAGATATACGGAACAACTTTTTATGGTTTAAAAAAGGGTTAAATGGGAGGTGGAAAGAAAGTTTCACGACGATTCAAAAGTGCACTTCGGCAATACGTCAACTCGCCACAGGTCAACTTTTGTGAAGTCATATTCTTATCCAGTTGAATATAAAGAAAAAAAAATTATTAGGACATTTTTCTTTCTTTATTTCTCTCTCTATATATAAAAAGAGAGAAAAGAGGGTGACTTAATAATCAATATTGGTACTTATAACACTCTCAGTAGTAGAGACGTTCATTACTTATATGATAAATCATGTAATTTTGTTATTATATTAGCTGTTTCATACTCATCTTTATCTCTTATATATTTAGAAAAAACTACAATAATCCCCATATTTAAGGTCATCACCCCAGCTCACCCCCCACCCCCCCCCCCCCCCCCCCCCCCCCTAACAGCTAGTTGCCAAAAAATTAAAAAAAATTGCACCATAAATACAACCTAAAACTTATAAATTTTACTCACCAATTCAAAAAAATCTCCTCTACTTACTCTACTCGCTAACAATTTTAAAAAAATGTATCGTGATATTTATTATGTTTCCTCCTTACCCTCTTCGGATGGTTTCTATTCGGAAGGGTTGAAAATTTTTAGTCTTTTTGCCGAACACGTCGACGAGGCTGAAAGTTCGAGAAAAAAGATTTTGAAACGTGATCGTGTTGGAGCTAATAACGTTCTTACAAACGATTATTTTACGGAGAACCCAAAATACACAGACAAGATGTTTAGAATAGGTTTCGGGTATCTTAAGATTTATTTCTACGCATTGTTAAATATATACGGAACAACTTTCCATGGTTTAAAAAAGGGTTTGATGGGAGATGGAAAGAAAGTTTCACGACGATTCAAAAGTGCACTTCGACAATACGTCAACTCGCCACAGGTCAACTTTTGTGAAGTCGTATTCTTATCCAGTTGAATACAAAGAAAAGAAAATCAAAAAGATGCAAGAGTCCGCAAGAAAAGACGTCGAACGAGCTTTCGGTGTCTTAAAAGCAACATGGCAAATAATTGTTCAACCTGCTAAAGTGATGAAGATCGGGAGGATGAGAAGTCAAATGTACGTGTGTATTATACTCCACAATATGATTATATTAAATGATGACAATGCTATTTCTCCCGTGCACATTCAAGATCCATTGACGAATCTAGTTGAGAACGAAAATACAATTTGGAGTTGCATGATGAGAACACACATTCTAGACTTAGATTCGATCTCATGGAACACATTGCGGAGAATGTGGATATCACGGTTTTGAATGACGAATTGCGGAGAATGTGGATATCACGGTTTTGAATGACGAAGAATAATTTGTTTTATTATGATTATTATTCTTGTATTTTTTAAATTTTAATAAAGTAATTTTAAAAAAATTGGTGTGATACGGTGTGGTGTGAGTGCCCCCACTAAATTGGTGTGGTGTGGTGTGGCTATTTGATCGGTGGATGTATGGTGTAGTGTGATAGGTGTGACATGGACACCCCCACCACCCTTATATTGCAATTGATATACTATTGTTGCTCACTTGATAAACTAAATTGCTCAATTCTTTACACTAGTGCACATGTGTTTGATTTCCAGTTTGAAAAGTTGCCGAATTTAGGTTTGAACAATATTTTTGTGCTTCTTTGTGACTGAATTGCTTCAAAATCCAAGTCAAATTTATGTACCAACTCTGTCTCGGTCTTACACCTTAACCAAACAACCGAAACTGAGTAAGAGCGAAACTTGAAATGAGCTTATACGTCTTATCCTCAGTTATATATTCTACATATACTTCGGTTTGGGGTAGCCATAACCAGAATTAACCATAAAATAGACACAATTTCTCATGAAGGACTGTGTTGTTTCACTAAAAAGTTTTGTTGGTTCACAACCTATAAAGAAAACGCAAACTGTAGTCTATGTTTGGATTGTTTTCACAGCATACATTAGGTATAAAGTTTTTTTAATAGCTAATTAGATCACTGACGGGCCATTGGACCACCCGACCACTCGATCATCTCCATTACTCAAAATACGAAACCTGAGATCACCATTCGAAGGAAACTCATAATAGATGAGAAAACCCCCTAGTCCACCTGGAACCCCCCATTATTTTTGTCACATGTGAGACTTGAACTCAAGACCTTCATCTATTTTTATGAGATCTTAGGGTATCTAATGTTAACCACTTGAGCTAAAGATCATTGGTTACATAGGATATAATTGTTTTATGTAATAATTTTTATTTTACATTCATTTAATAACTTCTTGTAATTAATACATTATTTAATGCAGATTATTAATATATTATTATTGTCTTATATATAATACTTTATGAAAAGTTTACGATACAAAGTGATTAATTTGTGCGAAACGCATGAAGTGATAATAACTATTGATCTAGAGAATCAATGGTTCAGATTAGAGATGAAGTAATCACGCAAGTAAGGGATTAGAGTTGTAGATTTGGAAATAGCCTACAATTGTTGACTTTTTTTAAATTCTTCCAATTTTTTTAAACACATATAACTTTTTTATACAACATTTAAAAAAAATTACATCATAAAATCGAGTATTTTATTCTCTTTAATTTGAGCAAAGTATTGCTATACTTTTTCTAAAAAACAACATTTTTATAAAAAGTGAATATGTTGTGCGTATAACTTGCGTGATTATAATTGCGTAATTATCATATAACTTGCATAATTATAACTATAACTTGCGTAATTGTTATTTATAACTTGAGTAATTTTAACTTGCGTAATTATAGTTACAACTTGCGTAATAATGAATATAACTTGCGTAATTATCCACCTTATATGTAATTGTGGTGCGGACGAAATGTCACGCCTTGATGACTTCGTACACTTCGCATGTTTTTTGCACTTTATATAGTAACCTTCCCCTAATACTTTAAATCAACAATTAAATTTATTTACTAGTTATTTTTATAACAAGATACTATTTAAATTAAGTATTATCTTATAGACACACACACACTAGTGGGTAACCCGCATGTTGCGGCAGAGTGAATAATTTATAAGTCTATACTTGTTATATTTCACTTAAGTTATCAATTGTTTTGTTTTATGGTTTAAATCTCTTATACGACCTATGATTATTATCATATGTTAGAGCTAACACATTGTTACAAAACTAATTAGTATTAACAAGAATAGTTGAATGACTCAACTTTTAAGTAAACATAAATGTTAAACATGATTAAAGTTTAACGAATATTTTCAAGAAAATTCACATTCTACATAGTATAGGTTGAATTGCTTTTATACAACAATGAAAAGATTTGTTATAACATTAGATATTAAATATAGATATATTAATAGAAAACCATGTGGGATATTTCTTTAAAGCAAAATGAGAGTATAATAAGAAGATTTCTTATAATATTAAAAATTAAAGCTTGCAATTCTTAATATGTTATCTTAAACATATTGGAAAATTATAAGCTTGTCTTAAAGAGATGTTTTATAGATAGTGATAAATAATAGATGATATAGATATAGATTATTATTATCATCATTATTATAAAAGTATTTAGTAATTATATAGTTAAGTATTCAAATATAATAATATTTATTTATAAATTATTATTATTATTATTATTATTATTATTATTATTAATCATACTATTATTATTACTATTATTGTTATTATTATTATTATTATTATTATAATAATAATAGTATTTAGTTAAGTATTAAAATAAGGTAATACTTATTATAAATTTATATGTTAATTTAAAATATTAAAAATTATATAATATTTAATGTAGTGAATTAAAAAACATACAATATTAAATAATATATTAATCAACGTATTACTTACAAGAAGTATTAATAAGGGGTAAAATAAGAATGATTGCATTAAACACTTGTACCTAATGCTTAAAAAGTTATATTAGGTGGTTTAATTTGTTTGTAAAATTACATTTGTATCCTAAGGTTTTGTTTTATATAGTAATATAGTGGACACTCTCTCTTCGCCCCGGTTTGATATTAAATGTATACGTGAACATCGCAATGATAGTTTTTGGAATTATCATGATTTTAGTGAGTTTAATGATATAAGCGTTCGGATTCTCATTGATATCTACACATGCTTTAGTGATTTGTTATTATATCGTCATCATAATATTATTGAACATATGATATTTAATAAGCCATGGATATCAAGTAAAACAAATACGTTAAAAGTATTTGAATAAAAACTATCATAGAATGTAAAAAAAATTGTATCATGATTAATGATATATTATTATTAGATTGTTACAAATATAATAATATGATAAAAACACAGTATTAAATTTTAACATAATATTATTATTATTGTTTTTGTTGTTAATCTTTTAATAAAAATAATCATTACTATTATTATTATATTATTTGTTATAATATTTTTTTAGACATATTAAATAATATGTCATTTACTAACAAATTTAGTCATAAATACTAAAGTTATCGACTACCCAAAATACCCCTAGAAATATAACTATTAGTAATTATATATATTAGTTGTATACCTAATTATTTAAATAGTACTTAATAAATTTAAATGTCATTTTTAAGTATTAAAAATAATATAATATTGTATTAAATTAAATAATATTATATTATTAAATAATGTATTAATAATGTGTATTAAATAGTGTATTAATTAAAAGAGTTTATTAAATAGGGGTAAAAATAAAACTATTGCATAGGGCACTTGTATCTATGCTTAAAATATTGTATTAAACGTCTTAAAATTTGAGTAAAATTACTATCTTGTCAATGTATTATATAGTAGTGTGTATATATATATATATATATATATAGGGCTGCAAACGAACTGAACGTTCAACGAACAGTTCGTCAACCGTTCGGTTGGAAGTTCATTTATGTTCGTTCATTTAGTAAATGAACGAACACGAATAAGAAAATTTCGTTCGTTTGGTTAAACGAACGAACATGAATACGAGTCGTGTTCGTTCATTTATGTTCGTGAATGTTCGATAATGTGTTCGTTTATGTTCGTTAATCTCCGTTCGTGAACGTTCAACAATGTGTTCGTTTATGTTCGTTAATATGTTCGTTTATATTCTTAATTTTTGTGTCAGTTATTTTTATGACTATTAAAATAAGTATTTTTATATATTTATGTTAAGTACTTGTTTATTTTTGCTTGTTTTTGTGTAATGTTTGTAATATAAATATAAATTTTATTCTAAAATAAATCTATAATCATTTATATTCGTTTTTGTTCATGAGCTTTTTTGTGTTCGTCATGTTCATAAACAGTTGTTTGTGTTCGTTTGCTTATGATTGTGTTCATTTGCGTTCGGTAAGTGTTCGTGAACAGTTCATGAACATGCTCATTTTCTTAATGAACGAACACGAACAAAGAATCTCGTTCGGTAAGTGTTCGTGAACAGTTCATGAACAAGTATATTTCTTAACGAACGAACACGAACAAGGCCTTGTTCGTGTTCGTTCGGTTCATTTGCATCCTTACATATATATATATATATATATATAGATAGATAGATAGACACACACACACACACTTAAGTATATGATTACCAAATATTTTGGTAGTTATATTAACAACAGCAACAACAACAACCACATATAATCAATGTTTAATGCTAGTCGGAAAAGCACCTCGGTGACACCTGTCGTATCGCGTGGGCCGACATGTTATATCTATACTAACTTATATTTGCATCATTTTCTGAAAAATTTGACATTTTATTTAATTTTAAGACACTTACTAAGAACATTTTGAGTATTTATTAATTCTGGTAACTAAGACTTAATTTTGTGTTTAATGTCATATTTTAGTATGCTTCAAAGAATAATTACAATAATAATAAAATCAATCATATTATTACAAAAAATACAATAAAAATTAATCTTATTACAATAATAATAATAAAATTAATAATTACAATAATAAAATACAACAACATCGTATTATTTTATTAGTTACAATTTAATAATCTGCTTGTGTTATTTTATTATATTTATAACAATTTAATAGCAACAAACGGATGCTCATAATACAATGTTATGCATCTTATAAAAGTTTTATTCGAATGATTTTAATGTACTCGTTTTAATTAATATTCACAACATATCAAATATCATATGTATTATCATAATCCTATAATTACAAATTGGTAAAAAAATGTGTAAAAATGCATGAAAATCAGAATGTCTATATCATTGAACTCATCAAAAACAAAAGAACCCCAAAAACTACCATTACAACTTTCTTATATATGTTCAAAATCGAGCTGCGACGAAACGCAAGTCTAACCTGTAGTATTTGTTTATTCATAAACATCATTGTCGAATTGTAAGTGTTTTTTTTTCACTGTTTATATTTTATATGTGAAAAAACACTTGGTAATCTGAGATGCAATGTTTTGAATAAACTTCTTATTTTATTCTATTAATTTTCTATTATTTAGTTTCAATAATATTAACAAGAAGATGGTTATGGAGTTGGTTTTTGTACGACTTAGAGAAAACACACGCAGGACCCCCCTTCTTCTATATCATTATTTAAAAAAAATGAAGTTTTTGTTGTTAATTTTTTTTGGTTTAGTTAATCCTTTAATTTGTTTTTTCTTTCTTTCTTTTTATTATAAACTGGTAATTTTCCCACCTGGGAGTGTATTATTAGTTACTTTAGTATAACTACTTTTTTTGTTAAACTTCAACTAATGTAATTTAAATAAATCAAGAAAATATATAAAATAAATTAAATAAAATAGACGGTATGTTGGAGAATTGATTCCAACTTGTTGCCGCAGGTTAAATTACAAAATTTAAGTTACATTACATCAGATACAAACTGAAGTACATACATTCATTATTACAACTTCATACATTCGTTATTACATCTAAAAATGAGATTAAAATTATAAATATACCACTTCTGAACAATCAAATCTGCTAGTAACGCAACTTAACGTTTCTTGGTCGTTGGCAGTCTCAACTTCTGCCGTGAAATCTTTACCTGAAACTGAATACAAATGAAGGAAGATGAACGACTGCAAAACCATAAAAACCTTGATCCTAAATGTTAATCAAACACCAACTGATAAATCTAGTTATGTAATCAACACCTTACCCACAATAAACGTTTTTTGAAGTACATATTTGTCATGAAGTAAGAACCAGAGTGATATCACCAAGAACAAGCACCAAAATAGCACATCAACCAGTGCAACAGATAATCACAAGAACATTAAGAACCAGTGACAACTTTAAGATTTGAATAGATTGTGTCCATCTAAACAGAAACCTTAAGGGGAAATATAAAAGGCTCCAACAAAAACCTGGAGCAACCATGAACTAAAAAGATCCGCGGCCCTTCAGGAAGAAAACGGGTCAGCAGCTCACGACCCGAACAAAAAACAAGCCCGGCACAAGCCCAATAGCAATAGCCCAAAAGACACACAAAAAAAGAAACAACATGAATGAAAGGAAGAATATGAAAAGGGTAGACACACACGTGTAAAGCTACAAAACTAAAACAGAACGCGTGGCAGCAAACTACTTATGCATCCATGAGTAATACACTATGCTTTAAAAGTAGTACAAAGGGCACCATATTTGTAAATAAGGTCTAGTAAATGACTGCAATCATGTGAAAAAGCCAATATGCAGTGGTCAAAATCTAAAAACTAAAGATACCGTAGCTACTGTTGTACTTTTATATAGATAGTAATGTTTAGATGTTGCGCTATGTTTATTTTTATTAATGTTTAGATAAAATCTTATTTTTAATAATTTTATTTTTTTTGTATAACCTTTTGAATATTATCAATGCTCTCTCAACAACGTGTTGTAAGACGCAACTTTATATTTTTTACCGGTTTATTGGGTCGTAATGTTTGGGTTTTACGTAAACATAATTTTTATATAAAGCTACTAAGACATTCATTTTCTCACAGGTTAACAACCCACAACAACATTTTATCAACGCCTCGTTCAATGCGTGAGTTTGCAACGACAATTCAACTTTGGTTTTGTTTTTATGGTTTTACGTCCTGTTGCAACATGAAAGTCCTAATACTAGTTTACATCATTTACTAGGTTCAATGTAAATGATTAATTATATATCGTATATTACCATTAGTACATTTATTATTACATCATTATCAATATTTTATAAAGAGTACATTAAATGGAAAGTCCCTAGCTTGAATTTTCAAAAAAATACAGATTTAGGCCTGAAATTTACATGGTATGTACACCGGTAGTCCCCGACGCTAACAGAGGTTAAGTTTCTCTGTTAATTCAATGTAAAATTACCAATAACCCCTAAATTTAAAAATTAATAATTTCTACATAGAACCTAACTTACCACACCCAAACCTCACCCACCTCACCCCTACCACCATCTTCATCTTCATCATCAACACCTCTCCACCATCATGTGAAAAATCAAACACCATCACCGGTCGCTATCACCAAAACCACCGGTCATAATCGTCACCAACTCCGTCCCACCTCATCATCATCATCATCATCAACCACCAAATCTCCATCCTAGAAATCATCACCAACAACATAACACCGCCACCACTCCATCGTCACCACCACCAGCACTTCATCTAAGTCTCTCTCTCTCTCTCTCTCTCTCTCTCTCTCTCTTCTAAGACCACCGGTAATAACGACACCACTTCGAACAAGTTTGCGATCCATGATGAACTATATCTAACATTTTTCAAATTCGATTGGTAGGAAAGACACGACCCGTTGGTAGTCGTAATAGGTAGCACCCGACTCGGTTTTCCGATGGTATTTCGAACAGACTGTCATCGTGTATAGTGGTAGCCGCGGTGGTGGGTCAAGGAGTGGGCTGAGGGTGCTGTGGCGACGGTGGTGGTGGGTTGAGGTAGAGGCGGCGGTGGCGGCGGGAGTTGAATGTGGAGAAGTAGATAAAAAAGGAGGAGATTATGGTTTTTTTTCTTATTATATCTAATTACTTACAAGGGGTATTTTGGTCTTTTTTAAAAACAAACAAAAAGCTTAACCTTTGTTAGTGTCAAGTATTGTTAGCGTGCACTCTTTGTGTAGTTCAAGCGTGTATTTTTAATTTTTTTAAAAGTAAAGTCTGAACTTGCAATACGTGTAAACATGAGGACTGTCCGTATAATTACTCTTTTATAAAATATGATATTGCAACACAAGAGATCATAATCTCACAACTGTCTAGAATCAAAGATTGATATATATGCAATTATTGCAATCCATTCTATGTTGTGTTCAAAATTTTAATTAACTCGGTTTTATTATCTTGTTAACTTCTTATTTATTATTATGAGCATTCACAGTAGATTAGCCATTTTAGATGTGAGTGTGTCCCCTATATTACTGGGACGGTTGTGAGTGGTTTTAAGTGAAGGGAAAAGAAAATTTATGAGAACTATATAGTGATTTCTCATATTTGGGGAAACACGGTACAACCTAATTTTTTAATATTTTTAAAAGTGGTTGTGAGCGGGGGAAATCGAAAAATTTAATGATAAACCTATAAAAAAGTATTATTTAAATGAAAGATAGAGTAAAAAACAATGTTTTCAGTGTAAATACAGGGATGCGGATGTGAAAGCTAGTGTGAATGCTTTAAGAACCGCAAATATATGAAGTTAAAGATTTAATATAATAATAGCCCATGATCTTAAAGTAATTTGTTGATGATTGTCCTTTATAAAGATAATCGTTTTCAAATTCTTACGAATGTAAAATTAAGTAATATATATGATTAAAGAAATATTTTTGTTCAAAAAATGTTTTAATCATAGTAGAGGAGGGATCCTAAGAAAACCATAAAGTTATATGGAAACTAGAGAAAACCAATGAAACTAGTCACATAACTTATAATTTTTTTATCACTACCATTTATATTTGTGTGTGTGAATATATAAATAATGGTATGGATCAAATGAAAAACCATAGCATGATTTTACATACACGTCACATATAGGTTACGTATACATAACCATTTTTCATTCGACATAGTGTTACGTATACGTAAAACTCTTTATTCTGGTATTTATGTTCAACATATATGTAACAAATACTTAAATAACCTTTTAACAAGTTAAAATAACATAAAATTTATGAATTATGTTATTGGTTTCTATAATTTTCTTTGGTTTTCACATAACTATAAGTTTTCTCAGGAACCATCCCCAATCATAGTATCCCTACATTCATAAGATATTAATAGGGTGTTTCATAACATTCAATATATATTTTGTAAAGAAAAAAATGGTTAATTAACTCAAATGATTTATGGTCGATTTCAAAAGTTAAGAGCATTGCAGCCCGTTTCTCATATATATGTGAGTAGGTGTCATATATTATGGGGGATGGTTGTGAGTGAAATAAGTATAAAATTTATGGTGATTGTACCGTGTTTCCTCATATTTAGGGAGACACGATACAACCCCCATAAATTTTTTAATATTTTTAAAAGTGGTTGTAAGTGGATGAGAGAGAAAATGTAATGATAAATGTATGAAAAAATATTACTTAATTGAAAAGAAGAGTGAAAAAGTTGTGATGTTTAGTGTAATTATAAGTATGAGGATGAGGGATGGATTGTTAGGTTTCCCATTTTCAATATGAGTGTGTGTCTTATATTTTGAGGGATGACTGTTAGTGGTTGTGAATGAAGGAGTGGGAATATTTATGGGGATTGTACCGTGATTCTCCATATTTAGGAAAACATATTACAACCCCCCTATATTTTTTAATGGTTTTAAAAGTGGTTGTGAGTGCAGAAGAGGGAAAAATAATGATAAAAAAGTATTAAAAAATATTATTTAATTGAAAGAGATAGTAAACAAATAAAATTTTTAGTGTAAATATAAAGATGGAAAAGCTAGTGTAAATGCTCTAATAAAATGAATGTTTTTAAACTAGTTAACTAATTAATATTTTCTTCTTCAATTTAAAAGGAAGTTGGAGTAACTTTTTGTTATTTTTTAAATATAAAATTAGAAAAATATAAAAAAAGTAATAGATGATGTAATGATTTGAAGGTACAATGATGGATGCACATGATACAAGTAAGGACAACAGTTGTCAATGTCAAAGGTCGTGTAAATCACATGTTAAATGATCAATGCGAACCCACTCAAACCGCTTTCTGCTCCTATATTGTGGGCTTAGACTTAAACCAGCATCCAGGATTTGTTTATTAACATAAAACTAATTTGAGGTTAGATCTAATCATTCTATTAATTTCATTAAATATTAATTAGTAACAAAACAAAATGTTAAGCAATAATCCTTTTCACAGGGATCAAGATTGACGATTTAGCAAGAGAGATCACAACGCCTGACCAAAAGGACTGAAATAGATCCCCAGAAGGTGGCAAATTGTTAGGCTCGTCGAGTAAACAAGGATTTTATCATGTGATCAGGCTCCGGCTTGAGAATAAGTGTTTGTATGGAGGCATGGGACTATGAGGGGCACACCACATTTTATGGTGTAAAGGCTTCGGTGGTACGATACGTCAGAGACGTCATGCCCTTGCCACTACTCGACATGCACGTTTGTCCTATCAACATGCTTAGAGGAGCTTATGCTTCAAAGAAGAGTTTCACATTGGCTTAATCTCTCAATTTACACATGTTCTCATCTAGAACTAGAGCTCTCGAGAGGGGCATGATAATTCTAGATCAATAGCTCTTGATTATAGCAGGTTTGGGTCCTTGGCTCTAGTTAAACGTGTATCTCCTAAAGCTTGAGCTCCGGATAGAAATGTAGGGCGCTCCAAAATGGTGAGGGTTTAGACCATGAGCTCCCTAGCGACTTCTCTAGAGCTGAAGCTAAGATCAGATTGAGAATGTTTTTTGAATGTGAGCGTTTCCAATCTTGAGAGTATCGGATATGCACAATTGGATGTTACCCCTTCATACAAGAAAACATCACACAACACATAAAGGGGGGAGGGGGCATTAGGCTTGCAAGGAAGATGACGTATTGGTGAATAAGGAAGACGATATAGCTTCAACGAAATCGTAACGTCATAATATTTGACTCACATTAGGATAAAGGGTCCAGTTCAATTCATGTAAATCTACTACTCGTTCAAGATCCGTAGATGTTATATTTTCTATTTACATATACACATTCTAGCAAAAGTATTTGACTCACATTAGGATATATTAAATTTGAAGACTTTACTACTGGTTCAAGACTGTAAGACATTAAATTTAAATTTTAAAAAGATTTATGATACAATTTGAAACTGATATGAAGCTGATTCAAAACTTGTCATACGCATATTTGGAGCAGCTCGGTAAATCTAAGTGAACTAGAAAGTAACGACTAGGCTATCATAATAAACAACAATAGGTGCTTTGGTTGTAAAAATGCATGAATTGTAAAAGGTATATTATTTCCTTTAATGCTTTTATTCTACGTTAAAAACCAAACGTAATGCACACCGTTGCTATATATCTAACTCTATGTGCTCATTGATTTATTCGTACTAATGTTTTGTCGCCTATTTATCTAATCATGTTCAATTTGATTTTCGAATAACAATAGAACGGAATGTGAGTACAAATTTCAAATATAATGTCACGGTCACCTACGTAAATTTTCAAAAGGGTCCTACAAAAAGATTGAAAGGTAATTATTACTAGAATCATGTTTTTTATGCCTATTTAAGAAAGACTACGACGTAAAGTTAAATAATTATTTTTTATAAATATTGAAGTTGTTAGAATTCAAACTTCAGAGAAGAACGCTTGCACTGATTATTATTTCGGATAATTTCTCGAAATGAGAATACATTACATTATATACCCGGTTTCACAACTAACTAACCAAAATTAACAACCATACAAAGAAAAAACACAATTACACCAGAACTAATTGATATAGTCACAATTAGTCCCTGAACTTGTAAACATAACCAAACCAAAGAAACCTTCGGAAGATATCAATACTTCGGAAGATTTCTATGTTTCGGAAGATTCTATGCTTCTGAAGATTTCTATGCTTCGGAAGATTTATGCTGGCAAGCATAAACTTCGGAAGAAAACTACAAACATAAGCTTCGGAAGCAAACTTGATTTGACTTTTATATTTCACAATCTCCACCTTAAAATCAAATCAAGATTCTAACCAATACCTAAAGCATCAAAGCAATAAGTATCATCAAGTTGAATCCCCAACTCAAGAACACCACCAAGGACCTCAAACACACATCCTGTGATTGATCCACCTTTGTCTCGATCCTTAACAAAGTCAAAATACACAAATTATTTAACCAGAACCGGACTACCCATCACATGTTGTCCAAAAAAGATACCACTCTCTTCAGTTTCGTTCAAAGTCCTCAGAACACATTTAGCAGTATCCTAGTGAGCCTTACCTTGATCAACTCCACATCTACTGACCAAACTCACTGCATCTCCTAGACTAGATCTAGTACACACCATCACATACATCAAAGTATATGAACTTCTTTGAAACCCATGAGTAATCATGAACTCATTAAATCTTCAATACCACTGTCTGAGCGATAGCTTAAGCCCATACAATGACTTCTTCAGGATACAAACCTTATCCTCCTATCTCTTCACCACAAACCTGGCTTTATATCTAGGGCCTTCACCCTCTAGGACACCCTCCTTGATCTTATATAGCCACTTACACAAGACTAGTTCCTGACCTTGAGGCTTATCCACCAGCACCCAAGTCTTATTCTTAAGTAAAGAGTTTATCTCTGCTCTTAATGCTATGCTGAACGTCTTCTTCTCAATTGAAGCAGCTGCATCCTCACAAGACAATAGTTCACCTATACTATATGTCTCAGCACTCAAAAATGCCATAACAGAGATATCAGCTCCCTCACTGCACCTTAAAGGAACCACAACATGCCTTCTGGGCCTATCTCTAGCCATACCAGGACTAGGATCTAAACTATGAACCTTACTTTCTTCAAGTTCTACTTGATCATTATTAACCGACCCAGGCTGCTCCACCTCAATATGAACTCCACCTTGTTCAGACTCACTAGTGGATGACTCATTACCACCACTACACAGAACATCCTTGTACATCAGGTCTTCCATGAACACTACACTTCTACTCACCAAAACCCATGTGCTGCCACCTTCAATCTTCCATAAACGATACCCCTTAACACCTTCCAAGTACCCAAGAAGAACACATTTCACAGCTCTAGGTTCTAATTTTCCTTGGTTCAAATGTACATATGCCACAGACCCAAACACCCTCACGCCACTATAATCCTATTTGACACCAGTCCAAACCTCCATAGGAGTCCTCATATCTAATGCTGATGATGGTGACCTGTTTACCAGATAAGCAGCAGTCATAGCAGCCTCCGCCCAAACTCTTTTGGTAACCCAGAACTAGAGAGCATACACCCCACCTTATCAATCAGAGTTCTATTCATCCTCTCAGCTAACACATCCTGCTGAGGCATGCCTGCCATAGTTAACTGCCTAACTATACTAACTCTCTTACAAAACTGATTGAATTCTATGCTACAAAACTCCAATCCATTGCCTGTCCTTAACCGCTTAACCTTCTTCTCAGTTTGAGCCTCCACCTGCACCTTCCACTTTTGAAATTTTCCAAAAGCTTCACTCTGGTGCTTTAACACATAGACCCACACTTTCCTTGAGAAATAATCTATGATGGATAAGAAGTACCTGGCACCACCCAAAGACTCAGTCCTGTCAGGACCCCAGAGATCTAAGAGTACATACTCCAAAATCCCTTTGGAAGAGTGCTTGCAACTACTAAACTTTACTTTCTTTAGCTTCCCCATCATACAGTCTTTATAGAGATTAGTATCATAGCAATTGAGTTTACCAAGAACCTGTTGTTTCTCTAACTCAATCAACCCCAAGCCACTTTTGTACGTCAGCCTCTGATGCCACAGAGCTACCTTACTACTTTCTTCAACTGAAACTGCAATGGTTTCATCTTTCTTTAAGGCTTCACCATCTAAAAGATAAATGTTGTTATCCATCCTTCTGCCTGATAACACCACTAAAGAGCCATTTATTACCTTGGCTTTACTATCTTTTAGACTAACATGATACCCTGATCTTTCAAATGTACCCAGAGACAACAAGCTTCTCTTTAAGCTAGGAATGTACTTCACTTCCTTAAGATCCACCTGCATCCCATTCTTCATCTTGAAACTTACTGAGCCAATGCCAACTATCTTGCATTGTCTTTCATCCTCCAGCTTTACAGTTCCTCGATCTTGGAATTCCAGTTCATTAAAGAACTCTTTTACAGGTGACATGTGAAATGAACAGCCAGAATCTAGCACCCAATCATCCGATCTACCTTCTGATGAAACAACTAACACATCAGCACTATCATCACTTTCAGATGAATCATCTTAAGACAAATGACTATGTGACTTAGCATTGCTAGACCTACTAACTTTTTTCCTTTTCCATTCTGGGCACTCCTTCTTTAGGTGTTTCTCTGATCCGCATACAAAGCATTCCCTCTTGAATTCCCTCTTGAATTTGAATTTGGATCTTGATGCTCCCCTATGTCTTTGATTTCTCTGCTCAGCCCTTCCTCTTACTACCAGCCCCTAACCCTCTTCATCCTTAGGATCAGTCTTTCTCTTCTGGAGTTCTTGGAATTTAGTGCAGCCAGAACATCTTCTATTGTCAATGTTTCTCTCCCATACATAAGAGTATCAACAAAATGCTCATATGACTCAGGCAAAGAGGCCAAGAATATGATGGCTTGATCCTCTTCATCAAGTTCGATCTCAATGTTTTCAAGATCCGGGATCAACTTATTGAATTCATCTTTATGCTTTTCAATCGTTTTACCGGATCTCATCTGAAATATGTACAACCTTTTCCTCAAGTAAAGACGGTTTGCCAGATATTTGGTCATGTAGAGCGTCTCTAACTTAGACCAAATTTTGGCCGCTGTCGTTTCCTTGGTTACCTCCCGTAAAACTCGATCCCCAAGACTCAAAACAATTTCGCTGTGAGCCTTTTCCATGATTTCTTTCTTCTTTTCTACAGACAAATGCGCAGGAAGATGATCTCCCCCCCTTAGTGCATCTATTACTTCGTTATGCACTGATAACGCTCGCATCTTCACCCTCCATAGACCGAAATCATTTTTTCCATCGAATTTCTCCAGTTCAATCTTCATTGACGTCATTCTCTTCGTCAATTGAATTGCCCTTCGAACTACGGATCTTGAACCAATCAGACGACCAGCACTCCACCCCGACGAGGTCACTTCCTTCTCTGAATTGAGCCTTCCTCCACCTTAGCTCTGATTCCACTTGTTAGAATTCAAACTTTAGAGAAGAATGATTGCACTGATTATTATTTTGGATAATTTCTTGAAATGAGAATACATCACACTATATGCCTGGTTTCACAACTAACTAACCAAAATTAACAACCATACAAAGAAAAAACACAATTACACCAGAACTAATTGATATGGTCACAATTAGTCCCTGAACTTGTAAACATAACCAAACCAAAGAAACCTTCGGAAGATATTAATGCTTCGGAAGATTTCTATGCTTCGGACGATTTATGCTGGCAAGCATAAGCTTTGGAAGAAAACTACAAACATAAGCTTCGAAAGCAAACTTGATTTGACTTTTATATTTCCAGGTAATTTGGTCATATATTATGAGTTGTAATATATAGACACCCTATATTATAAATCGACACCCCTCTATATGCCTCGTATGACACCATACGTGGCATATAGGGTTGAAAACACTGAAAGTGAGGAAATTCAGGGGGGCTGTAAGAGGGCTATACGCCCCATATAGCGCTATATGACCCCTTATACGACACATATAGGGCTATGCGACGTGTATAGCAAATTTCAACACTGACTACGAGAAAAAATTCAGGGAGCTGTCAGAGGAGTTATACGCCCCATATAGGGCTATATGACCCCCTCTATACGACGTGTATGGGGCTATACGACACGTATACAAATTTAGGGTTTTGATTTATAATTTTGAGGTGTCTATATATTCATTCCCCGTATATAAGTAATTAAAGCTATGTTAAATTACATTCTTCTTTTAGTAGTTTATCTAGATTTCCGTAAATCATTTATGATATTACATAATAAAATAACCTCTCCAAATTTGTTATGATATTACATAGTCTTATCAGTTTATGTTTCGAAATATATATATTTTATCCATCTTAAAATCAAGTGTTTTGAAGTAGTTGATCGACTCAAGCGCTGGTTAGCGTTAATTGGATGGTTACGCTAATATAGTTTCCGGTTTGGTGTGATTAATTACTCATCCACTCGGGCACTAGAAAGCACCAGATGTTTTATCTTTGTTAAATTTTGAAATAGGTGGTGTAAAGTTTTTATGTAAGAAACCTCTATGACGTTGATAGACGTTAATGGGTTTTAAAGTGACACGAATATTTGTCACAAGTAAGGGGCGGCTTAAGGAGAAATAAAATAAAACAAGGGTTTAGTGCCCCTGCTTCCATAGCCCTTAAATTTTAATTTTTTGCATATATGTAAATTAGGCTTTCGGTTTGAAATATATGTTCTATGATTTTGTTTTGTTATTCTATGCTCTTTGTTTTGTCACTAGGTACTACTTTTAATACGTGTCGATACAAGCTAAAGTTCATATTAGTGAAATTTGAAAATAATACTTCAGTTTTAAAGTTTGCTTTTAGACCCCAAAAGATTGAGCCGACAGTCACATGCATACTTAAAAAATTATGTATACACCATAAACTGAAAATTTAATATGATAAAAACCAAACATTCTATTGGTATAATAACATGGTTTTAATATTACACACTAGACTTAACTCACATGCACTTGTTATAAAAGCCAAAAGCATTTCCCAACTAGCCACACATTGAGAAAGATGCACCAACCAATTAGTCAACAAGGTCTCTTGGAAGATCTCTTGGCTCCAACCATAGAGCCATGGTCCACATTTTCTAATTCTCAAGAACTAACCACCATTGACACTCAATTATTCCCCATTCAACAAGATGATTTCCCACCATTACCATCACCATCATCATTCTCAAACTCATCTTCATTTCTACACTTCAGTCCATCATCCATACAACCTGATTTCCAATCCCCTTACACCGACGAATCAATCTACTCTTCAGTACCATGTTTTGACACCTTCATGCCGGTTAACGGGTCGGGTTCTTCATCATATGATCAACAAGTGTTTCCATTGATGGTGGAAGAAGATTTAGAAGAAGAAGAAGACAAAGATGGTGATGAAGATCACAAGAATGTTGTTTCTCATGATAAAATCCCTACTGTTTTTACTATGGGATTGAATGAGGATAAGAAGAGTAAATCTAAGAAAGTTGAAGGACAACCTTCCAAGAATTTAATGGCGGAAAGACGACGTCGTAAGCGGTTAAATGACAGGCTTTCTATGCTCAGATCAATTGTTCCTAAAATAAGCAAGGTATAACAAGCAATACCCATGATTTAGTTTTTTTTGTTTGCACTTAACATCTTTTTATTTTTGTTATTTTTCTTGTTCTTATTCTACGCGCCTCTCGGGGAGCAGTCTTTTTATCCCGTGAGATAGAGGTAAGGGCCACCTCTATCTCATGCTCCCCATATCCTATTATATGAGTGAGATTTTGCTGTGTATGTATGTTTGTTCGTTTATTGTTTTTTTTCTTGTTTGCAAATGAATAGATGGATAGAACATCAATACTTGGGGATACAATTGATTATATGAAAGAACTCATAGAAAAGATTCAAGATTTGAAAGAACAAGACATTGATTCTGATGTGGATCATATGAAACTGTTGGGAAGTGTTAAAGAATGCAACATGAATGAATCACAAGTAAGAAATCCACCAAAGGTACTATTTTTATTCTACCATAGAACTTTCACCATATAAAAACACAGAAATTGATAATTATGTGAACAATTTCTTTAGTTTGATGTAGAGAGAGGACACACCGACACCCGGATCCAAATTCGCTGCTTGACGAAACCTGGATTGTTGTTATCAACACTAAGCACACTTGAAGTACTTGGTCTTGATATTCAACAATGTGTCATCAGTTGTTTTAATGATTTTCCCTTCAAGCTTCCTGTTCTGAAGTAAGTTTCATTAAAATTCACATAGGCGCGTTAAATGCATAATTGATTTTATACAGAAAAGTGCAAGAACAAGATAATACACTTCAAAGTAAAAGATATAAGTTCTAGTATAGTTCTTGCAGTTCTCTATGTAAAACAGTATTTCTGTATTGAACGTGTGTTTAATTCCATATCTTTTCCATATGACAAAAGTTTTTAACAAAATTTATGTTGGATCTAGGCACGAGAGCATCGATCAATGATTGGGTGCGACGAAATGAAGCAAATCCTCTTCAGAAATGCAGGTTATGGAGGTAGATGCTTATAAAGAAACAAGAAAGCAAGATCAAGAAGATGTTGGATTGTTGATTCAATTGCAGATTTTGGACTGTTTTATGATAAAGCTGTTATGCTTTTTAATTTATTAATGAATCATTGTTGGATCCACTGTCCAAAGTCATCAGTATCAACAACTTGAGATTTTCTAACAATACAAGAAAGACTAGTATTCCCTCATTGGTTTAAGGAAAAGGTAAAGTACAAAAAGATGCTAACAAATCAACAAGAAACAATTCTTTCAAATGATTTATTATATAAGAATATACAGTTGTGGGTCCTACCATGAGGAAAAAGAATGTTGTCAGATTAATATATGTTTTATTTTCTATATGTGTTGTATGTAATACAAGAATTTAGAAATATGTGACAAGAATTGGTAAATAAATTGACTTGTGGAGTTCAATATACACGATGAAAGAAATATATTCAATCATAGATGCCTAAAAAGCAACAACTATTCAATTATGGAAACCCTAACACAACAATAATGCAATCATGCTTCACAGAAAAAGTAGTATGATCTTTATGTTTCCAATAAATATTTGCTCTTAGATACGCGTACAAGAAAATAGCTATAAAGCGTTGGTGACCAATAGAATTATGTAAACTGAAACAAGTAGGTCGGTTGATAAATCAAGAGACATAAAGGGATCAAATGTTTGTAGTTTTGAGGTACATAGTAAATATGAAATTGTTAAATAACGATTTATTAGTCTTGTTCATATAGTGGAAACAACTTTATTATCTCATATATTTGCCATTGAATTATATGCTCGATTTGATTTGAGTATGACTAGGGTTAGATGTCAAGGTGCACGGACTATGGCCTCCAATCCATCACCCCTCCCACGGGAATGCCACATACCTTGGGCTGGAGATGTTCTAGTGAAACATAACCATTAAATCTAATGTAGTTGATGAGATCTTTTTCATTTTCAGAAATTAAACCAAACAACCTCAGAATCCACATTACCACATCTAATGGCATTGGTCATACATAAAAAGGGTTCAAAGGAAACAAGTGTCGATTATGATGATTCAAAAGGCAATTTACCCCATTATATTTTTAAATGAAACATTATAATTATGCAGGATTTCAAAGCTTTCATCTTATTTTCAGGAAGCTTAGCAATTTGTCAAAAAGGTTTCTTGAAAGACCAAAAGGTTTTGTAATTGTATAACCAGTCAATTTAATATACGTTTAATGTTAACAAATTCAAAGCCTAGAGAATTATTTCATGATAACATTTACTAATTTAATGCCAAAACTATATAACCAAACAATTATACTCTATAAGACTTTAGTTGTTTGTATGTATTTGATGTAGAGGAATTGTAATTTGGCAATCAATAATCGGGATAATCTGAGAGTTGCAAATCGCTTTCAGATTAAAAGTATTTTGGGTTCACATCAAATCTTCAATCAAATAAAACCCAAATTCAAGAACAAAATATGATCTTGTGTGATTTCGTGAACTAGAACCAGAAGAAAGAAAATCAAAATGTTACAAAAAAGAAGAGAATTCGAAAATTTACAAGTGATCGGTCAAAAACTGGCAGTTTCAATTTAATTTAATATTACTAAAATTTGTGTCTTTTTTCATACGAATTTCAAATGTAGAATTTTTTAAAATAAATTTTAATGCATATTTTAATAAGGCAATAATTACCAAAATAAAATTTGCGTCATTTTGCTACCCCTTGAACCCTACTCCCAGGGGCACTTCCCACAAACTCTCTCCTAGAGGGTGTTGCCCCTTGCAACCCCCATTGCATAGGGGCTTTCGCTCCTAAGGAGGTTTTAATATCAAAAAATATAATAAACTCAAACAAACGTGCGCTTCACACCTTTTAACATGTTTAATGAATATTATGATCAAATTGATCGACTAATCAATTTAATTACACTAAAAATATATAACATTTGAAGTTACAACCAACTACTAAAAACGTTAAATGATGGGGAATTTAACACTTATTGATTTGTCATATCAACGACATATTAGATATAATATATTTGTTAAAAATAAGAGGAAAAATATATTTTAGTGATCTTATCAGATAACATCCATATGATAGTATAACCAAATCCTTTCTTCAACACTTTTTTCTATGCCCAGAAATGATGCATCGAAAGAATTCGTTGCGTCTTCCAATATCAGTAGGTTGATTGTTTCTGAAGACGATTACTTGCAACATGTATAGTATATAAGATCTTAACTAGTATATCATATTTAATACTCATCATAACTAGATTGAGGGGTTGAGCACTGTGCTTTAAACCAGGGTGAAAAACAATGAAGATGTCGACATAAAGATGATGAGTAGACAATTTTGAAAAAAGAAAAATAAAGAACCATCAAACCTTAGAAATAATCTCACCCAATAGTAACAAAATTTTCTTTATTGTTTCACTGAAGTCAGTTATATATTCTTCTAACTGTAGAAAACCTTAAACTTTCAGTATTTATTGTATTGTTATGATTTTGTTTTGAAATGTTAAACTTTTGAATATTCAATATCATAAATGAAACATAAATGAAACTTAGTTACTATTTAAGTCAATTAGAAAAATAAAAGTAACTTCAAAATATTACTGAATAATAAACAAGTTTCGTAATTGTTTCATTAAGTCTTAAAAAAATAATAATCAATAGCAAGTTTCATATATGTATTACTTATGTCCATTAAATTTTTAAAAAATAGCAAATCCCTAAAAATTCACAACTGTTGTAAAACAAACCTAATAGCAAAACAACATGAAAAGATATAAGGAGAGAGATTTATATTATTGATTGTGTGTCTAATAATGAGATACAAGGGTTGTATTTATAGGAGTAGGAAAGATAGTAATTCCATAACTTCAACAACCTTAAAAATGACATGATAATCTCTAATTTAAATATATCTCTAATAGAGTTTATCTATACAATTTGATAACCCTAAAATAATATTTATAATACTCCCCCTTGGTTATCAATTTAATACGCTTGTAGATGCTGCATCATTAAAAACTTTGCAGTTAAGCTCCTTGAGTCGATGCATCCCAATCTTATGAACCAATTTCTTAAATGTTGAAGTCGGAAGTGACTTAGTAAACAAGTTTGCCAAATTGTCGCTTGAACGAACTTATTGGATAGTAATATCTCCATTCTTCTGCCAAAATTTTTGCATGATTAGATGAAGTAGTTGTGATTGTTTGCTTTATGGAACGCCATGAAATTGCAGTACCTCCACTTGTAAATATATATCCAGTTTGAGATCGGCCGGTGTGAGGATCAGACATATACCTTGCATCTGTAAAACCAACCAAACTTGTTTTCGAGTGGTTAGTAAAATACAAACCCATATCTTTTGTACCTTGAAGATATCAGAATATTTGTTTTACTCCATTCCAGTGCCTTCTTGTCGGGCATGAGCTATATCTTGCTAGTAAGTTTAAAGAAAAGGAAATATCCGGTCGTGTAAGACTAGCAAGGAACATTAATGCACCAATTGCACTTAAATATGACACTTCTGGACCAAGAATTTCCTCTCCATTCATTGGAGGTCGAAATGGGTCCTTTTCAACATCAAGTGACCTTACAACCATGGGAGTACTTAGTGGATGTGATTTCTCCATATAAAATCTTTTAAGTAGTTTTTGTATATAGCTTTCTTGATGCACAAGTATTCCATCTTTGAGGTGTTCAATTAGTAATCCCAGGCAAAACTTTGTCTTTCCTAGGTCTTTCATTTCAAACTCCTTTTTTAAGCATTCAATTGCTTTACGGAGCTCTCTAGGAGTTCCAATTATATTCAAGTCATCAACGTATACAGCAATGATAATGTATTCAGAATTTGATCCTTTTACAAAGATGCATGGACAAACAAAATCATTTTTATAACATTCTTTCGACAAATACTCACTGAGACGATTGTACCACATACGCCCAGATTGTTTTAGTCCATATAATGACTTGTTTAATTTAATTGAAAGATTGTCTTGAGAACTTGCTATACATTATTTTGGTAGTTTAAATCCTTCAGGAAGTTTCATGTAAATTTCAGTATCAAGTGAGCCATAGAGGTAGGCTGTCACAACATCCATTAGACGCATATCAACTCCTTCTTGAATTACCAGACTAATAAGATAACGAAAAATTGTTGCATCCATCACTGGAGAATATGTCTCCTCATAATCAATTCCTGATCTTTGCGAAAATCCTTGGGCTACTAATCTTGCCTTGTATCGTATAATTTCATTTTTCTCATTTCGTTTTCGCACAAAGACCCATTTATATCCAACGGGCTTTACACCCTCAGGTGTGCAGACCACAGGTCCAAAAACTTCTCGTTTATTGAGGGAATTTAATTCTGCCTCAATTACGTCTTTCCATTTTGGCCAATTGTTTCTATGTTTACATTACTCAACGAATTTTGGTTTATGATCCTCCTTATTTTGCATTACTTCTAGCGCTACATTATATGAAAATTTATAATCGACGTCGATTTTATTCCGGTTCCATATTTTTTCAGACATGATATAATGTATTGAAATCTTTTTATTTTTAGGTACTTGAGGTTCGTTTAGAACCATCATGTCTGGTGTTTCTTCTTGAGACTCTTTTTCTAGCATTTTTATTACCTCGACCTGGCCATCTTCATTATTTGCTCCTTTTTTCTTTCGAGGATTTTTATCCTTGGAACCAATTGGTCTACCACGCTTTAGGCGTGTATTAGACTCATTACCAATGTGTGGTTGTCCTTCTGAGACACTAATTTTTATTGGAGCATTAGCAGCTGGTATGTGACTTAGTAACTCTTTTTGGGTTAGTAAATGCGTCTGGTAATTGATTTGCTAATCCTTGTAAATGAATTATCCTTTGAACTTCTAGTTCACATTGTTTAGTTCGAGGATCAGGATAAAATAATGATAATTCATTCCAAATTATATTACTTTCCAGCTGCTTTTTATCTCCCCCTAATGTTGGAAAAGTTGATTCGTCAAAATGACAATCACCAAATCTAGCCATAAATAAATCCCCTGTTGATGGCTTTAAATATTTAATGATAGATGGTGATTCATACCTAACATATATTCCTAATCTCCTTTGAGGTCCCATCTTTGTGCTTTGTGGTGGAGTTATTGGAACATATACAGCACAACCAAAAATACTTAGATGAGAGATATCGGGTTCCTGACCAAAAACCAACTTTAATGGGGAGGAAGTATGATAACTAGTTGGCCTGATGCGAATTAAAGTTGTTGCATGTAAAATTGCATGTCCCCAAGCAGAAACAGGTAGTTTTGATTTCATAATAATTGGTCTAGCAACCATTTGAAGTCATTTGATAAGCGATTCAGCAAGCCCATTTTGTGTATGTACATGTGGTGCAGGATGCTCAACATTTATCCCAATAGACATACAATAATCATTGAATATTTGTGATGTAAATTCACCAGCATTGTCCAACCGAATTTTCTTGATGGGGTAATCTGGAAAATGCGCTCGTAATCTTATCAACTGAGCAAGTAGTCGTGCAAATGCCATATTACGACTTGATAAAAGGCATACATGTGACCATCTAGTTGATGTATCAATTAGGACCATAAAGTATCTAAATGGTCCACTAGGAGGGTGTATAGGCCTACAAATATCCCCATGTATTCTTTCTAAAAAACCAAGGGATTCATTCCCCATCTTAATTGGTAATGGGCGTGTAATTAACTTTCCTTGTGAGCATGCAACACATGTAATTTTCTTACACTAAAGAATCTTTTGGTTCTTCAATTGATGCCCAAATGAATTTTTATTATTTTTTGTATCATTGTTGATTCGGGATGGCCTAACCGATCATGCCACAAAATAAACTTTTCCCTGTTCATGACTGAGTTTGATTCGATTGCAATAATTTTAGCACAATATAAACCGGATGCAAGTGCAGGTAATTTTTCTAATACATGCCTTGTACCTGAAATCACATTTGTGATTTGAAGGAATTCATCATATCCTTCACATGTAGTCTCAACATGATATCTATTTTGACGAATATCTTTAAAGCTTATTAGATTTCGTCGAGACAATGGAGAAAATAAGGCATTATTAAATTTAAACTGTGTTCCACCTGGTAATACTATATACGCTTCTTCAAACCCTTTAATTAATTTTGTACTACCAGATATAGTACTAACATTTGCCTCTTTTATGACTAAATCAGTGAAATAATCTCTTTTTTTGAGAATTGTGTGTGTAGTAGCACTGTCTATTAGACATATATCTTTATCATTAACTGTCAATTTAGTTAAACGTTCCATATGCTTCAAAAAAACAAAGTCTCATAAATAAAATATCCAATATATTTAAAAAAAATCCCATGAGTACTAAAAATCACCATAAACAAAATGTCTCAAATAAAAACATTCAAACAAAATGTCTAAAATAAAAGAAATAACATAATCTAATTGTCATCATATGTAAGGAAAATTGCAAGCATCCAATTGATTTGTGTCAGTAAGAGAGCCACCAATATCCAAGTTATTTGTATCAATAAAAAAATCACTAACATCTATATGAGTTGTATCATTAGGGTCTTTATAACCATTAGAGATATCAATATTATCAATCTCAATATGAGTTGTATCATTAGGGTCTTTATAACCATTAGAGATATCAATATTATCAATCTCATATGTGAAGTTTGTCTCTATGTTTTTTTCTTTCTCTTTTATGGATTGTTGGTAAAGTTCTACCAAGTGTTTGGGCGTACGACATGTTCGAGCCCAATGATTATCACTTCCACATCGATAACAACCATTTAGTGTACTTTCATTCTTCTTTTTACCTTTTTCATCCCTAGATTTCTTTTCATTCTCGTGGTTCTTTTGATGGATCTTAGTGTTTTTAAATCGAACACCATGATAATTTCCCTGACTATGTCCATGTCCACGTCCACGATTATGACCATGACCATGACCACGACCACGACCACGATGGTGACCACGACCACGTCCACGACTACCATTTTGGTCATTATAAGTTGCCACATTCGTTTCTGGGAATGGGGTTATGCCTGCCGGACGAGTCTCGTGATTTTTTATTAGGAGCTCATTGTTTTGCTCGGCTACAAGTAAACATGATATTAATTTACTATATTTTATGAAACCCTTTTCACGATATTGCTGCTGCAGCAGCATATTTGAGGCGTGAAAAGTGGAGAATGTTTTTTCCAATATCTCCTTGTCAGTAATATTTTCCCCACACGAAATCAATTGTGAAGTGATTCTAAACATTGCCGAGTTATACTCGCTTATAGATTTAAAGTCTTGAAGCTTTAAATGAATCCACTCATAACGAGCTTTAGGTAATATCACTGTTTTTTGGTGGTCATATCTTTATTTTAATTTAGTTCAAAAAACAAGTGGATCCTTGATAGTGATATATTCACTTTTCAAAGCCTCATGAATATGATGGCTTAGGAAAATCATTGCCTTAGCTTTATCATAGGTATTTGCTTTATTACCTTCTTTAATCGTATCACTAAGATTATTAGCATTCAGGTGTATTTCAACATCCAATACCCATGACAAATAGTTTTTTCCAGTAATGTCTAAGGCCAAAAATTCAAGTTTTACTAGATTTGCCATGATAAACTATATTTAAACAGAACATATGCATTAATATATAAAACCCAATAAATATTAAACTTGTAAGAATTGAGATTTATTTTTGTAAAAATTATATGATTTGGATGTAAAGTAGAGTAGTACACTTTTAAAAAGTTCAGATCGGATTTAGTTTAAGGTTAGATAAGCTTTTAGAAACTAAAAATCATATATTATATTTTGTTTTTCCTATTCTTTTAAATATCCATATTGGTAACAAAACAATAGATATATATATATATATATATATATATATATATATATATATATATATATATATATATATATATACTTGGGCAATTATCATTGAACCTAAGATGATACAATTTAATATATAATTTTTTTTTGTTTTAGGTGAGTAAAACAATTTTGAAATAGAACATGGATTATTTAAAAGATTCATAGAGGAGAATAAATCAAATCTTTAATGAAATTCAACTTTGTATGAATTACAATTTTGATTAATTGAGAGATTGAAGACAAGGACAAAACAAATTGATTAGAAAATCTTGACATACCTTATGATCCAACTCCGAAGCAATTCGTGCTGATAACGTGGTGTAAAACAAACCTAATAGCAAAACAATATGAAAAGATGTAAGGAGAGAGATTTATATTATTAATTTGATTGTGTGTCTAATAATGAGATACAATGATTGTATTTATAGAAGTAGGAAAGATAGTAATTTCATAACTCCAACAACCTTAAAGATGACATGATGATCTTTAATTTAAATATATCTCTAATAGAGTTTATCTATACAATTTGATAACCATAAAATAATATTTATAATAACAACAATAATTATATAATTATGAAACTTAAGTGGTTATTAGAGTTAGAATAAATAAAATCTACTTAACGAAAGCAACATTGAAACTTAGTTATCTTTCCATGATTTCATCCTAAACTTGAATGCTAGAATAACTTTGTGGCACCAACTGATAGACGACGTATTTAGCTATATTTCGTATTTATTTCATTTTAAATTTATTTTACTTGTTATTATATAATAAAATTCTAGGTTTATACAAATTATCAAAACTTCAAATTAGATTATTTACTCTTTTAAATTTCTAACAAGTAGGTTTTATTATAATTAACTACGATATTTACTACAGGGTTTTTAACAAATCTTTTTATCAAATATTTACAAATTAATTTAACTTACTAAATTAGCTTTTGTAGTTATCATTTACTACAAAATTATAGTTATCATTTTAAAATATGAAAAATTGGATTTTAATAATCAAAACTATTGACTATTGGTCTATATTAATACCAACTAACAGTTTTTGACTAGTACTAATCCCAACTTTCGATTTTTGTTACCAATAACAGTCTCAGGTTAACTGTTCGTTTACTCTGTTAGTTTTTTGTAACGTGACGTTGCTCATGATGTGGTGTGACATGGCGTATTACATAGCTAAAATAAAAAATATAAATATATCATTCAATTTTTGTGTCTCTTGATAACTTCAAAAAGTGATCTTTTATGAAAAAATGGAGTAATATATTTATATTTTTAATTATTTCTATGTTATACATCACGTCACGAGGCACACCATATAGTACATCATAAAAAACTAATGGAGTTAACAAAAAGCTAGACTGGAACTATTATTAGTAATAAAATCAAAAGTTGAAATTAGTACTGATTAAACTGCTAGTTGTGATTATTATTGGACAATAGTTAATTGTTTGAATTATTAAAATTAACCGTAACAAAATTATTGAGCAACAGAATATTGGGCCAGAACAAAGAGCACTAGAGCAGGGCAGCAGGCTAAGCAATTTCGTGGGCTAGCAGCAGCCAGTGGGCCTAAAGAACTGAGACTTGAGAGGGTGGGGATGAGTAGGTCCAACTCTCCTACTTGTAAAGTTTAGGGGTGTGCATGCTTGGTTTAAAACCATGAAACCATAAAAATCAGTTATTAGTTTGCTTTCGCGGTTGATTTTTTAAACAGCTTGTCAAGATTTTAACACCTGATCAAACTGTGGTTTACGGTTTCAAAATTTTAAAATCGTATAAAAACGTACCAGACCGTAACATTTGAATATATTTAAATTTTATTAAAATTTTATATTACATATATTTGATTATTTATATTTTATATTAGGTGGTCTGTGTTGTTATGTGGCAATGTGGCATGTGTAATATGCTATTTTAAGTCTTATTTGCATGCGTTTTCTTTCCACCCTAGAGGTATATTGGTTTATCTGTTATGAGATGTACGCATGTTATGTTTACATGTCAAAAGTATCCTAAAATACTGTTGGTTCATGTGTGTTTGTGTATGTTTTCTTGTCTTTTTGTGTTGTTATTTGCTGTGTTACATACTGTTTTTTTATGCTATTTGTATGTGTTTATATTTCCGTCTTCTTTTTTCTCTTTGTTTTTTGAGCTAGTCGAGGGGGTCTCGCTAGGAGCAGCCTCTCTACCCATGGGTTAAAGTAAAGTTTGCAGCCGTTCCAGCTCTTCTCAGGCCCCACTCTATGAGCGGAATTGCTAGTGGGTATTGTTGTATATTTTATATTAGGTTTAATAAGAATAGACGCTTTATGTTACTTGCCTTGTAGTTATTATGGATCATCATTGTATTTGGTTTTTGATGAAAATGAATTATCATTGTCCACTGATTATATCATGCTCGCTGTTTACATACAAACAACTACAGAAATCACATTTATCCAACAGCTCTTGAAACGAGTAGGGCATGAACAAAGTTACTGTCAAGAATCGATACCCTTTGCCTCATCGATTTACATACCTCGAACACCCCTAGTAGGGTTAATAAAACCAGTTTTTCCCCGCTTTGATTCTGGTTCCAACCCGCTTCTGGTTTTGGTCAACAAAAATAAACCAGTTTGAGTTAGGAATTGGTTTTCATAGAAGGAAGTGATCAGTACGGTTTGGTTCGCTTCCAGGTTTTTTTTACCTGTCCTTACTTGTCCGGTTTGCTTCCAGTTTAATTTGTTCAAAGCGGTCTTACCAATGCATGTGACAAACTTGTATCAAACAGATGGTTCATGTAGGAACCGAAACTAATTCTTGTCAAATCGGCTTTTCGTTGTCATAGATCTAGTTGGGTCCTCACAACGGGTTGTTTTTTATCACATAGAAAGGTAATGTATTGTAAGGTTGGTTAGTTGGGGTATACATAACACTACCTTTCTCTAAGTGATGTTTTCTTACCCTTCTTTCCTAATGCGAGTTTAATGAAATTCATAAATCGTCTGTATTTCATAACTGTTTGATTGCTCAACGTCTTTTGATTTTCCCAAAGCTAACTTCTATATATAAACATATACTATGTGTTGAAATATTTCCTAACAGTAGATAACACAGTAAAAACTTATAGGTCTAAAAACGACCAAGATCTAAGAAAAAGACACATCTATTTGTTTGAGATACAACTTTTAATTCCTATGGAATAAGACTATCTTTAAGGACTAAACATACAACTTCTTAGGAAATGAGCTTTTTTTATGGATACATATATATTGGGATGTGTTAGTCTAGAGTGATTATGAAAACAATATTATATGTTGTCTTGCTATATTAGAAAACGATTGTACTTGAAGAACATGTCATATCAATGTCGTACTATACAAGATAAGCTTCCAATGTGTCATGGCAATCCGAACAACGTTTAATATATTTACAAGGACCAATCATGAATCATCGATCATAATATGTCCGTATAATTTGTTATTTTTAATGCTATAACATCCGTTTAATCCAATCGTATATATGATGTGAAAGAGTAAACAAAAAAACATGCAAACTTAATGTAAATGCGGGTCCCGGACGAATCCTGATCGCTCCGATGGAACACTGATTACCAAGTCAGTCTCCTTTGCTCCAAGCCTACACACAATCAACCACCACCAGTTTATAAGGCGTCACAGAGAGGGAAATCTCTATGCTACAATCCTTCGGCGTGAGAATCAGTCATGATTATCAAAAAGGGTTTTAGAGAGAGTTTTAAGAAGTATTTGTGCATGAGAATATCAATTATCCTTACCTTGTATTTATGATGTTTTATGATGTATGTAAAAACGTCATGTATGATGGTGTGAGTGGTCCTAAGAAGTTTGTTATGCAATTGGATCCTATCCTTTCATGCGATCGAGTGTGTGTCATATCAACAGTCGGGATTGTTTATAATCATAATACCTTAGATATGTTGGAAGTTTAGTGAGAAAAATATGATTTCTCACTCATTTTGGGACATTAATAATTAATTGTATTTGTTGCAATTAATTACCAAACCATTTCGTATGTGTTCTCCTAAGTGAGAGGAACACAACGAACTAAACCGTGTTCAAAATGGAGCTAAGATGAATGAGATATCGATGCTCAAAGTTGTGTGGTTGAAACACAAAAGCTGTGAAAAATCTGAGTGGAAGTTGTTGTCCCACATTGGTGGAAGGATAAACTATAAATTAGTTTATAAGTGGGACTTTTCAAGGGATTGTCTTCCCACATATGTTGAGGGACACCCAAGGTCAAGCACAAGGGTGCGAAGCACCCAACGCGCACGGGCACGGGCTCGGGCTCGGGCGATGGGCGCAATGTGGCGCTTTGATGGCGCACTTTGCACTTCGCACGCTTGAGAGCCGTCTAAATATTTTTGAAGTGTTGACTGACTGTTGGACTTTCGTAACAGACAGTCAGTTCACATCCATATTAATAACTCGTGAATTAACTAAGGGATGCTCCAGTTCCTAACTGCCACAGAGTTCACAGCATATATACAAGACCTGGTGTCTTGTGCAGGAAAAACCCGGTTTTTACATGTTCCACAACACACAGAAAGAACAATTTCCAGCTTTCTCTCAACTTCGTGCTCTCGTTTCAGGTAGTGGTTTCGGGTGCTAGGCTAACTCCGGCAGTACTTCTGCTCCGGCTGTTGTACCCTGGGAGACAGACGGGATTCACCTGGGTGGCCCGAAATCTGTTTTAAGGGACCTCTGTTCAACAGAAATCCTCAGCCATTGTTCTGTTTCTTTGTTTATTTGTTGTTTCTTAACATCGTGTATTCTGTTTGTTTAGTTTCTTTTGCATTGTAATCAAAGTTCTTTATCTATAAAACAATTATTTTTTTTGTGAACGATGTTCCTACAAGCTTAAAACAGATTTCGAAACATCGTTCTTTTATGTTTTAAAAATTTTATACTTTGATTTGTGTTTTGAAAACAACTTTGTTGGAAGGCAACATATTCTTGATTTGGAACTGATTTGTTTGGTTATATCGTTTCAGAAATGGCTTCTGCTTCTACTACATCCTCTACATCTAACTCCACTATAGGACCATTGGTTGGTTCTGATGCTGCCCGGGCTGTGGCTAGCCATGCTGAAAAACCAGAGAAATTCTCTGGTTTGATTTCAAGAGATGGCAGCAAAAGATGTTATTTTACTTAACTACCTTGAACCTTGCGAGGTTCTTGACTGAGTCTCCTCCTACACTTGCTGAAGGGGCCGATGCTCAAGCAGTGAGTGCACTTGATGCTTGGAAACATTCCGAGTATCTATGCCGTAACTATGTGTTGAATGGCCTTGAGGATACTTTGTATAACGTGTATTGCAAAATAACGACTGCCAAAGAATTATGGGAGTCGTTAGAACGCAAATATAAGACGGAGGATGCCGGCACGAAGAAATTTGTTGTCGCCCGTTTCTTGGACTAAAATGGTTGATTCCAAGACTGTGATCAGTCAAGTCCAGGAGTTACAGGTTATACTAAGTGACATTGCCTCCGAAGGAATGGTTCTTAGTGAAACATTTCAAGTGGCTGCCATGGTTGAAAAATTGCCTCCTAGTTGGTCGGATTTTAAAAATTATCTTAAACATAAACGAAAGGAGATGACAATTAAAGACCTAGTGGTTCGCCTTCGAATTGAGGAGGACAACCGTATGGCCCACAAGGGGACTCAAGTTCAACCACTTGCTAAGGCAAACTTGGTTGAACATGGTCAATCCTCCCGGGGAGGAAAAAGGTTTAATAACAAGAACCGAGGCAAGGGTAAGGCTGTGGATCTTGGGCCTCGAAAGGGTGGTGTGAAGAAGAAGGTGGCTCCTTCAAAGGGAAATGTTACAATTGTGGTGAAGCCGGTCACCGGGCCGATCAATGTAAGGCACAAAACGTGACAATGCAATGATGATAGATGATGGGATGCCTCTTGTTGCCATGATCTCGGATCTTACATCAATGAAAGAAGAGGTGAATATGGTATCTAACAACCCTAAAGGTTGGTGGGTGGATACCGGGGCTACTCGCCATGTTTGTCCCGATAAAACTCTCTTTAATACGTTTAAAGAGTTGAAGGGTGATGATAAGCTGTACATGGGAAATGCAGCAACAGCCGACATCAAGGGTGAAGGCGAAGTGATCTTGAAGTGGACTTCGGGGAAGGAGCTCACTTTAAGCAATGTTCTTTATGTTCCGGATCTGCGCAAAAGTCTTGTATCCGGGTGGTTGCTAAACAAGTTTGGCTTTAAATTAGTTTTTGAAAGTGATAATTTTGTTTTGTCAAAACGTGGAATGTTTATTGGAAAGGGCTATGCCCAAAATGGTATGTTCAAACTTAATGTAACTGCTATTAAGAAAGATATGAATAAAACTACTTCTTCTGCTTACATGATTGAGTCTTGTGATTTATGGCATGGTCGTCTTGGTCATGTTAATTTTAATTCAATACGTCGATTGGTTAAATTAGATCATATTCCATCTTTTTCTTTCGAATCAAACTCAAAATGTAAAACGTGTGTTGAAGCCAAACAAACAAGATCATCGTTTAAATCGGTTGAAAGAATAACCGAGCCCTTGGGCTTGATTCACACTGATGTGTGTGATTTTAAGTCAATTCCCACACGTGGTGGAAATAAATATTTCATCACCTTTATTGATGATTGTACAAGATATTGCTGTGTATATCTGCTAAAAAGTAAGGATGAAGCAATAGACAAATTTGTTTTGTACAAAACTAAAGTTGAAAATCAACTTAACAGGAAGATTAAAATTTTAAGGAGTGACCGAGGCGGTGAATATGTTTCACCGTTTGCTGAATTCTGTGCTCAAAATGGAATAATCCATGAGTATACTGCTCCTTATTCTCCACAACAAAATGGCATTGCAGAACGAAAGAATCGTACCCTTAAAGAAATGATGAATGCCATGTTGTTAAGTTCTGGGTTGAGCAAGGATATGTGGGGGGAGGCTGTTTTGTCAGCTACTTATCTTTTGAACAAAATTCCTTTCAAGAATAAGGATGTTACACCTTACGAGTTGTGGATGGGTAGAAAACCATCTTACAAATTCTTGAAAGTGTGGGGGTGTTTAGCCAAAGTGGTAGTGCCACCACCTAAGGTTCAAAAGATAGGACCCAAAACTGTGGATTGTGTATTCATAGGCTATGCCGAACATAGTAAGGCATACCGATTTCTTGTACATGAGTCGAAGAATCATGAGATACACAAAGACACGATAATGGAGTCGATTAATGCATCTTTCTTTGAAGATGTGTTTCCTTGTTTATCTCAGGATCATGCAAGTTCATCAAAACCGATTGATGAGATTGTTTATGGAAAAGAACAATCAGAGGTTGAAGAGGTAGAGCTAAGAAGAAGCAAAAGGCAAAGGATTGAAAAGTCGTTTGGCCCTGAATTTCTTACCTATATGGTTGAAGGTGAGCCTAAAACCTACCAAGAAGCTGTAACCTCTTCAGAAGGACCTCAATGGAAAGAAGCCATCAAAAATGAAATAGATTCTATCTTGCAGAATCATACTTGGGAGCTAGTAGATCTTCCAACTGGTTGTAAACCACTTGGATATCGGTGGATATTCAAGAGGAAGATGAAAGCTGATGGCTCAATTGATAAGTACAAGGCAAGGCTAGTGATCAAAGGGTATAGACAAAAGGAAGGTCTAGACTACTTTGACACTTACTCGCCTGTCACTAGAATAACCTCTATAAGGTTAGTGCTTGCAATTGCCGCTTTGCGGAATTTAGAAGTACATCAGATGGATGTAAAAACCGCATTTCTAAATGGGGATTTAGAAGAGGAAATCTATATGGAGCAACCTGAGGGTTTCTCTGCTCCTGGCCAGGAGGGAAAAGTATGCAAACTTGTCAAGTCTTTGTATGGCTTGAAGCAAGCTCCAAAACAATGGCACCAAAAGTTTGATCAAGCCATGCTTGATTCTGGTTTCAAGATCAATGAGTGCGACAAGTGTGTATATGTGAAAGATACACCAAGGGGTTATGTGATGCTATGCCTTTATGTAGATGACATGCTTATCATTGGAAGTGATGATAACATGATTAGGTCTACAAAACATATGTTGAAAGCGAGATTCGACATGAAAGACATGGGCTTAGCTGATGTGATTCTTGGAGTAAAGATCATTAGAACCAAAAATGGTCTCGTGTTAAGTCAATCTCATTATGTGGACAAGATCCTTGGAAATTTTAACGCAGAGGACACTAGTGTTGCTCGGACTCCAGTTGATACCTCACATCATCTCTCTAAGAATAGAGGAGAGGGTGTTGCTCAACTGGAGTACTCAAGGATTATTGGCAGTCTTATGTATCTCATGACTTGTACCCGACCAGACCTTGCATATGCTGTGAGTAGGCTAAGCAGGTACACTAGCAATCCAAGCTCTGAACATTGGAAGGCTATGACAAGGCTTCTAAGGTACTTGAGATACACAAGAAACTATGGACTGTATTATGGTCAAGATCCAGCTGTTGTGGAAGGATATACTGATGCAAATTGGATATCCGATATAAAAGATTCCAAATCCACTAGTGGTTATGTGTTTACCCTTGGGGGAGCGGCTATAGCTTGGAAGTCATCCAAGCAAACTGTTATAGCCAGATCAACAATGGAATCTGAATTTATCGCTTTAGATAAAGCTGGAGAAGAGGCGGAATGGCTACGTCAGTTCTTGGAATATGTTCCAGGATGGCCAAAGCCTGTGACGGCTGTTTGTATACATTGTGATTGCCAATCAGCAATTGGTAGAGCTCAAAGTACAATGTATAATGGCAAATCAAGACATATAAGACGTAGACACAATACGATACGACAACTACTCTCAACTGGAGTTATTACTATTGACTATGTGAAGTCAAAAGATAACATTGCGGATCCGTTGACAAAAGGCTTAAGCAGAGAGTTAGTATACAAGTCGTCGAGAGGAATGGGACTAAAGCCCTTGGAGTAAGTGTGTATGAAGGAAAACCTATCCTAGAAGATTGGAGATCCCAAGATCTAGGATCAATAGGACAACCTAATTGTACAAACTAAGGTCACTGTGGGGGAGTACCCCAAAATCATAAAATAGAAATTGAACATTTCCTAGTCCATTCCTAAATTTAATTAGTGATAGCAAAGAAGGTTAAGCCTATGGCTTTTAATGACTTGTGTGAAGCCACCTATGTGAGAGAGAAGTGGGGTCGCTTCGAATGGATTTGTTGGGGCACAAATCCTAGAGCTCTTGCAGAACCAGGCTAGTGGTCCATGACCATAACGGACACAACAATGAGGGGCTAGCCAGATCAAGGAGAATGTTGTGTGAAGTGTAATAACGTCTACAGAAGAAGGGGTTAGTTCAAAGACATCGAGTCTACTAATCGCTAGGAGACTAAGTGTGCTTCACAAAGGAAGGTTCAAAGAGAATATCAACCTATCCTGCAACATTCAACTGCTGAAACTATATCTTGATGCTTGAGTGCAAAGATCGATCTCCATTCATGTGGGGGATTGTTGGAAGTTTAGTGAGAAAAATATGATTTCTCACTCATTTTGGGACATTAATAATTAATTGTATTTGTTGCAATTAATTACCAAACCATTTCGTATGTGTTCTCCTAAGTGAGAGGAACACAACGAACTAAACCGTGTTCAAAATGGAGCTAAGATGAATGAGATATCGATGCTCAAAGTTGTGTGGTTGAAACACAAAAGCTGTGAAAAATCTGAGTGGAAGTTGTTGTCCCACATTGGTGGAAGGATAAACTATAAATTAGTTTATAAGTGGGACTTTTCAAGGGATTGTCTTCCCACATATGTTGAGGGACACCCAAGGTCAAGCACAAGGGTGCGAAGCACCCAACGCGCACGGGCACGGGCTCGGGCTCGGGCTCGGGCGATGGGCGCAATGTGGCGCTTTGATGGCGCACTTTGCACTTCGCACGCTCGCATCGCCGCTTGAGAGCCGTCTAAATATTTTTGAAGTGTTGACTGACTGTTGGACTTTCGTAACAGATAGTCTGTTCGCTTTCGTAACAGACAGTCAGTTCACATCCCTATTAATAACTCGTGAATTAACTAAGGGATGCTCCAGTTCCTAACTGCCACAGAGTTCACAGCATATATACAAGACCTGGTGTCTTGTGCAGGAAAAACCCGGTTTTTACATGTTCCACAACACACAGAAAGAACAATTTCCAGCTTTCTCTCAACTTCGTGCTCTCGTTTCAGGTAGTGGTTTCGGGTGCTAGGCTAACTCCGGCAGTACTTCTGCTCCGGCTGTTGTACCCTGGGAGACAGACGGGATTCACCTGGGTGGCCCGAAATCTGTTTTAAAGGACCTCTGTTCAACAGAAATCCTCAGCCATTGTTCTGTTTCTTTGTTTATTTGTTGTTTCTTAACATCGTGTATTCTGTTTGTTTAGTTTCTTTTGCATTGTAATCAAAGTTCTTTATCTATAAAACAATTATTTTTTTTGTGAACGATGTTCCTACAAGATATAGGACACATGTTAGTGCTTTATTATGGGTCGAGTATTATTTGTGATCTCTAGGTCCGAGTTTTTTTTAGGTACCTTACGTCTGCATGTAATTTGGAGTAACAAGTAAATCCCTTTAAACACTTGCAATATAATTAACACTTCAAGCTTTGACATCGATTAGCACCTTCTTTAGTGCTTAAACAATTGGTATATAAGATTTCAATTAATATGAAAATTAAGAAAGATGAACAAGATATAATAAAAGTAGCATCAAACAATCAAACATGGTAACATAAAGGCATTTCAAATGTTAACGATAATAATTGGTCCTTGAACTAATGGAACTACGTGAAATTGTAGTATTCTATACATTGAAGGAATATAACACAAAGTAAAAGTGGAAATATAAAAGGTTTTACGTGAAGTCATGCCATGTTTAGGACAATATTGTAGGTCCTTAGGCTAACAGACAAATATAACGCCAATATATAAGTCAATATCAAAGGATGTTACGTTGATACCGAATAAAAAGTGAACGTATGAATTGAGTTAGCGTATCGTGTGACTATATAAGTATAATTTGTTGTACTATGTTTATTGGCACGATCAATAAAGATATCGTTCTCATGACTATAGAAGTATAAGTTGTTATACCATGTTTATTGGCGTGACCATTAAAGATGATCGTTCTAGCGATTTAATTTCTTTGATTATTATATTAACTTGTCTCGTTATATGGTTTGAATAAGGCTACAACATGAATGAAGTACAAGTTTGTACGAAGATTCAAGCTTATCAACATTATATTGTTTTATTCAAGTCCATTAGGATTCCACCATACAACCTCTTTCGACAAAAGGGAAAAAAAGTTCCACTCTATTGGCTTTTATTTTCTTGCATTTTCATAATGGCACTTGATCCCCAACTCCCTTTTGTCATAAGAATTGCAAGCACATACCTAATATTCTCCTTCAAATTATAATAATATATTTTTTTCCATTCAAGTGTTTAGATTAAGGATGACTGATAGTAATAAAATATTATGAGAATATATATAAACATATATATAATTTTTTTTATCAGTTTCTTGACACTTGTAATAGTATACAAGATGGTTTAAGCTTATAGGTATGATAAAATATACCAAATCAAAAAAAAAATAAAATTGTCACGCTTATAGTTGTATAATAAGTGTTCACGCCCATAATTAAGTGCATATGAACATAACCTTTGTGTCTACTTAAAAGTGTAGAGTTAAATTTGTTACAACTTTTTATAATCTAGTGCGGGTCCTAGTGTAAAGTAGCAAGCTATTTCATTTTAGAGGTTAAGATCGTTTGTCCAAAAGAGCTTCACTAAATAGCTTATTTTATAAGTTATTTTATTTTTTGTATTATTTCTAGATTTTGTTGACTTTATTTTTTGTCCAGATTTTGATCCCTTTATGTTTTGTGGCTCATTCGACATTTGTTTTGCTTTTTATAAGCTTGTAAGCAATGGAAGAAGTTTTTAGTTTTGAAGTTTATAAAAAAATATTTTTTCGGTCTATCAAAGTGTGTGTTAGTATGCGAAACCCTGATTATCAGCATTATTCGTGAATCAACGATAGTTAGAAGAGTTATTCCTGGTATTCTCGATGAATCAACAGGTTTAATTATTATCTTTTGCTTCCGCCTACATCATAATCTCATGCGAAAAAAACTTTGAAGAAATTGAGGTTAATAAATTTCTTACTACACTTTTTTATGAATGTTATGTTTCCACGTGTTTGTATAGTTGTATAAGCGCAAACATTACTATATTTTAAAAAACCAAGGTCGGTGGGTAATGAGAGCCACCAACTTTGGTCTGTATTAGTAGTTTGCTTTCAAAGAATTCAACTAGCTTGCTTGATGGTTGGAGTGGTTAACTCTATGGTCTTGTTAACTACTAAGTGGGGTTTAAATCTCTTCCGAAACAACTCTTTTTATTGTTTTTTTCTCATTCTTTTTTTCATTCTACTTTGTTATATTCAAATTGTTGTTATTTACTTTAGCTATTTTTCGCTTCTAGATCAGGTCATGTTTAAGTCACATGCTCAACAAAATACTTTTTTTTATCTATATCGAACCGCCGCAAGTTTATACATTTCTTTTAATTACTTAACTATGTTAATATCACAGACGTCAGGAGCAACACGTTAATATCACTACGCAACACGCTTAATGTTAGGTCATGTTTACATTACAACGCACTAGGCATAATACTATTTTATGTCTATAGAATCGTCACAACATCATACACTTCTCTTATGTACTCAATCACATTGATATCCCTGCCGCAACACTTGTAAAGAAGTTTACAAACACGCCGCATCGCACGGGTTTAGTTTCTAGTTTTTTCGTAATAGCAAGGGTGAAAACTGCTATTTATTATTTCTTTGAGCGCTGAATCATGTAGTCATCTGATGCACAAGAATGTATAACTGCAAACGAATTAATGAAATTATATGTATTTTTCAGAAACGTGAATAACTAGAAAAGTTTATTGTAGTGACAGGAATTTGAGAAAAAAAATGTAATTATCATTTGGAGGGCTTTAAATTAGTACACTGTATATAAGCAAAAACTTTATTATCACGATATAGATCTTAGAGCCGAAGACATCCATATGGAATACAACAATTAAGGTGTTCATGCAAAAAAAAGATTAACACTCTTAAATCTAAGAGTTAGACTTAGATTTTATATAATGTAGCAGTATGTGTGTGAGCGCGCATACAAATATATACATGTGTAAGTGCGCGCACACATCGCCTATAACATGCGTTTTCGAATGTGTTAATGCAAAAAAAAAATGCTTCCATACTCTTGGACTAATGTATGTCACGTCTATAGAAGGGACTTGTCACCAATAAAATTATATAGGTGTGAAAGTAGCTACTTTAGTCATTTTCTCTAAAATAAAATAGAATATGCGTCTAATGATCCAATAACTGTCTCTGATTGATCACGCCATCTCCACATTGAAAGGAGCACCGGTTTGTCACGAACATGACGGTTGTGCATATGGCCTTTGAAATCATTTAATTTTGTAGTGGGTCACTAATGTATGCGGCAAGAACGACTTTTAGAATCTTGATCATTGTTTTAGGGTTACTTGTCATTAAGGTATCATCTTGGTTAGTGATGTAAAGTGTTTGATTTTTATGATTCAATAGACCTGTAAGAAACATATTATAAAATGTTATTAAGTTTTATAAGTAAAATGAAAATAGTTTTATACTTGTGAGGTAGCCGGGTATTTTAGTGTTATTAGGATATAACTAATTTTCTTTTTACATTTTAAAAAATAGAATTTTTTCAAGAAAATGTGAAGAATGAAGACCTCAAATAGATCCAGAACCGAAGCTGAAACTCGTATTGTGATTTGAACTTAGCCTCAACCGATATCCGTTCAATTTCTTCCATTTGGTTTGTTCTTACAAATCCTTTCTTTCTACCGAAGCGTCATCGTCTTCAGGTATAATAAACAAAATGAAAAAAACTGTTAACTCAAAAAAATAAAATAAATTAAAATAGTAACCTAACATTCTTTCTTATATTTTAACAAAAAGAGCAGGAGAGGAGAGTGACGTGGGATCGAGGCAATACGGAGAAATAAAAAACCGTCAATAACCATGATCGATGTCGAAGTATCAATCAAATAAAATGTTAAAATGTGTGTTCCTATTCACCTTAAACTAGTTAGGATAAGTAGGGTTGTCGATCCTCGTGGAATTAATGGTCGGTGTATTGTACCTTGATTTAGAAAACAATGACTAATTAAGTTAACAAATTATTAACTATTGCCTCTTGGCTGTGAAAATTAGATTTTTGGAATAATTAACAAATTAACTAAGAAACAAATTGAAAATAATCAAACTTAGTTAAGAAAACAATTATAAGAAAGAGTAATCCACTTCGGATCTAGATTTGGTTTTCAGTAATTGTTTAATTCAACTTCATGAAAAATCCTTAATAGGGCAACTGTACGCGTGATGATTAAGTGATATCGATAATCAAGACTTAATAGGTCTTAATACGCAATGCCAATTCGATTAGAAACCAAAACTTGCAATCATATAATTTCCGGAAGATTAAATGATATTCAAATAAAAGTTTACCAAAATCAATGTTTAAATAACCAAAACACAAATAAAAGAATTTAACAGGTTCTAAAGTTTAATTCCAACAAAGTTAAACATAAACAAAAACCTAATCACACAAAACCTAATACCCGAAGTACATCACAAGAAGATTAGCCGCTCATCGTTCTTGAATGATCTTCAAAACCGTTGTTGATTTGCATTCCGGATGATTGTATCTTGTTTTTGAGAGTTGGAATGGTAAAAAAAATAATCTAAGAACGCCCAAAACTCGTCTCTAAACGTTCTAGGTCGAATGGGGAGCAAGTGGTGGTTAAAACCTAAATAAAACGTGTATTTAAGGGTTTTTGAAAAGGGTCCTGGCGTAGGCTACGCCATCCAGCGTAGCCTACGCTGGGGTGTATTCTGCTGATTTTTTTCTTGGGCTGGCGTAGCCTACGGTGGCTACAGTAGGCTACAGTGAAAACCTTTCTGCTGTACTTTGAATTCTTCTTCCTTGACACCTCCAATGAGTTGTTTCATCATGTAAGCTTCCAACTTGCTTGCTTTACCTACAAAATCACTTCTAACTCATAGTTAACCTATTCAACTTAATCACATGCATAAAAACGAATAATCATACGTAATATATAACGTTTAGACACTTGCAACACTATCCCAACACACTAGTATCAAACCACTCTACAATTAAAGACAATACAGGGAGGAAAAGAGGCATTGGCGGAAGATAGTGGAGGTCACGGAGGGGGGGCTCTTTTTTTTCGTAAGGAGTGTTTAATTTTAGTCCGGTAGTATAAATTTTTGGTCCGATAGTGTAAATTTTTATATAAATATCAAGTTCGTCCCCCTAAAAAAAATAATTTCGCCCCTCCCCCTATTTTTACGGGAATATTCAAGCTCCGTCACATAAAAGAGGGTAGAAGCAACAATAGATGTAACTTTTTGTAACCTCTCCTAATTGTTGGTTTTAGAAGAAATTTGGAGATAACTGTCGACTTATTATAATCAGGCTTTCATTTCAGTTTGATCCACTGGCTGATATGCAACATGCCAGCGGATACACAATCCGCTGTTAATAAAATATGTAATAAGAATCTATGAATATATACACTAAATTTATATTTCTTGTATTATGTATTTATGTAAGGATACAAAGTACAGAGAAACTTAGAGCGCGAAGTGTTGATAGAAAATCACCTTCCCGATAAACCATCCACTAGCCATTGTCTTCCCATAAAGTATGTTGCACCCTTCATAGACCCACCTCTCATGTACGTCCTTTCAAATAGTTGCACTTTACTTGCTAATTGGTTTACTTTAAATAAGATATGAATCATGGATATTGTTATGAGTAAAGTCAAAATAGACAAATGTAGGGACTTGTTTGTTCTTTTGTATTAGTTCAGGGGTATAATATGTTAATTAGTTAGTTAGGTTGTTAATGACCGTTAACAGCCGTGTATAAGAGGGGAGCGAGAAAGTGATTTGAGGGATCTGATTTCTCTCTTGTTTTCGTCTTTCTTTGAAAACACTCTGCAAATTACTTGTTAATGCAATTGTGTAGTTCATGTTTGAATCATTAGTTGTTCTTTGCTCGATTATCATTCTTCGATATTAATTGTTCATCCGCTGTATTCTTCAACGTATCCGTTGTAGATTTCAACAATTGGCATCAGTGCCTAGGTGAAGGCTCGGATCGGTGAACGATTAACTGACGAAAGAACAAGATGGTGTTGACAAAATTTGAATTGGAGAAGTTCGATGGAAGAATGACTTTGGGCTGTAGAGGGTCAAGATGTGAGCGCTGCTGGTGCAAAACGGAGTGGTAGATGCACTGAACGGGGAAGAACGCCTGCCAGGGAACCTCACAGCAAAAGAGAAGAAAGAGATCATGGAGAAGGCACACAGTTCGATCATACTTAGCCTTGGTGACCAAGTGTTGAGAAGTCTCAAAGGAAACCACAGCGGCGGGGATTTGGTCAAAGTTGGAATCGTTATACATGACGAAATCACTAGCCAATAGGCTGTATCTCAAGAAGAGGTTGTATACGTTCCAAGTGAATCCAAGAAAGTCATTAGAAGATCATATAGATGAGTTAAATAAGCTTATCTTGGATCTTGAGAACATAGAGGTTGAATTAGATGAGGAACATCAGGGATCATCTTTCTCACCTCTCTCCAATCCTCTTATGAGCATTTCGTGGATACTTTAATGTACGAAAAAGAGACTTTGTCGATGGAAGAAGTGCTAGCCGCATTGAATTTTAAAGAACTAAAGAAAAGAACTGATCATAAGGATGAAGGTGGAGAGGGGCTGATGCTGAGGGGTAGACCTGATCAAAGGGGCTTCAAGAAAAGGGGCCAATCAAGATCTAAATCTAAGACCAAGAAGAGGTGCTTTGTATGTAATTCTGACAAGCATTTCAAGAGAGACTGCCTAAAATGGAAGAAGAAAATGAATGATGTTAGTGGAAGTCATAAGGGTCACATCAACAATGCTACACAAGATGATTCTTCCAAAGGGTATGAAAGTTTTGATGTTCTTAATGTGACTAATAATGAAGTCATGGAAGGTTGGGCTATGGACTCAGGTTGTTCCTTTCACATGACCTTAATTAAAGAGTATTTTTCTGAACTAAAGAGACAAGAGCTTGGAACTGTTAAGCTAGGTGATAACAGACCATGTGACATTCTTGGTATTGGCATAGTTAGGCTCAAGTTAAAGAATGGGAGTGAATTATCCCTTAAAGGTGTAAGATACATTCCCAGTCTTAAAAGAAGCCTAATGTCACTTGGAACATTTGAAAAGGAGGGTTATCATGTTAGTTTAAGAGATGGTAAAGCCAAGTTGTGCAAAGGAGCTCTGGTGCTAGTAACTGGATCAAGGCAAGGCAATAACACTTCTGTTATGGATGGTCATGGTGACCAAGGGGCAGCCATAGTGGCTACTTCCAAAGATCATCTTGTTACAGCCCTGTTATGGCATAAGCGGTTGGGTCATATCAGTCAGCAAGGCCTTGGTAGTTGTGTAGTCAATAGGTTTTGGGAAAGCTAACGCAAAGTAACTATGGGTTCTGTGAAACTTGTGTGACGGGAAAACATAGGAGGGTAAAGTTCAACAGAGGTAAACATACCACCAAGGGGATACTAGACTATGTGCATTCAGATCTATGGGGTCCGGCTAGAGTTCATTCTCTAGGTAAGGCATGTTACTGCATGTCTATAATTGATGATTTCTCAAGAAAAGTATGGGTGTTCATCCTAAAGGCAAAGAATGATGCCTTAAGTGTATTTAAAGAATGGAAAGTCCTGGTTAAAACTCAAACAGAAAAGAAGGTATAGAAGTTAAGGACTGATAATGGCCTTGAGTTATGTGGGGCTGAGTTTAACAAATTCTGTAAAGAGAATAGGATAGCTAGGCACTTGACTATTCCAGGAACACCCCAACAAAATGGGCTAGCAAAATGCATGAATAGAACTCTTTTGGAAAGGTTAAGATGTATGTTGACAAGCTCAGGGCTTCCAAAGCAGTTCTGGGTAGAAGTTGTAACTATTACAGCCTACCTCATTAACAGGTCACCTTCCAGGGCCTTGGATATGAGGTGTCCAATAGAAGTATGGACTGGATGTAAGGCGGATTATAGTGGGCTGAAGGTGTTTGGTTCAGTGGCATATGCTCATGGGAGTCAAGGTAAACTTGAACCTAGGGCCTGTAAGTGTGTTTTTCTAGGTTATCCTGAGGGAGTAAAGGGGTACAGATTATGGAAGATTGAGGGCACTCCTAAGGTGATAACTATTAGAGATATAGTGTTTCATGAAAGCATGGTTTATAAAGATGTGTTGGGCAATAAAGATGGGGAGTTCAATTCTAATAAGACAAGGAATGATGAAGTTCAGCTTGAGGTGGAGCTTGAATCTTCCGAAGGCAATTCTAGATCTTCCGAAGGCAAGTCTAGATCTTCTGAAGGCAAGGCTGGATCTTCCGAAGGCAAGTCTCAAAAGCAAGGTTCGGAAGAACATGATGTTTCTGAGTATAGTCTTGCAAGGGACAGGCCAAGAAGGAAGGTCATACCTCCCCTGAGGTTTAAAGATAATGAAGATATCTCAGTTGTGGCCTTTATTGCAGCTGAACAACAATCCATGTATGAACCACTGAATTATTCAGATGCCATAAGTTCAAAGGATAGTGACAAATGGTGTGAAGAAATGAAAGAAGAGATGGTTTCATTGCAAATGAATGGCACTTGGGAACTAGTGGATAGGTCAGCAGGACAAAAGGTGGTGGCTTGTATGTGGTTATACAAGCTGAAGGAAGGTGTGCCAGGGAGCACAGGTCCTAGATATAAAGCTAGATTGGTAGCAAAGGGGTTCACTCAACAGGCTGGAGTGGATTACACAGAGATTTTCTCACCAGTGGTAAAGCATACCTCTATTAGAGTACTGTTGTCTATGGTTGTTTGTTTTGATTTGGATTTAGAGCAATTAGATGTAAAAACTACTTTCCTACATGGTTACTTGGAGGAGCAGATATATATGTCTCAACCTTATGGGTTTGTAGAGCCTGGGTTGGAAGACAAAGTGTGTCTGTTAAAGAAGTCTTTGTATGGGCTAAAGCAGTCTCCAAGATAGTGGTACAAGCGGTTTGATGAGTTTATGGTTACACATGGCTTCTATAGAAGTTCTTATGATAGTTATGTATACTTTAGAGAGTATGATGAGGGAAAGTATACGTACTTGTTGCTGTATATTGATGATATGTTAATAGCTGCGAGGGATAAATAAGAGGCTGTAGCAGTCAAGAGGCTACTCATGACAGAGTTTGAAATAAAAGAGTTGGGCGTTGCTTAAAGGATATTGTGTATGGAGATACACAGAGATCGGAAGTTGAAACTTCTAAGGCTCACTCAGACTTCTTACACCAAAAGGGTCTTGATGAACTATGGCATGAGTGGGTGTAAGCCTGTTAAGACTCCTTTGGCTTCATATTTTAAGTTGTCAAGTCAAGAATGCCCAAAATCTGAAGAAGAAGTTAGGTACATGGAAAAGGTTCCATATGCTAATGTGGTAAGGAGTTTGATGTATCTAATGGTTTGTACAAGGCTAGATTTGGGGTATGCTGTTAGCCTAGTAAGCAGATACTTGGCTTTTCCTAGTAAGTCTTATTGGGTTGCTGTCAAGTGGATCATGCGGTATCTTAGTGGTACTAAGGAATGGGGCTTGTCATTTGGTGATACTTCTCATGACAAGTGGTGTGTAGAAGGTTTTGTGGATGCTGATTTTGCTAAGGACTTGGACAGAGGCAGGTCAATTACTGGATATGCATTTAAAGTTCTTAGTAATATGGTAAGTTAGAAAAGCACAGTTGCAGCTAGTAGTAGCATTGTCTACTACTGAAGCGGAGTATATGGCATTGACTGAAGCAGTGAAGGAAGCTGTGTGGTTGTAGGGTTTGGTTGATGAGATAGGTTTGAAGATGATGAAGTTTGTGGTGTTCTGTGATAATCAAGGGGCAGTCTAGCTTTCAAAGAATAATATGTTTCATGAGAGAACTAAGCATATTAATGTCAAGCTTTATTTCATTCGAGATATAGTCAATTCTGGTGCAGTTGAGATTGTTGGAATTGATACTAGTGTTAATCCTGCTGATATGTTTACCAAGTCACTTCCAGGTTTCAAGTTTAAGATTTGTGTGGAAGCTTTAGGTGTTGTTTAAAGTCTATGTTGACTTTAAGGTGGAGATTGTTATGAGTAAAGTCAAAATAGACAAGTGTAGGGACTTGTTTGTTCTTTTGTATTAGTTCAGGGATATAATGTGTTAATTAGTTAGTTAGATTGTTAATGACCGTTAACAGTCGTGTATAAGGGGGAGCGAGGAAGTGATTTGAGGGATCTGATTTCTCTCTTGTTTTCGTCTTTCTTTGAAAACACTCTGCAAATTACTTGTTAATGCAATTGTGTAGTTCATGTTTGAATCATTAGTTGTTCTTTGGTCGATTATCATTTTTCGATATTAATTGTTCATCCGTTGTATACTTCAACGTATCCGCTGTATACTTCAACGTATCCGCTGTAGATTTCAACAGATATAGTGAAGAACTTGTAACAGTTTCTTATTTTGTTAATACATCTTTATTATTATACCAAAGGGTAATATATTTAGAACTCACATCCACTTCAATGGGGTGACTGAGTAACCAATCACTTTTTGTTGGACCAAAAGAACCAATGAGCCTGATCAGAAAAACCTTTAAGTCCCACAGACATTACAACAACTGAAGTAGTCTGCAACAGCTGAAGACATCAACTGATAACAAGGTCTGAAGACAAAGTCTGAAGTGAAAGAGTTGAAGACAAAGTCTGAAGTGAAAAAGCTGAAGACAAAGTCTGAAGCTAAAGAACTGAAGACAAAGTCTGAAGACAAAAGCTGAAGACAAAGACTGAAGACCAAGTTTCAGATGTTGTCACAACAGCTGAAGAAGACCTCTTCAGTAGTTGTGATGGTTTCCTTTCAGTAGTTATATTTTCCTTTCAGTTCTTTTGTAATCAGTAGTTTTATGTTTCTTGTAATCAGTACTTGTAGTTTCAGTAGTTTTAGTTTCATCTTGTACTTAGCATACTCTGAGATGTTCTCAGTTGTTGTGAACATTCTCAGTAGTTTGCTTACTTTCAGTTGTTTGTAATAATTCTGTTAAATGTCACTATCAAGTGACATCAGCAGACGTCACATTCCTTTATATAAGGAATGTTGACCTAATTGTAACCTGCGAAGCTTAGCGGCTGCCATACCGAAGCATTTGTGCATGAATGATATTATCCCTTTTGCAGAAAACCCTCTTTCTCTATAACCGTGTACTGTTCCATTGAATATCTATTGTGTTCTTGCTATATTTGTCTAATTCTTGTTCTAATTCCGCTGCAATTCAACTCTAATTGATCAAACTTAGATCGCTGATCCTGTCAAATGGTATCAGAGCAGGTTAATCATTGATCGGTTTAACAATTGATCATTGAAACTGCTATTTCGATATCTAAAGTTTGATCGAATTAGCATATTTGCAAGAATTGGTTATTCAATTTGAGTTTCTTCTTGGTTCATATTGAGTTTGTTGCGTTTTTGTGCTAAATCTGTTGAAACTTGATTGAATTGGTTTGAATCTGAGAATGACTACTCCATCTAATGACCCTCACAATACTGGCTCCTCAACCAAGCCTCCGATGCTAGTTAGGAGTAAGTATAACATATGGCAACGAAGAATGCTCCATCACCTGTCTGTTAACAGTTGAGGTTGTTGGACATCTGTGGTTCACGGTCCACACAAGCCTATGGTGAACAATCCGGAGACCAACCAAATAGTTCCGAAGAAGAAGGAGCAATACTCAGATGAAGATCGTAAACTGTTTGAGATTGATGCTAAAGCCCATGGAATTCTGGCCATGGCACTGCCTAATGAAATCTATTCTGGGCTTATGCATCATGAAACTGCTCATGACCTCTGGAATGCTTTGAAGGAACAATTCCGAGGAACTGATGAGGTCTTAGCAAACAACAGAGAAATCCTCGCCCAACAATATGAGACATTCTCTCATAGGAAGGGTGAGACACTGACTCAACAGTTTGAGCGTTTCTCCTGCTTGATCTCTGAGCTGAAAATGGTCAAGCATGAGTATACTAACAGCCAGATGAACAACAGATTCCTCAGATCACTGCCTGAGAGATGGGACACATACACCATTGTCCTACGCTCCAGTGCAAATCTGGATAGCCTATCTCTCACCCAACTCCATGGGAAACTGCTTACATTTGAAAGAGAGATAGAGCAGAAAAGGAAACTGGCATCATCAGGAAAGCTCACTGATGACTTTGTACCAGGGAACACTGCCTTGGTCGGTCATGAGTCAGAATATGCTGGATCAGAAAGCCATTATGATGAGCATATAGATTTCTCTTCAAACAGTTCTGATCATGCATTTGTTGGTGTTGACAGTCATTCTGGGTGTAATAGTGATAATTTATGCTTTATCATGGATGATTTGAAGGGTATTGCTGATGATGATTTAGAAGAGATGGATATTTTGAGCCAAATGGCCTTGATCAATATCAGATCTCAAAAGTTCTACAAGAGAACTGGTAGGAAATTTCCAGGACTCTCTGGCAAAACCAAAGTTGGTTTTGACAAGAGTAAGTTGAGGTGTCACAAATGCCACAGGCTTGGGCACTTTGCAAGAGAGTGTAGATCAACTGGATCTAACTCCTCTGCACCCTTTGTGACCTTTCCAAGCAATAGTTCACAAAACAAAGGGCAACATCCTGCTAGTTCTGGTCATCACTCACAACCTCAATCTCCTGCATATTTTGTCCCTCAGGGTCCAATGCCATATCCATATCCCTGCTATTACATGCCACAGCCAAATCCAGTTCAAGTTCCTATAGCACAACAACCTCAAGCCCTACCTGAGCCTCAACCATCTCCATCACAATCTCAACCTCATCACAGCTTCTTCACACCAGGAGTTGTTGACTGGAGCAGCTTACCAGATGATCTTTCTGGTTTCAATGAGCAATTATTTGCTGGTGCTGGTCAACATGGTGGTGAACATCCTTTTGGGAATCTTGCTCTCATGGCCCTGGAGTCTACTGAGGGTTCCTGCTCCAATGCATCATCTTCACAGGTAACCCAGGTATCTTCTGAGGCTAAAGCCAAGTTATGTTCTGAATCATGCATAGCTGCCTTTGTCTCTATTAGAGAGGCAAATGTAGCTTTAATCAATCAAAATCTTGAGCTTGAGAAAACTATTTCCAAAAGAAAAGCTGAGTATGAGTCTGCTCTTAATGACAAAGATGATGAGATTTACAAGCTTAAATGCCAACTTAATGATGAAAAGGCTAAGGTAGAGGTCATACTTGAGAACCACAGAAGTCTCAAAGAGACACTTGCAGCTACCCAAGTTGAGTGTGACCGCTGGGTAACATCCTGCAAGGGATTTGAAATGCTTCTCAGCAAGCAAACAGCTTCAAATGTGAAGTTTGGAATAGGTTACAATCATACTGCACCACCTACTGATTTTACTTCAAAATCAATAGTAAAATCTGAAGGTGAAAGTAATTTCCAAACCACATCATCATGTGATTCATCCTCAAATGATAATACAAAATTAGAGGATGAAGTCAGTGTTAAGATCTCAGCAAATCAATTGCCTGATGGTTTAAATGCTGATAAACACATGAAGCTGAGCAATTCAGATGTTGTCCCTCAAAGTACTCCAAGTACTGAAGGGCAAGTCACAACATCTGAAAAGCATTTCAAATCTGCTGAAATAAAAGGATTAACAACTGCTGAGGAATCTATCATACGGTCTTTCAGGACGGATAGAGAACAGCTGAAGAACAAGTCTTCAGTTGTTACCGATCCTTCAGTACTTAACACAAGTACTGAAAGGAGGAAAGTACTGAAGATCACACCTTCAGTAGTTTCCACTTCAGCAGTTGATCAATCCAAGATGAAGAATAAGCCATGTGAAATATGTGGTAAATTCAATCATCTATCTGATGAATGCTGGTACAAAAAGGGTTCCAAACTCAACAGAGATAAGCTCATTAAAGAAGAGATAATAAAATGAAAAATGAGTTTGAGACCAAGTTTGTACCACAGTCATCTCAAACTGATAAACCCAAGGCCTCACCAAAATCCAAAAAGAAGGATGGGGTTTATCAGAAAACAGCTGATAGTGTTCCTCATGATAAACATCAGACTAAGTCTGTGAATTTCAAGAAGGAGGAAATGGTGGGTCACAGGAACTCATCAAAAACAAGTACTGATGTGTCAAATGAGCTGAAGGCTTTAGCAACAAATCAGACACAACTTGTTATGATGGTTCAGCATTTGTTGGGGAGAGTTAACCAACTAGATGCACCTGTGATCAAACCACTGAAAAGGAAATCCAAGCCCAAATCTAAGAAATCCATTTCAGCACCATCTCCACCTTCATCAGCTGTTAATCATGAGAAACAAGTTATGGTTAAATCTGTTGATGAAAACAGACCCAAAACCAAAAAGGTTTGGGTCTCTAAAGCTAACTAGTTTCTTATGATAAATGCAGGGTTCTTCAGCATGCCAAAGAAGCATCTGGTATGTAGACAGTGGAGGATCTATGCATATGACTGGGAGCAGTTCTCTTCTTAATGACTACTCTCAAGGAAAGAAGGGATTTGTCTCATTTGGAAATGATGCTAAGGGTTACATCATCGGGAAAGGATTTGTGTCAAATGGAGAAATCAGATTTGATGATGTTAACCATGTGGAGAATCTCAAGTATAATCTACTGAGTGTCAGTCAGATGTGTGATAAAGGGCATGTTGCACTTTTCACAAGCCAGAACTGCCGGATTCTGTCTTCCAAAGTTCTGAGGCTGATTGACAAGGTATTGGATGAACATACTCTCCTGAAGGCCAACAGGATAGGAAGAGTATATGCCTTGGATTTGTCAAAGAAGATTGATTTAAAAGGTCATCCTTGCCTGTTCTCCAAGGCCTCTCCTCAGGAATCTAAACTGTGGCATAGAAGGCTGGGTCATGTTAATCTCAAAAACATGAATCAGCTGATCCACAATAGTTTAGTGAGAGGTCTACCAATAAAGGAGTTCCACTGTGATGAAACCTGCACTGCTTGTTTAAAAGGAAAACAACACAAAGTTTCATTCCCTCCTATAGAAGAACCAAAGTCCACTGCCTGCTTGCAATTACTGCACATGGATCTCTTTGGTCCTGTGAGAGTAATGAGCATGGCAAAGAAGAAATACTGTCTGGTAATTGTGGATGATTACTCCAGATTTGTATGGACCTTCTTCTTGCATTCAAAGGATGAGGCTGCTCAGACAATTATTAACTTTGTGTTGTATGTTGAGAAGCAGTATTCCCTATCAGTCAAGTGTATAAGAAGTGATAATGGAACTGAATTTAGAAACCATACACTTGATGATTTCTACCTTTCAAAAGGAATCAAGAGGCAGTATAGCATCCCAAGGACTCCAGAACAAAATGGAGTAGTGGAGAGAAAGAACAGGACCCTAATTGAAGCTGCAAGGTCCATGTTGGCTGACTCTGGTTTGCCACTGACCTTTTGGGCTGAAGCTGTCAACACAGCATGCTATGTGCAAAATAGAGCTTTAGTGAATCAGAGGTTGATGAAGACTCCTTATGAAGTTCTACATCATTTGGCTCCTCTAATTTCATTCTTCAGAGCATTTGGGTGTCCTTGTTACATTCTCAACACAAAGGATCAACTCCAAAAGTTTGATTCTAAGGTGGATGCAGGGTATTTTGTTGGGTATTCATCCACTTGCAAGGCTTACAGAGTGTTCAACTGCAGAACAAAGATGGTTGAAGAAACCTTGCATGTGAAGTTCAATGAATCTCCTAAGGACAAAATCCCACAAAACCCTGTGGAGTTGTTTGATCTGGACATACTGCAATATGTTCCTTATCAGCCTCCAGCTGTTGCAGATCATGTGAATTCATCACCTTCTGCAGCTAGTCATCCATCTGGTGGTACTGATGTTGATGATGATCCCAGTACTCACCTATTCAAGTTTAGTGATCAACTGCCTGAGTCTACTAAACTTGATGTTCCTGTAGCTTCAGTAGCACCATCCACAACAAATGCTGATGAGATTTCTGAATCCTCTACTTCATTTGACTTGCCATCTAATACTTGGTTTCAAGAATCTGGATCAACATCTGTTGCTGCTGAGCGTGCTACAAACACTTGCACAGATCTCATAGTGTACCAAGAGCTGAAGAATCACCCAATGTCTCAAATCATTGGTGATATCAATGCTGGTGTCTCAACTAGAAGTCAATTGTCCAACTTCTGCTTCTATGCTCTCTTCATCAGTCAGCAAGAGCCAAAGAACTATCATATTGCATTAAGAGACAATGGATGGGTTGATGCCATGCAGCTTGAGCTTCTTCAGTTCAAAAAGCAGCAAGTGTGGGAACTGGTTCCTCTACCCCCAGGTAAGTGTGCAATAGGCACTAAATGGGTGTTTAGGAATAAAACAGATGAAAATGGGCAAATTGTCAAGAACAAGGCCAGACTGGTTGTCCAGGGGTTTTCACAAGAAGAAGGTATTGATTATGATGAAACCTTTGCCCCTGTAGCCAGACTGGAGGCAATTAGATTGTTCTTAGCCTATGCTGCATTCCACAATCTTAAAGTTTTTCAAATGGATGTCAAAAGTGCATTTTATATGGTAAAATAAAAGAAGAGGTTTATGTGTGTCAACCACCAGGTTTTGAGGATAATAAACATCCTGATTGGGTGTATAAACTTGATAAGGCTCTTTATGGGTTGAAACAAGCTCCTAGAGCCTGGTATGAAACACTGTCAAATTTTCTTCTTCAGAATAATTTCACTAGAGGCTCCATAGATAAAACTTTGTTCATTAAGAAAGTGGGTCAGCATAAGCTCCTTGTTCAAATTTATGTTGATGATATTATTTTTGCATCCTCTGATCCACAGTTGTGTGATGCATTTACAAAGTTGATGCAACAAAAATTCAAAATGAGTGCCATGGGAGAATTACAGTTCTTTCTAGGTTTGCAAATCAAACAAAAGGCTGATGGAACTTTCATTCATCAGTCAAAATACATAAAGAGTCTTTTGGAAAAGTTTGATTTACAAAACTGTAAGCCCTGTTCTACTCCCATGTGCAGCACCACACAACTGGATGCAGATCAGAAAGGTAAAGTTGTTGATGAAACACTTTACAGATGTATGATTGGGTCCTTGATGTACTTAACAGCTTCTAGATTTTAGGCTGCTCCTAAAGAGTCTCATTTGATTGCAGTCAAGAGGATCTTTAGATATCTGCAAGGTACTCAATCTCTAGGTCTTTGGTATTCCACTGGGCACTCTTGCAAATTAGTTGCTTTTTCTGATAGTGACTATGCAGGGTGTAAATTAACTAGAAAATCAACTTCTGGTGGATGTCAATTCCTAGGCAACTGTTTGGTTTCTTGGCAGAGTAAGAAACAAACATCTGTTGCTACATCCACTACTGAAGCCGAGTACATTGCTGCTGCAAGTTGTACATCTCAGGTACTCTGGCTTCAGAATCAATTATTGGATTATGGCATTACAGAGACTAAGACTCCATTACTAATGGATAGTGCTTCAGCTCTTTGTATTGTCAAGAATCCAGTCCAGCACTCTAGGACCAAACATATTGAGATCAGACACCATTTTATTAGGGATTGTTTTGAAAAAGGTCTGATTGATCCAAAGTTTGTTCCTAGTGCTGATGAGCTTGCAGACATATTTACTAAGCCTTTGGACAGTTCAACTTTCCAAAACCTAGTGTTAAGGCTTGGTATGCTGCAGCTAGAATAAGTGACAACTACTGATGATCTCAGTCAACAAGTACTGATGAGCATTCGTATACTATTGTCACAAATAAGTACTGATAAGTTCTTTTATCCTCAGTAGTTTTCATAACTACTGAAGACTAAATTACTTAAAAGTACTGAAGTACTCTATCTGTTGAAAAGAACTGATGTGGTTACAACTACTGATGTAGTTACAACTACTGATGTCAGTATAACAGATAAGTACTGATGACCAATGAAACGTCTGAAAATCAGACAAAAAGTCTGATAAGTGTTGAGGTCAGAATGAAACAGCTGATGAGCTAAGAATTGACGACAACAGCTGATGAGAAACTTTTCTCTTCAGTTGTTTCTACAACTGCTGTTTCACTTCATACAACTGAAGCCAAAACCATGTCTTCAGTAGTTTTACAACTACTGATGACTAACACCAAATCTTCAGTTGTTTACAACACCTGAAGCCAAAACCATGTCTTCAGTAGTTTCACAACTACTGATGACTAATACCAAGTCTTCAGTTGTTACAACTTCTGAAAGTTAAAACCAGGTCTTCAGTTGTTTTCAAACAACTGATGACAGCACCAACACTTTCAGTCGTTTTATATCAGCCTTTTCTTACCCTATAAATACCTAAACCTACTTTCAAACGTTTCATTAGCCGTTTTATGTCCTTCACTCTCTCAACAATGGCGACCATGAAACTCAAACCCAGACACAACTGTGTTGCCTACCTCTCGAAATCGGCCTTTTGGAACAAATTTGATAATGCCATCGATCTTATGGTAGATTCCCAGTACCGAACCGCTTTTCTTCTGAATCCTACCATATACCCCGATTCCCTAAGCCAATTCTGGACCAACGTCTCTGTGCAAACTGGTGAGAATGATAGCCAAATCACTCTCCAGTCGTTGGTTAACCAGAAACAGGTGGTCATCACTCCAGACATCATTCGACAAACCCTAAATCTACATGATGCCACCTGTGTCACAGAATACCCGAAAGGCACAACTGATATGTCTTTCATCAATAACGGGTATGAAGGAGACTTAAGTGCTACCACCATTCTGAAGAAGCACTTCCATGATGCTGAACGTCTTATATTCCACATGGTGAATGTCTGCCTTGCATCAAAAACCTCCTCATGGGATCAGATGTCCTCCCGATGGCAACAGGTATTATACTCTATCTTTGAACGACAAAATCTAAATTTTTCTGAGATAGTTTTCATGGAACTAAAGGATCTGGCTTTGAAACCTGTGGCAAACAGATGGATATTATATCCCAGGTTTCTCATGGCCATAATTTTAAATCAGCTAAAATCAGACGGCCTTGTTGGCCTTGGAGTCCCTGCTCCGGCTGTATTGCCTGAAGTATACTCCAGGCACAACTCTGACCCTACACTGAAAGGGGCTGCCCGGCTGCTAAAACCCAAGCAGCGGGAACCCACAGCCTCCACTTCCAGATCCAAAGTCCCCACCAAACCCAACACCAAAAAGCCCAAAAAGGCTACTCAGGGAGATGAGTCCCCTGAGGATGCCCCTGTACCACCAATACAGGAAACACTTACTGGTTCTAACCCCCCAGTAGTGTCAAAGACTCCACCAGCCCTAGCCGCTCAGGCATCCTCTCAACAGGATCCTGATGCAACCATAATTGGGGATACCACAATGCTGGAACCTATCTCAATTGAGAAGGTTACCATTGAAGAGCACCAGTCACCCCGGGTGCAATCTGCTTCAAACCTATCTCCAAATGCAACCGCCCCTCAAAGCCCAACCATTATAGTTGCACAAGTGCTGAGTCAGCTGCATTCCTCTCCTCCTCCCCAGAAACCAATTACAATGGGGAGAACCTCAACAGCTGAGGAAGAGGACCAAAATGCTGCTGATAACCCACAGCACAGGGGTTATAATGTTCAATCTCCCCGTGTAGAGGAGGAGGTTAGAACATCTGGTGAGGCTGCCACTTCTACTGATTCAGCAAATGAACAGGATGCAGTTGGTAACATCTCTAAGACCTCACCAGAGGCAACTGCCGATGAAGGACTCAGTCCTGAGGCAGGAAGTCCCCAGAACCAAGAACAAGGGGCACATGCTACAACTGATCTACACTCAGGGCATGTACATCCTGATTCAATCAGGAGGTCAGGTGATTCAGCAAAGACTGATGATGACCTGGGCTTTTTCTTCGATGTCTTAGCCCATAACACAATCCTTGAGGCTGAGGTGAGCAGACTCAAAGAACTGCTTGCCAAAATGTCTCAGGATCAAAGTCCATCTGCCCCAATAAACCCACAGATGGCACCTTCATCTGAAGGTTCACCAAACACTCAGCCACTACACTCAACTGAGCCACCAGCCACTGCTTTTGGCACCACCTCTCAGGGACAGAACCCCTCTGAGCAGATGGTTGCTACCTTTCAACATTCTTACCTCTCATCACTCCCATCATCAATGAGATTGTGCATAAAGCCATTGATGAGAGGATCTCCTCAAATCTACAAACACTTGTTGATGATGCTGTGCAAAAGAAGCTTTCTGCCATTCAAACCCCTGAACCCAATGCACCCAAAAAGGGGGAGTCTAAGGCAGTGAAAGAAAGAAAGAGAAAGAGAGTGGAAGATGAGAAACAACAAGAGAAAGAAAAGGAGTTAGAAAAGGAAAAACAGCTGATCACATACAAGAGAAAGAAAAGTGCTGAAACTCAAAAGCCTGATGAAGAGAAATCATTGGAAGATCTGGTTAAAGAAGCTGATGAAGCTCACAGCAGATCAATGGACAGAATAATAGACCAACTCTTCAGACAGGGCTTTGATACAGCTACATTAGACACTGAGATCAGAAGGCTGGAGATTAAAGAGATACAAGAGAGATGGGCCAGTTACAGTGTGATGGAAAGGGAGAGGTTGGAGATAATGATCAGGTTTATTGCAAAATACTTGGGAAGATCATTAATTGAGATTAAATCATGGACCAGAGACAGTATTCTGGCAATAACCACCAGAATCTGTGCTTCTGAAGCATTCAATAAGGGGTTGATTATCGAAGCCTTAGATGAAGCAGGTGCTGGGAAGAGAACTGATATGGCCAAGCTTTCCAAAGCCAAACTTACCACAAAAATGCTAGATCAGCCTTCCCAAACTCCCACTCAAAAACAACCAACCCCACAACTCTCCAAACCAATCCCTAAACCTAAACTTAAACCAACTCAACCCTCAAAACCAACTCCCTTACCCCAAAAACCACCTCAAACCACATCCAATGATGCACCCAGAAGGAGGAGAAGGGTGTTGAGGATGGAAGAAGAAGAAGAAGATGATGATGAAGAAGACAGTCTGCCAATCTCTGCTGTTCTAAAAATACCTGAGCCCAGAAGTCAACAAATGATCACACCAGACTTTCAGAGGCAAATGGTGAAAGTTAAGATTGAAGAAGAAGAACAGCAGAAACAGCACGATGAGCAACTTTTGAAGATGGTTGACAAAGAGTTTCCTCAGTCATCATCTATACAAGCCATGAAGAAACACGCTCAAAGGCTGTATGCTCTCAGGCATACCTTTCAATATCAAAAGGAGAGAGTAAGGATTTGGCCAGACCCCAGGGTTAGTTCTAGAATTCATAAGAAATCCATACCAAGTAGATACAATGGCCAAGTGAGAAAGACCATAGATGTTGTTATTATGTTGGCCATTGTAGTCTCACCCTGGGAGATACTTGAAGACTTCAAGAGAGCCTACAAGTCAAAGATGACCCCTCAAACTCTAATGGAGAACAAAATGGTCAAGAAGGGGTTGTTATACAAGAGGCTTGAAGAGATCAAGAAAAATGAACTCCAGTTGTTATTAGAAGGGACTCACCCAGATGAATTTGCTTACAGAGAGATAACAACTGTTGAGTTGAAAAATGGAAAGACAGTAAAGTACCTATCAGAGTACTATGGCCCAGAGTTCTTCTTCGAAGGAGAAGCAGAAGAACTCACTAAGGAGGAACAAGTTGTTCTCCTTGAGGCCTACGTCAGAGAGTCTTATAGACTCATCAATGGGAAGTAGGTTTCATGGTTGGGATAACAGCTCTGTGTCCAGTTCCCCAAGACAGAGTTCCCTTCCATCCTTTGACATTCACATCTACTGAAACCTGTTCCCTGGCCTGTGCTTATCTGATATCTCTGAAGCTGATCAAGAGAGTATTTCTGCCAAGAATAAGTGGGACCTCAATAAGCTTAAAGGTTTTGGCTGCATTGGTTCAGGGGGAGTTTGTTGGACCAAAAGAACCAATGAGCCTGATCAGAAAAACCTTTAAGTCCCACAGACATTACAACAACTGAAGTAGTCTGCAACAGCTGAAGACATCAACTGATAACAAGGTCTGAAGACAAAGTCTGAAGTGAAAGAGCTGAAGACAAAGTCTGAAGTGAAAAAGCTGAAGACAAAGTCTGAAGCTAAAGAACTGAAGACAAAGTCTGAAGACAAAAGCTGAAGACAAAGACTGAAGACCAAGCTTCAGATGTTGTCACAACAGCTGAAGAAGACCTCTTCAGTAGTTGTGATGGTTTCCTTTCAGTAGTTATATTTTCCTTTCAGTTCTTTTGTAATTAGTAGTTTTATGTTTCTTGTAATCAGTACTTGTAGTTTCAGTAGTTTTAGTTTCATCTTGTACTTAGCATACTCTGAGATGTTCTCAGTTGTTGTGAACATTCTAGTAGTTTGCTTACTTTCAGTTGTTTGTAATAATTCTGTTAAATGTCACTATCAAGTGACATCAGCAGACGTCACATTCCTTTATATAAGGAATGTTGACCTAATTGTAACCTGCGAAGCTTAGCGGCTGCCATACCGAAGCATTTGTGCATGAATGATATTATCCCTTTTGCAGAAAACCCTTTTTCTCTATAACCGTGTACTGTTCCATTGAATATCTATTGTGTTCTTGCTATATTTGTCTAATTCTTATTCTAATTCCGCTGCAATTCAACTCTAATTGATCAAACTTAGATCGCTGATCCTGTCACTTTTTGATAACATGACATCTTAATGCCAATGTATTTGTCACATATAGGTGTTATGTGTTGGAAAAATTGGGCTTTTCACCAATAATTATATGTAATTACGATTAATATAGTTATTTTAAACTAGATTTGTGTTCTTTATGTGGGAGCTTTGAAAAGATCTAAACCGTATTCAAAATGAAATTAAGATAAATCAGATACTGATACTTCACCTTTTGTGTTTATGATGTGCTTCAAATTATAAATATAAAACACATTAATTGCACATCAATTATTCTAGAAACTATTACTAAAAATGATAATTTGATACCTAAATCGTTCATATTGTGTTTTCAGGCTTAAAAAAGACCAAGATGAACAAAAGGAGCTTAAACAAGAAGAAATTGAAGAAAACCAAGCTTTGAAATTCAAGCATGGGGTCGTGCCTCATGAGGCACACCCCCATGCCCAGCCTGAAACACACCCCCATGCTAAAATCAACACACCCTCGTGTTTGTTAGTCCGACAGGACAAAAGGTATTGTCCCCAAAAAGTAGTCACGAGGGTGTGCCCCATGAGTCACGGCGGTGTGACTACCTTAATCACGGGGCCGTGCCCTGACAACTTCTGAGCGCACGAGCCGACCAACTTGCGTAAGCATTGTACTAGCACGGGGTCGTGACTTTTAGGCACGAGCCATGCTTAAACACTCCAGAAAGCCTATAAATAGGAGCTCATTTGTAACTTTAAAGGGAGCTTTTGGGAGGTGAAGTTCTGGCGTTCCCTCTCGGGAACTGATGTGTGTGCGTTGGAATGAGATTTTAAGTGTTTAAACGTCAAATATTACGTATGATTATTCGTTTATATGCATGTGATTGAGTTGAATGGGTTGACTATGAGTTGGAAGTGAATTTGTAGGAAAAACAAGCAAGTTGGAAGCTTACATGATAAAACAAGTCATTGGAGGGGTCAAGAAACGAAGTTTCAAAGTGCAGCAGAAAGGCTTCCACCGTAGCTCAAGAAAAAAATCAGCAGAAAGGGTCCCAGCGTAGGCTACGCTGACTGGCGTAGGCTACGCCAGGACAATTTTTGAAAACCTATAAAATCGCGTTTTTATTATGTTTCAGACACCACTTGATTCTCATTCGACCTAAGACGAAAAAAGACGTATTTGGGAAGTTCTGGGATCGATTTTTCACCATTCCAGCCCTCAAAAACAAGATTCAATCATCCGGAATGCAAATTAACAACGATTTTGAAAATCATTCACGAACAATGAGCGGCTAATTTTCTCGTGATCAACTTCGGGTATTAGGTTTTGCGTGATTAGGTTTTTGTTTATGTTTAACTTCGTTGGGATTAAACTTTAGAACCTGTTAAGTTCTTTTATAAGTTTAACTTGTGTTTTGGTTATTTAAACAATGATTTTGGTGAACTTTTATTTGAATATCATTTAATCTTCCGGAAATTATATGATTGCAAGTTTTGGTTTCCAATCGATTTGGCATTGTGTATTAAGACCTATTAAGTCTTGATTATCGATATCACTTAATCATCGCACGTACAGAATCCCTATTAAGGATTTTCCATGAAGTTGAATTAAACTACTGAAAATCCAATTTTCATTATTTGCAATTCGTATAATCGTTTTCTTAACCAAGTTTCATTATTTGCAATTCGTTTTCATAGTTTACTTGTTAATCATTACAAAATCCAATTTTTACAGCTAAGAGGCAATAGTTAATAATTTGTTAATTTAATTAATCAGTGTTTTATAAACTAAAGTACAATACACCGACCACTAATTCCACGAGGATCGACAACCCTACTTACCTTAACTAGTTTAAGGTGAATAGGAACACACAATTTAATATCTTATTTGATTGATACTTCGACATCGATCAAATTTTGGCGCCATTGCCGGGGAATCGGTGCGCTTGGTGTTTTGTTATTTTATTTGTTTTAAAAAAAATCTTTTTTGTTACTTGTCTTATTTTATTTGTTTTTAATTTCGTGTTACGCTTGATGTTTTCAGTGTGCCGGTGACAGGTTGCATGCATACTCGATATTCGGGTAGGAAATCACCACTTGTATTCGATCCGGAGATAGAGAAATCAACAAGGTATAATCGTGTTTTGCATCCATCAAGGTTACCAACTACATCAATTTCACAAGCCATTGATCAAGCAGCTGATAGTTTGCCTGATTCAACTCATATGGATAATCCAAACAACCAACCACCTAAAAATCTAAACCCTCCTCCCAATAACCAAAACCAAAACCCAAATCCACCCCCACCACCGAATAACAACCACAACAACAACCTGAATCAACCACCACCCAACAATAATATGAATCAAAATAACCTCAATCAAGGAAATGACTTTGATCATGTGAGCATGCATAGTGTTCACACGGGTGATGAAGATTATGAAGATGAGTGGGATAACAATGAAGAAACCTATAATGGTGCAAATGATGCTTGGAATGGAAATTTCGGTGGAGGTGATAGACAAAATAGAAATAACAATTGGGGGAATGATCAATATGGGTGGAATGCACCACGTATCAATCAACAATGAGGTGGAGTCAATAATAATTTCAATCAACTAAGAAGACCTCACAGAGCTCAAGTACAAGGTGTGGATAGCCATTTCAGACCGGCTATTTCTGAAAACCCGAACCCTATCGCACCACCAAATCGTAGGGGAAGATCTTTTGATGTACGTCCTCACTACCTAACCATTCTTCCTGCATTTAGAGGCACTGCAATGGAAGAACCATATGTGCATCTTGTTGAATTTGATGCCATATGTAGTACTATCGGTGGAAACCACTTCACACAAGATGAAGTAAGACTGAGATTGTTTCAATTTACTTTGAAAGATAGAGCTAAGCAATGGTTCCTCACTTTGCCTGACAACAGTATTCATACTTGGCAAGAGATGCAAAGGGTTTTCCTTGAAGAATATTATTCTATGGGAAAGACAAGTGATGCAAGAGAGGCCATTCGATCTTTTCAACAACAAGTGGGTGAGCAATTTCATGAGGCATTTACAAGATTCAAGGAATTGATCCGCATGTGTCCTCATCATGGTATTGAAAGGTGGGAATTGATTAAGGCATTTTCAGATGGACTAACACATGAAGAAAGGAAATACTTGTATTCTACAAGTAATGGAACATTCTTATCTAATCATGAAGATATGGATTGGGAATTCCTAGAACGAATGTGCAGGAATTCCAAAGCTCAAGCTTCGGCTAGTAGACGGTCAAAGCCCGCTCTGGCAAGGTCAACCACCACTGATTATGAGAGTAAAGAAAGAATTGCATTTTTGGAAAGACAATTGGCCAAGTTAGGACATGCGGGGACTAAAGATGTAGCTTCAATTGGAATTAATGTATACAATGAATGTGGTGACTTGGGGCATGCAAGTGCAAAGTGTCCGTTGTTTTTAGGTCAACATGAAGAGGTTAATCAAGTATATGGAGAAAGAAAACAGTTTGATATGAACTCTAATACTTATCACCCTAGTTTGAGGAATCATCCACACTTTCAGTATGGAAATGCTTCAAACCAAATGAACCCTAATTTTCAAGGTAATAATCAAGGTGGTCAAGCTTATCAGAACCAAGCACAAGGGAATTATAATCAAAGTGGTTATCAAAGAACTTCATATTCTCAAGGAAACAATCAAGTAAACTACAATCATAAGGATCAACAAGATAGTTCATCACGCAACTATCAAAGTAATTCTCAATCGGGACAACTTGGTGGTGAAGAGTCTACAAATGCAAAGTTGGATGCTTTGATGAACATGATGAAAGAGAATATGAAAGAGAACAAGAGAGAAAATGAAATTAGGGACAAGGCTTATGAAGTCTTAAATAAACAAGTGGGTCAACTTGCAGAGGATGTGGCTCAAATTAAAAGGAACCATGGAAAGCTACCGAGTGATACCACGGTCAATCCTCAACATCAAGGAACCAACACAGAAAACATGAGAACTGTTCACATCAATTCGGTTAGTATCCTTCCTGACTCTAAAATTATTGATAATGACTTTACTTCTTTTTCACAACAAGTTACAAATAAGGAAGAGAAAATCGATACAGTGGAAGAGAGTGACCCAGGAGCACCCGTCATTCCAATAAAAGTGGGGAAGTTGAAGATAAAAAGAGCACTTTTGGATTATGGAGCAGCTGTTAGTATCTTGCCAGGTATGTTATATGATCAGTATGACTTCGGTCCTTTAGAGGAAGTTGACACCACTGTGGTGTTAGCTGACCTGACTCAAAAATGTCCTCAGGGGATGGTAAAGAATGTTATAATCAAGTTGGGAGAATTTTACTACCCTGTGGACTTTATGGTGCTCGATTATGCACCAATGAGGACAAATGAGCAACTGAAAGTCATATTGGGTCGACCATTTTTAGCAACTGCCAATGCTCAAATCAATTGTGGGGATGGAACAATTGACATGACTTACGAAACTCGTAAGTTACGTTTTAATGTATTTTCCAAGTCGATTAATTATTTTGTTAATGATAAAGTTTTTGTGGCAGATATGACTAACGTGTGTGTTCCTACTTATACTTCACATGTAAGCATGAACACCACTTTTGAGAATGATTTCGAGTATGATAGGGATAAGCATGTGGACTTGAAGGAATTGGTGGATTTAAAAGAAAAGAAAGAGCCAATTATGAAGTTGGAAACAAAAGATGTGAAACCTAAAATGAAGAAAAAAGTTGGCGATCCACTTGATCCTATAAAAGACAGAGTTGAGGCATTAATGTTTGGTCCACAATGCGATCTAGTTGAAGAACTGCCAGATCATTTGATGAATACTGAAGTCAAGCATCCTACTCGACCACCATGAGTGGTCGTAGGTATAGTCTGGCTGTAAACCTAAAACTTAGCGCTAATCGGGAGGCAACCCGAAGTTAATTTTTATGTTTTATGTTTGATGTGTCTATTTAAGTAGATTATTTTGATAATGGTTATATTTTTGTCCGGGTCGGTTCGGGTTCGGGTTAGAAAAGTCTGTGTTGATTAAGTGAATAAATTGATTTGCAAAGAAGAAAAATTCACACACTTAACTTAAATACCATACATTGGGGACAATGTATCTCAAGTGTGGGGATGAGGGGAAATTTGAAATTTTTTTATTGTTTTTAAGCAATCCAGTCGAACACAAAAACGACAAGCATACCAATTGATTCTTGCCATGGTTGATGTAAGGGTCCTTAGTCATGGTCTAATTATACGGTAGCAAAAATAATTATGTTAGCAAGGTTTTACAAAAAAAATTAAGAACTGTCTAGTTACGGTTAACAGGCTAATGGTGTAATAAAAGCATGCACACGCCGGCAACCCTAATTCCTACTTGGTGAGATTTTGAAGCTTACTAGATTGTTAGTTCACATAAAAAGTGTTTCAATTGTTGAGTGTAGGCCATATGATTATTTGTTTTAGAACTTGTGTGATTTGATACATACTGAGACGGTGAATTTGATAAATGCACATAGATGATAGAGGCAATCTAGGATACCCTTCTCTTTTAACACCATTTTTTTGTGATTCACCCGTTTACCTAAAATTCCCCCTAGAACCACTTTCGAGCCTTAAACCGTTTATTTTGACAAACCCATATCATTAAAACTCAAATCAAAACTTTACCCAATGTGACTTAGTTATCACTGTTGAACATTCATCTTAGCTTTAGTATTTGATTTATGATAAAACAAAAGAAAAAAGAGAAAAAGAAAAGAAAGAAAGATGCAAAGTGTTGGTTATGGGTTAAATATGCACCCATGCGGTTGTCTTGTTTGAGTAACAGTTGTGTCAATAAGAACATCAACATTTGGTATTGTCATCAATTTACATTTTACCCACAATCACAGCCTATCATTCTTGCCTTAACCTAAGCCCAAAACCCGTAAGTCCTTTTGATGTGTGCATGGTCAATTTATTACCGTGGAAGCTTGATTGTCACCCAAGTATATGACAACAAAGTTTCATATGTGGACCTTTCGAGTGATATATTGGTGCAATTTTCACCAATCCAGAAATAAAACGAGATGAGTGAAAAATGGTGAGGGGTGTGTCGCATGACAATAATAGCCGGAAGCTTGTTAGGTTTAATTAGTCAAATTCTATTTTGAATTAAATGTAACATCCTTTACTTGTTAACCAAATATGATCATTGCAATTCTGGAATGGGCATGACTTTGGACTATCGCTAAGGCGTGTAAGGGATTTTGGTTTATAATGTTGTTAAATGTTTTGAATTAGATTTGCTTGAGAGCAAGCAAAGCTTAAGTGTGGGGATGTGATGTGTGTGCATTGGAATAAGATTTTAAGTGTTTAAACGTCAAATATTACGTATGATTATTCGTTTATATGCATGTGATTGAGTTGAATAGGTTGACTATGAGTTGGAAGTGATTTTGTAGAAAAAACAAGCAAGTTGGAAGCTTACATGATAAAACAAGTCATTGGAGGGGTCAAGAAACGAAGTTTCAAAGTGCAGCAGAAAGGCTTCCACCGTAGCCTACTGTAGACACCGTAGGTTACGCCAGCTCAAGAAAAAAATCAACAGAAAGGGTCCCAGCGTAGGCTACGCCAGGACAAATTTTGAAAACCTATAAAATCACGTTTTTATTATGTTTCATACACCAGTTGATTCTCATTCGACCTAAGACGAAAAAAGACGTATTTGGGAAGTTCTGGGATCAATTTGCACCATTCCAACCCTCAAAAACAAGATTCAATCATCCAGAATGCAAATCAACAACGATTTTGAAGATCATTCACGAACAATGAGCGGCTAATTTTCTCGTGATCAACTTCGGGTATTAGGTTTTGTGTGATTAGGTTTTTGTTTATGTTTAACTTCGTTGGGATTAAACTTTAGAACCTGTTAAGTTCTTTTATAAGTTTAACTTGTGTTTTGGTTATTTAAACAATGATTTTGGTGAACTTTTATTTGAATATCATTTAATCTTCCGGAAATTATATGATTGCAAGTTTTGGTTTCCAATCGATTTGGCATTGTGTATTAAGACCTATTAAGTCTTGATTATCGATATCACTTAATCATCGCACGTACAGAATCCCTATTAAGGATTTTCCATGAAGTTGAATTAAACTACTGAAAATCCAATTTTCATTATTTGCAATTCGTATAATCGTTTTCTTAACCAAGTTTCATTATTTGCAATTCGTTTTCATAGTTTACTTGTTAATCATTACAAAATCCAATTTTTACAGCTAAGAGGCAATAGTTAATAATTTGTTAATTTAATTAATCAGTGTTTTATAAACTAAAGTACAATACACCGACCACTAATTCCACGAGGATCGACAACCCTACTTACCTTAACTAGTTTAAGGTGAATAGGAACACACAATTTAATATCTTATTTGATTGATACTTCGACATCGATCAAATTTTGGCGCCATTGCCGGGGAATCGGTGCGCTTGGTGTTTTGTTATTTTATTTGTTTTAAAAAAAATCTTTTTTGTTACTTGTCTTATTTTATTTGTTTTTAATTTCGTGTTACGCTTGATGTTTTCAGTGTGCCGGTGACAGGTTGCATGCATACTCGATATTCGGGTAGGAAATCACCACTTGTATTCGATCCGGAGATAGAGAAATCAACAAGGTATAATCGTGTTTTGCATCCATCAAGGTTACCAACTACATCAATTTCACAAGCCATTGATCAAGCAGCTGATAGTTTGCCTGATTCAACTCATATGGATAATCCAAACAACCAACCACCTAAAAATCTAAACCCTCCTCCCAATAACCAAAACCAAAACCCAAATCCACCCCCACCACCGAATAACAACCACAACAACAACCTGAATCAACCACCACCCAACAATAATATGAATCAAAATAACCTCAATCAAGGAAATGACTTTGATCATGTGAGCATGCATAGTGTTCACACGGGTGATGAAGATTATGAAGATGAGTGGGATAACAATGAAGAAACCTATAATGGTGCAAATGATGCTTGGAATGGAAATTTCGGTGGAGGTGATAGACAAAATAGAAATAACAATTGGGGGAATGATCAATATGGGTGGAATGCACCACGTATCAATCAACAATGAGGTGGAGTCAATAATAATTTCAATCAACTAAGAAGACCTCACAGAGCTCAAGTACAAGGTGTGGATAGCCATTTCAGACCGGCTATTTCTGAAAACCCGAACCCTATCGCACCACCAAATCGTAGGGGAAGATCTTTTGATGTACGTCCTCACTACCTAACCATTCTTCCTGCATTTAGAGGCACTGCAATGGAAGAACCATATGTGCATCTTGTTGAATTTGATGCCATATGTAGTACTATCGGTGGAAACCACTTCACACAAGATGAAGTAAGACTGAGATTGTTTCAATTTACTTTGAAAGATAGAGCTAAGCAATGGTTCCTCACTTTGCCTGACAACAGTATTCATACTTGGCAAGAGATGCAAAGGGTTTTCCTTGAAGAATATTATTCTATGGGAAAGACAAGTGATGCAAGAGAGGCCATTCGATCTTTTCAACAACAAGTGGGTGAGCAATTTCATGAGGCATTTACAAGATTCAAGGAATTGATCCGCATGTGTCCTCATCATGGTATTGAAAGGTGGGAATTGATTAAGGCATTTTCAGATGGACTAACACATGAAGAAAGGAAATACTTGTATTCTACAAGTAATGGAACATTCTTATCTAATCATGAAGATATGGATTGGGAATTCCTAGAACGAATGTGCAGGAATTCCAAAGCTCAAGCTTCGGCTAGTAGACGGTCAAAGCCCGCTCTGGCAAGGTCAACCACCACTGATTATGAGAGTAAAGAAAGAATTGCATTTTTGGAAAGACAATTGGCCAAGTTAGGACATGCGGGGACTAAAGATGTAGCTTCAATTGGAATTAATGTATACAATGAATGTGGTGACTTGGGGCATGCAAGTGCAAAGTGTCCGTTGTTTTTAGGTCAACATGAAGAGGTTAATCAAGTATATGGAGAAAGAAAACAGTTTGATATGAACTCTAATACTTATCACCCTAGTTTGAGGAATCATCCACACTTTCAGTATGGAAATGCTTCAAACCAAATGAACCCTAATTTTCAAGGTAATAATCAAGGTGGTCAAGCTTATCAGAACCAAGCACAAGGGAATTATAATCAAAGTGGTTATCAAAGAACTTCATATTCTCAAGGAAACAATCAAGTAAACTACAATCATAAGGATCAACAAGATAGTTCATCACGCAACTATCAAAGTAATTCTCAATCGGGACAACTTGGTGGTGAAGAGTCTACAAATGCAAAGTTGGATGCTTTGATGAACATGATGAAAGAGAATATGAAAGAGAACAAGAGAGAAAATGAAATTAGGGACAAGGCTTATGAAGTCTTAAATAAACAAGTGGGTCAACTTGCAGAGGATGTGGCTCAAATTAAAAGGAACCATGGAAAGCTACCGAGTGATACCACGGTCAATCCTCAACATCAAGGAACCAACACAGAAAACATGAGAACTGTTCACATCAATTCGGTTAGTATCCTTCCTGACTCTAAAATTATTGATAATGACTTTACTTCTTTTTCACAACAAGTTACAAATAAGGAAGAGAAAATCGATACAGTGGAAGAGAGTGACCCAGGAGCACCCGTCATTCCAATAAAAGTGGGGAAGTTGAAGATAAAAAGAGCACTTTTGGATTATGGAGCAGCTGTTAGTATCTTGCCAGGTATGTTATATGATCAGTATGACTTCGGTCCTTTAGAGGAAGTTGACACCACTGTGGTGTTAGCTGACCTGACTCAAAAATGTCCTCAGGGGATGGTAAAGAATGTTATAATCAAGTTGGGAGAATTTTACTACCCTGTGGACTTTATGGTGCTCGATTATGCACCAATGAGGACAAATGAGCAACTGAAAGTCATATTGGGTCGACCATTTTTAGCAACTGCCAATGCTCAAATCAATTGTGGGGATGGAACAATTGACATGACTTACGAAACTCGTAAGTTACGTTTTAATGTATTTTCCAAGTCGATTAATTATTTTGTTAATGATAAAGTTTTTGTGGCAGATATGACTAACGTGTGTGTTCCTACTTATACTTCACATGTAAGCATGAACACCACTTTTGAGAATGATTTCGAGTATGATAGGGATAAGCATGTGGACTTGAAGGAATTGGTGGATTTAAAAGAAAAGAAAGAGCCAATTATGAAGTTGGAAACAAAAGATGTGAAACCTAAAATGAAGAAAAAAGTTGGCGATCCACTTGATCCTATAAAAGACAGAGTTGAGGCATTAATGTTTGGTCCACAATGCGATCTAGTTGAAGAACTGCCAGATCATTTGATGAATACTGAAGTCAAGCATCCTACTCGACCACCATGAGTGGTCGTAGGTATAGTCTGGCTGTAAACCTAAAACTTAGCGCTAATCGGGAGGCAACCCGAAGTTAATTTTTATGTTTTATGTTTGATGTGTCTATTTAAGTAGATTATTTTGATAATGGTTATATTTTTGTCCGGGTCGGTTCGGGTTCGGGTTAGAAAAGTCTGTGTTGATTAAGTGAATAAATTGATTTGCAAAGAAGAAAAATTCACACACTTAACTTAAATACCATACATTGGGGACAATGTATCTCAAGTGTGGGGATGAGGGGAAATTTGAAATTTTTTTATTGTTTTTAAGCAATCCAGTCGAACACAAAAACGACAAGCATACCAATTGATTCTTGCCATGGTTGATGTAAGGGTCCTTAGTCATGGTCTAATTATACGGTAGCAAAAATAATTATGTTAGCAAGGTTTTACAAAAAAAATTAAGAACTGTCTAGTTACGGTTAACAGGCTAATGGTGTAATAAAAGCATGCACACGCCGGCAACCCTAATTCCTACTTGGTGAGATTTTGAAGCTTACTAGATTGTTAGTTCACATAAAAAGTGTTTCAATTGTTGAGTGTAGGCCATATGATTATTTGTTTTAGAACTTGTGTGATTTGATACATACTGAGACGGTGAATTTGATAAATGCACATAGATGATAGAGGCAATCTAGGATACCCTTCTCTTTTAACACCATTTTTTGTGATTCACCCGTTTACCTAAAATTCCCCCTAGAACCACTTTCGAGCCTTAAACCGTTTATTTTGACAAACCCATATCATTAAAACTCAAATCAAAACTTTACCCAATGTGACTTAGTTATCACTGTTGAACATTCATCTTAGCTTTAGTATTTGATTTATGATAAAACAAAGAAAAAAGAGAAAAAGAAAAGAAAGAAAGATGCAAAGTGTTGGTTATGGGTTAAATATGCACCCATGCGGTTGTCTTGTTTGAGTAACAGTTGTGTCAATAAGAACATCAACATTTGGTATTGTCATCAATTTACATTTTACCCACAATCACAGCCTATCATTCTTGCCTTAACCTAAGCCCAAAACCCGTAAGTCCTTTTGATGTGTGCATGGTCAATTTATTACCGTGGAAGCTTGATTGTCACCCAAGTATATGACAACAAAGTTTCATATGTGGACCTTTCGAGTGATATATTGGTGCAATTTTCACCAATCCAGAAATAAAACGAGATGAGTGAAAAATGGTGAGGGGTGTGTCGCATGACAATAATAGCCGGAAGCTTGTTAGGTTTAATTAGTCAAATTCTATTTTGAATTAAATGTAACATCCTTTACTTGTTAACCAAATATGATCATTGCAATTCTGGAATGGGCATGACTTTGGACTATCGCTAAGGCGTGTAAGGGATTTTGGTTTATAATGTTGTTAAATGTTTTGAATTAGATTTGCTTGAGAGCAAGCAAAGCTTAAGTGTGGGGATGTGATGTGTGTGCGTTGGAATAAGATTTTAAGTGTTTAAACGTCAAATATTACGTATGATTATTCGTTTATATACATGTGATTGAGTTGAATAGGTTGACTATGAGTTGGAAGTGATTTTGTAGAAAAAACAAGCAAGTTGGAAGCTTACATGATAAAACAAGTCATTGGAGGGGTCAAGAAACGAAGTTTCAAAGTGCAGCAGAAAGGCTTCCACCGTAGCCTACTGTAGACACCGTAGGTTACGCCAGCTCAAGAAAAAAATCAACAGAAAGGGTCCCAGCGTAGGCTACGCCAGGACAAATTTTGAAAACCTATAAAATCACGTTTTTATTATGGTTCATACACCAGTTGATTCTCATTCGACCTAAGACGAAAAAAGACGTATTTGGGAAGTTCTGGGATCAATTTGCACCATTCCAACCCTCAAAAACAAGATTCAATCATCCAGAATGCAAATCAACAACGATTTTGAAGATCATTCACGAACAATGAGCGGCTAATTTTCTCGTGATCAACTTCGGGTATTAGGTTTTGTGTGATTAGGTTTTTGTTTATGTTTAACTTCGTTGGGATTAAACTTTAGAACCTGTTAAGTTCTTTTATAAGTTTAACTTGTGTTTTGGTTATTTAAACAATGATTTTGGTGAACTTTTATTTGAATATCATTTAATCTTCCGGAAATTATATGATTGCAAGTTTTGGTTTCCAATCGATTTGGCATTGTGTATTAAGACCTATTAAGTCTTGATTATCGATATCACTTAATCATCGCACGTACAGAATCCCTATTAAGGATTTTCCATGAAGTTGAAGTAAACAACTACTGAAAACCAAACCTAGATCCAAAGTGGATTACTCTTTCGTATAATCATTTTCTTAACCAAGTTTCATTATTTGCAATTCGTTTTCATAGTTTACTTGTTAATCATTACAAAATCCAATTTTTACAGCCAAGAGGTAATAGTTAATAATTTGTTAATTTAATTAATCAGTGTTTTATAAACTAAAGTACAATGCACCGACCACTAATTCCATGAGGATCGACAACCCTACTTACCGTAACTAGTTTAAGGTGAATAGGAACACATATTTTAACATCTTATTTGATTGATACTTCGACATCGATCAGGAACCCGGCCTTTGGTGATCCTTAGAAGGTTTTGGAGATCCATTTCAACACTTAGAAGAAGCTCGGGATCGTTTAACATTATCCATAGTGGATCATCGGTTTGATTGTTTTAATTTTACTGATGATTTCATTACTATCTTCTATCTTTGTTGTTGTGTTCAAGCTCGTTATGAGCTAAACTTCATTTGTTATCCTAATTTAGTGAAACTTTATGTAATTTGTTATGAACTAATCGTGTGGTTTATATTATGTTAATGTTATGGTAATCTTGGGTAAACTTTTGATGGGTAGCATCTACATTTGAACGGGGAGTTATAAACTTATGATTTGTAATTGTGAATGTCATACAAGGTTGAAAAACATATGAACTAACTATTATTCGCGAAACTTGTCTTCATAATAAATCCATGGCTAATGAACTAGAAATGATTATTAGAAATCATATCACCTTAACTTTCTAATCATTTACGGGTTCCCTTTTATTAATCTGAGAAATCTACAATAATTGTTATGGTTTTCTAAAATTAATGGTATGTTAGAAAGGAACTTGATAAACTCTCTTTTTAATATTAAGTTATGTTTTCAGAAATCGTATGTTGAAAGGTTACACAAGATCTACCTACATTACTAGTGACTTTGATTGATCAGTTTTGTAAGTTACTCATGCTGGTGTCCTTGTCACTACGGAGCTCGCACACGAGAAATCCGTGTTGGCTCACGTTTATAAACATTAACATAATTATATTAATTAATATCTTTAACCACACCATCAATTCATTACAGTTACATAAGTGTAATCTAAATTAGGATAATAGTCTTACTTCACTGAAGGAATTACCAAAAATCTCAATCTATCTTTATTTATCGTTATTTTTTTAACTTATCATTCCCAAAACAAAACTAAAACTAATAGTTAATTAGGAGGGTTGTTGATAGGCTTAATGTGTCCATGGATTGATACTCGGTTCTTACCAACACTACATTACCTCACAACAGGTACATTTGACTTTTGTGTATATAGTTTAGTAGTAGTAATAACCATTTAAAACTGAGTTTGTGCAAAAACCTTTATCAAAATATATATACTATCCGCACACACCAGTTTACAACAATGAAAACTATGAAATTTGAAAACATGTAGCTGTCGAATAATGGAAATTTAGAGTAGTGTTTAAGGGTGGACATGCCTCCTTTAGTAATTTTTTTCCATAGAAAGAAACACAAGTGAAATACATTTGTGGACCTAAAGGGTTGTGTGACGTGGACGGGGTAAACTGTGACGCTTTAATGACACACTTGGACGTATAATAATTTACTTAAGAGGAAACACAGGGCATAGCAAGGGCATAGCAAGGGCATAGGGTATTGGAATTAAGCCCACAATCAAACTTCAAATACTGGTGGAAATCTTTTGTAAAAATCAAAGAAGTGTAGAATACATTAACCTTAACTCTTATTTATACTAGATAAAACTTTAACCTACTCAAACTCATATCCTTACATTCTAGATATTCAAAGAACTAGATAAACTTTTAAAACAACTAAATAAATCAAACTAAATAACTAAACAAACATAATAATTAAATAATAAATAAACGACGCCTAAACTAAAATACTTTTTAAAACTCCTCCAAAATTAACTTTCAAATTTCTTTTAATTAGCACTTTAACTTTCTTGATTTTTCATATTCAAACTAATTAGGATTAAGTTCCAACAGAGAGAAAGCAAAAAACTAACAACACTATACTGAGAAAGAGGGGCATGAAAAAAAGCCTCCAATCTTCCACCATTTCAAGACAAGTGCTACAACTGCAATGAGATAGGTCACCAGGTGAACTAATGCAAGGCACCAAGGTGTGAGTGGCGCACATGGTTAATGATGACAGCCTTTAGTGGCTATTTTAACCGATTTATCGACTATGATTTAGGATGTCAACATTATAGGAAACCAACCCCAAGAGTGGTATGATGACATGGGGGCCGTCATGTTTGTGGATACAATTGATCTTTTTAACATTTAAAGAGGTAGTGCGTGATGAGAAGTTTTATATGGGATTAATGCAACTTATGAAACGTTTATATTTTTATTAAATTGTTTAGATTTGTTCAAGTATAAATGTAAGGTGTTTTTAGTTGAATAACACACCAGAATTAATTATATTTCTCAATCAAACACATCAAGTTATTTCCTGTAATTCTTTGATCTTTATGTTGTTTTTTGTTCAAAGTAATATTTCATATGCTAATGTCTTCCCCGTTGGTACTAAATGCTTCAGATGTTATATAGTGAGAATTAGATGAGTTCTCTTGAGAGATTTGAAATTTGGTTTAAGCGTTCCGTGTTGAACTCGAATCATCAGTCACAACCTTCTTCTCTTCTTTTCTTGCATTTTTATTCCATTTTAGTTGCAACATAACCTGTAATTTACTCTTTTCCTTAATTTATGTATTGTAATTCATTTATTAATGTGTTCTTATATTTGTTTACGAATAATTTTTGTACCATAAGTTGGTGTGGCATTTGACAAAGTCTCCTCTGGACTCTCATCCCTTTTTCCTCGGAGACGTGAGAGTTCTCAAGCTAGAGAAAGTACATATATATCACACACTTATTAGCCTTGAACAATAATGAATGACATACAATAAAGAAAACTTTTTAGAAAAACCAATAAAAACATAAATAATAGGAAATCTTAATGAACCGTTAGGTGATCTAAAAGGATGATTGGATGAAAATACAAATAGTAAGCAATCCTTATGAATCCTTGGATGATTTAAAAGGATAAAAATTGTCTATTAGAGTCATATATAAAGAGTAAGTAGACAAGATTTGCATGTTAGATTTGAAAGTTTTCAACCCATTATGTATTATGGATTTTATGATATAATATAACATGATCGATAAAAAAAATGTTATTCTTAAGAAATTTTAGATGGGTCATGACCGTGTCACGTCATGAGTTTATCCAAGACTATCGAGGGTCATGCTGATGACTTTCGAAGTTAGGGGAAACTGAAAAGATACCAGGTGATGAAAAATTCGTTGAAAGTTTGAGGGCTTTCATTACATGGCTTCCCCCACAACCCACCATTTACACACAACTTAAGTGGTCTTGTGTAGTTGTTCTCCGTGCCAATATCTGAAGAGAGAGAATATCCTAAGTAAGAAAGCCTAAAACTTATCAGCATATTTTCAAGCCTAAAGCGAATTTTGAAATGAGATCATTTTGGAAGAAAAAAATTGTTTCGCCATAAAACATACATCTTAAAAAAAGAATCAATATGTGCAATCATATTATCTTCTTTAGTAATGAATTCATCTTCATCAACAACACTAGATCTATTTCTCTAAAAACACAAAATTTGATTGACTGTCATGTGTATTTTCAAATTAAAACATAGATAAAAATAATTTTTTAAAATTTGAGGGGTCTTAATTTTTAAAGGCTTAAATCAGTTGCCTGTACTGTACAAAAATCCCAAAGAAAGTGTGATTTAGGTGTTTAAATCTATTTTTCCTTTAAAAGTGTTATTGAATCATGGACGGTTGAAAGTGTTCTTCCATCTTCTCCATGCATGAAATCAGATTGTCATGTTGATCTTGTAGTTTTGGAAGATTGAAGATTGAATAGCTGAGGTCTCACCTTGGTTTTTAAAAACGTCAGTTGCATTGAGGTGTCAGGTCCCAAACCGAGATGCAAGGTGTAAAAACACATTGCTTTTGTACGTGAGGTGCAATGTAGTTATATATATAAACTCTTTTCTTTGTATTTCTTATAGATCTTTAAAACTGTATACACAATTTAAAATAAATGTTTATATTAACCTAAATGTACAAAATTTTGATGCATAAAATCCTCCCATGTACATAAGACGTGTCTTGTAACCGTGCCTCAAGAGTTCTTTTCTCGTTCAGGTGTGCTTCCTAGACACTGCAGTGCACCTCAAGCAATCAAAAGCTAATATCCTTGCGTCTCGTGTGTAGGTGCGCTTTCTAAAACCAAGGCTAACACTCTTTTTTTTCCTCATAATATTCCTCAGGAGTGGACAGGCTAGAGATCGAGTGAAGCTATTTTCATTCCCATATGATTATAAATTTAGTTTTCTAAAATTCATGGATATGGGTCCTTGTTGTGAGACTCCAAAAACGGTTAATTTGTGATTATACCTATATATCTTTTATTAAATCTTTTAGCAAACCATGAAACATAGAACTTCTAATCCTTGTCTACTTACATGTTCAGACTTCTTCTCTTTATCTCCAACCATGCATGAGTGAAATTCACTTGGAATAGATCAACTATTGTCTAAGATTCTTCTTAATGCATATGCATTGGTGAAGTCATGACATAAAGTATTGGTGTCACAAGTGGGTGTAAATTTTATTAGGGTGAATCTAGTGTTCAACATTGTACTCAAGACTGCAACAATAACTTTACCTGTAAAGCTTATACTAATCCCATGTGTGTGTATAATTTTTACGGTCTATGTGGTGCATACCTTCAAGTCTACTAACATAAAGGTCTATCTATATATTTATACATAGTGTGATCAAATGTTATATAGGAACTTGATGTTCGACTTTCATAATATCTTCTTGTTCCTTGGTTTTAGCTTGAATCGAACTCGTCTTCAATCTTTTATCTCTTCATCAAGGATTCAAAACAACTTATAATTTCTTTTTATTCATCTTCAAAAATAGCATTCACCATTTCTTATATCATGTTTACGTTTTTATCAGCTTCTTAGTGTATCTTTAACTACCTCTTGATAGCATCACTTATGTTGATCACCAAGTTTAATCACCACAACAAAATCATCAAATTTATGACTTTAGATGGTTCCATTCATAATGCACTCTTATCTTAAACTCTTATAGTTAACCTTCAAGATAATCTTCTTTAGTTTAAACCATTAATGCTGAGTTTCCTAAGCTTTCAAATCAATACATAGGATTTCACTAAACATGGTCAATTCTAATCAAATTGTGATTTAAATTATGACTAGACATAGATAGATTTTAGTGTTGTACACATGTCATCATAAATCTATCTGTATATAAATATACAATAACATGCATGCATAGGAGACATGACAAAACCGTGGAAAGTTAATATGATTCATTAATTAATATAGTCGGAAATTTTTTTTTTAAAAAAATTAAAGGATAAAAAGGTGAGAGTGGGTGGAGCAGGAGCACCTTGTTTGATTTGACTGATAAATTAGGTTAAAGAATAAGACTAATTAAAAACTTATAAATGTCATGATTTGGGTAAAGGATATGACAAAAATGAATATGAGTTTAAGGGTGTGAATATATCTAATCTGTAACCCTAATAATATATAAACCTTAAAAAGTAGTGTGCGAACCTCAGATTATTTAAATCATAAAATCATACTTTCTTTGGCATAGCTGACAGCCTAAGTGTCCATTCTTAGAATGTCCGCTGTGGACACTTAAGCTGTCCGCTGTGGACACTTAAGCTTTCAAGTGTACACAGCGAACAGCCTAAGTGTCCATAGCGACCATTCTAAGAATGTTTAAGTGTCCACAGCGGACATCCTAAGTATCCACAACGAACAGCCTAAGTGTCCACAGCGGACATTCACTAACACTTGGTTTTGTTCCAGTGTTGAAATTTCATTATAGTATTGTAGTTACATGGTTTAATGTCGTTTGGTTATTAGCTTTGCTACATGTTACAACAATGTAACATTGCAATATGATGTAAATACGCACGGATGAATAAGACAATAGTTTTACATTGGTTTACAATAGGTTTAGTTTTTGTTAGTGCATACATTGGTTTACATTAAAACATTAGTATGACAGTGATGTAGTTTCGTTATAGTGGTGTATTTAAATTGGTTTATAACATTGTAACCTGATGTAATTGCGTATGAGCAAAATGTTTTTTTCAATATAATTTACTGTATGTAATTACAATATGATGTGATTCATTATAAGCATTAGGATTTACATTCAAAGAACATGATATAAATCATTGTAGCTAAGTAATTCAATTACAATATAGATGTAAATCATTGACTAAAGTGATGTAGTTTTGTTATACTGGTGTAACACGTGGTTTAGGTGTTGTAAAATGGCTTTTAGGTGTTGTAAATGCTACTTATTGTTATGTTGTTAGTGCATATGTTCTTAGTTTACTAATTGTTTTTTGTTGTTCAAATAAACATGATGTAATTCACTATAAGTATTATGAGATGTCATGCTACTTATTGTTATATTGTTAGTGCATATGTTCTTAGTTTATTAATTGTATTTTTCTTATTTTAGTTTGACTACGGTGATGTAGTTTCGTTATACTCGTGTAGAGATGTGGTTTAGGTGTTGTAAAATGACTTTTTAGGTGTTGCAAATGCTAGTTATATTGATATAACTACAGGGGGATGGTAACTATGATGCATCAGATCAAATATGTTTAAAGTTTGGATATGAATTTGGAAAAGAATTTGAACTCATTTTCTTACGTTTTATTTTTGTTGGTTTATATATATGTTTTTTTTATGTAATTTATTGCAAGAAATTACAATATGATGTAAGTCACTGTAACTATTAAGATTTGTAATCAAATGAACATGGTGTAATTTATTCTAACTAACTGTTGCACTTTGTGGCATCACCGTATCGTGAAATTACATCAACACAATACATTTGTCTTCATGTTACAGTAATGTAATAAGCAACATTCGGGAATTTTTTTTAAAAATCTTCGAGACTATATTGGAATTAAAGAGAAAAATGAGTCGAGTTTAATGGTGCACTTTTTATAAAATATTAACAATCTATAAAAAAAGTTATACAGGCTTTAAATATAAAAAGGGTAAACTTTTCTTAAAAATAAAGAGAAAAACTAGATAAATTAAAAAAGGGTAGGTGGTGACATTTGTCATCACCATATTAAATCTGAACATTTTACTTTTTAAGAGGTATGTAAAATGTCTAAGATGCCCTTTTCTATTAAAAAACATATGATGACACATGGTCTGATCTTGTTCTTTCAAAACTAAATCAATGGCTGAAAAATAGTTAAAGAGTTCTCACAATAAAATAGGGTTCTCATTTGAACCTTACCCTATATATATATATATATATAATTGTTTGTGAATGATGAATGTTTTTGTTAGTCTACTCGTCACTTTGATTTCTCCATTGTCGACGAGGAAGATACTAATATCGCGCGCCGAATCCTGATTACTTAATTAGGATTTTGGGCCTTGGCAAGGTGCCTACCAAGGATATTGAACTTAATTAAATAAAAAGTATTTTACTTCTTGAACACAAAAGAAAAACAAGTTTTTTTAATATATTTTCTGAATTCTCACTGCAGTTAAATAGAAGATGATTTGCATATCAATAAAGTTATTATACACTAACAAAAAATAAGGGTTTATACTATATCTATTATACATTACACTTGTTGATATTATGTGAGTTATAATCGCATATTACTTAAATCTTTAACATGGCTTTTAGTCGTTATTAACTAGAAGTTAGACTACACATAAATTTAAAATAAGAATACGATATAAAGTCATTATCTAGTCACTATATAAATAAAATATGTGTATTTTGTAACTATGTAAATAAATTTGTTGATTATAGTATTTCTCTCAAATAAAACAAAAAGACTGAAAAGTACGCACTAAGTGGGTCTGTCCATTTATCAGAGAAAAATACTTTTTAAAAAAATCTAAAGCATGAGGAAAAATATCTAAATAAAAAAAGGGATAAAGTGGTTTGTAAATAAAAAAGTTCGTTAATGTTTTATAAAAATTATGTAATTGAGAGAGAAAAGAAAATGGTCGGAGCACCTCTAATGGGGTCCATAGATGAGGTCCGTGGACGTTTGTTTGCGTTGTTGCTGACATTATAGGTTTTTTAATAGGTGAAATTCTTAAAACTTTTGTTTTTTTTCTTATTTTATTCAAAACGTCCTCTTAAATAATTTCTTTACAAAATAATCTCTTTAAATAAGGCATCGACGCATCCTTAGATAAAGAGAAGGCGCCTTTACAACGTGCCACTCAAAATTGTAAATGTGTCCTTTAACAAAATATGGTTTTTTTTTCCAAAATTACAACGCAGGCGGCCGCCTCCATAAACTAAAAAATCACAACAACTAGACACGTGTGCGATTTTGAGCGGTTAGACGCCTAAACCTTATCTAAGGAGACGCCGAATCCTTGTCTGAATGAAACATTTTAAGAGAAAATTTTGAGATGGATATTTTAAGAAAATTTTAGGTTAAAAAGAAACATTTTAAGAGTCAAGGGTGTCTGGTGAGGGATGGAGTTGAAGATGTGGTTTGAGGTTGTGTTTATATTTAATTTTTAATATTTTTACTTTTTATCAAGCGATCAAAGAGAAATAAAAATGAGATGTTTGGTAGCTTTTTTATATGACAAATAGTCGGGGACCATGCCCATAGGGATGTAGAAGAAAGTGGTATCTATAGCGTGTCTCCTCAAGTTTACCTTTTTTAAAACTTAAAGAAATAAAAATCCTTTTATTCTTCATTAGCCGCCCAACTTTAAAAAATTAATTTTTTTTTATTTTTATCAACTCTTAACAATGATTCATTTTATTTTTATTTTCTTTTAAAGTTATGTGTCACTAATTAGAGAATCTATAAAGTTTTAAACTATCATAAATTTATGAAAATTTTTGTAGCGGTGTACTTTTACAAAGAATATAAAGAAAAATAATGATACAAAACTCGAAAACTAATTTGTTACATTAAATAATTATAGTATGAGAAATAGATATAAAAAATAATGATGACTAAGAAATACAATTTGAGAGAAAATGCATGATTTTAAACAATAGTTAAATTTCTAATATAACATTATTAGATACGCTTTTTACACCCTTTTAGTATCTCTTCTCTCACTACTCCAGATGCTTTCAATGTATTAGACTTTAAGCAAAATATCTAATTACAAAACAGTTATGTATTCCACTTTCATATGCTAAGAATAAACCGTATATTTCATTTCATAAATAATAATCAAACAAATATGCAAATATCAAAAATATATATACAATTAAGCTAGAAAACTAGCAGATTGCGATAGCTACGTGTGGTGGCTTTGGCGTCGTCGGAACTTGTTCAACGACCACCTTTTCTACTCTCGGCGGTTCACACGGGCACGGCAACGCTATGAACCTTGCGATCCGATCCCCCGGCATCATCACCGGAACACTCTGGTTCACGTTTTCTAATTTCTCCTGTTAATAACAACTACAACAACATTAACAATAACAACAAACACATTTTAAATCAAATTAATCACTTCAACCGACTCAAAATAATTAATTAATTTGAGGTCGTAGGTTTAAGGTGTAGCAAACAACATATGTCACATGTGTCAAGTAAAACCGAGTCCCTTAAATTACAAAAACTTATATATAGCAGGATCAGAAAAGGAAGAATTACATATATACTTTTATAAATCTACAAAATTACACATGTATAATGTACAATTGTCTTTAAGTATTATTGGATAAAATATGTAAATTTGCATGTTTAGAGGAAGATATACGAAACTGGCCCCAATACAAAAGCCGAAGTGCTTAAATCGTGATTCGTCATGATAAATAATCGACTGATTAAAACCGTACAAACCACAATTAAATTTTAATTTTTTAAACATAGTTAACTTGGTTAGTTTTACGCTCTCTAGAACAAGTTATCGGTTTTAAAACGTTTAGAAAACATCTTAGTCATGTAAAACATATAATTACATATAAATTTGTAGCTTTTTTTTATAGTATGTTAATCCACACTCGATACCTGATAAAAAAAAAATTAACCCCTTCAAATTTAAACATTTTACGGTCGTCCACCCCACACACCCGCAGTTAAGACTGCGTGCATACTACGCCCAATTGACTCTAATCAATTACCAAATTTACCATTCGATATGAATTAACTTACCGAGAAGGTGATTCCAGGCTTAGGAGGGGCGTGATGGAAGTCATGAGCATCGGCGAACGAATCGCGAAGATGCCGGAGCTTCTCCCAGTGATAGCAGCACGAGAATATGCCGCTGAGGCTGAAGATCACCATCAGCAGCATGGCGGTCCCGAGCGGGAAGCCTAAGGTCGGGTGCGGGGAGTCGGAATGATGCACCGGTGGCGGGTAGTACGACGGAGACTCCATCAGTTAGTTGATTGCGAGTTCTCTAAGTGGTGATGCAAGTTGATTGAGCCTGTGGTTGTGTGTTTAGATGTTGTGTTGTATCATGTATGTGAGGTTGAATACAACAGTGGTGAGAACATATGGGAGATTAGTAGTGGAAATGATGAATGTGAGGGGAAAGGGGGTGGGGTGAATTTGAATTTATAGAGTGAGGTTGGGTGGGGGTGGGGGTGGGGGTGGGGGTGAGTGTGGTTTGGGGTACAGCTGTTTGTAAATTTATTGTATGATGGTACGGTGGAAGGGAGGTATTATTTGGTGTTATGCAGCCTATGTTAAAAGAACCCGTGTGAATGGGTTAATGAGGTTGAAGATAAACTCTTTCTTCAAAGATATTGGTAGATTTTGAGATTGTTTATTTTCGTTGAAAATGATTTTTAATATAAAAAATATAATAATTTATAACTTTTTAAAACAGTTTTTAAAAAAAATATTTGGATTAACTTATAAGTTAAAAGATTGTAAAATAATTAAAAAAATACTTTTAAAAATGAGATGACTTTATAAAAAGTAGTAAAGGGGTATAATAAAAAATTAAATTAAAAAAAGTTTTCAAAAGTTAATAAGAAATGTTCATCTTACTTTTCAAAATCTTTTTTTTTATCATATATGAAAAATCAGTTTTGACAAACAATTTTTTTTTTACTTTTTAACTTTTTAAAAGTTAATAAGTCAAAAATGGAAAATAAGCAATCACAAACATGCACATTACGTTAATGGTTTCATAAAGAGGTTTTGTAGTGGTTAATTGGTTCATATCTTATACTAACTAAATTTTATGTGTGGTTTTGATGGTGTATCTGGTGAGTGGTTGAACAAGCTTTAAATGTTCTAGGGGCCCAAAAAAATTTTTCATTCAGATGTTGGGTGTCGATTAATCAATTTTTTTTTAAAATATCGTTTTTTATATGCAATAAAGAGGTCTAATAAATAATACACATTTTAAAACCTAATAACATGTTCAAGAGGGGGTTGGTTAATCCAGTTTATTATATTAAGTTTAAAATTAAAATACTATTTTTATTATGTTTTACATCCAGCGATTTTAGCCTAAATGAGTATCTATTATATCGAATCACCTACACATCATTAATTTGTACCAAACACTTTAGCACTCTGAAATCTATGTTTCGTGCCTGACGTATATAAGTTTTCAATTTGAGGGGTTTATTGGTACTTGTCACACAAGACATTATCTATGGACTGCCCCTGCTAAACTTTTGTTATGGTTTAGTGAATCCGAAAATTCTAATATTGTTACATAATAAAATATCAAATAGTTTACTTAAATTATTACATTTCAAATTTGTGACTAATTTCTACTTTATTTCAATTTGGTGGTTTCATGATCTCGTCACTTCAAAAAATCACAAGCTTCTTCTAAAGTAGTATCATATCTTAGTTCCTTGGTTTTTCTATCTTCAACTCGAACTTTACCGTTGTTAGCTTCTTAAACCGTTGCATCCTTTCGGATAATAGTATTCAAAGTTTGCTTCAAACTAATTCATTTCGAGGAGGTTAATTTCCTTTGTTGAAAATGAACATTCGAAGTAGCTTGGCTAGTATATTCATCGGAGGATGCGTTTATGTCCGTTTTAATGATCATCCCATCAACAAGACTTACGCCCACTTCACACAAGTGTTAAAGAGCTCCCAATCTTTTACAAGAATATAAGTCGAACCCATCTAATTTTTATATCTGTCAAACAAATCATTAAAATATTTGTGTCACCTGTACTACTACGTCGGTAGTTGAAAATTTTGTTGTAGATACCGTTATATATTTTTACTTTTAGACCAACGTCCCTCTAATTAGACAATATCATGCCGGGGTACGGTACTTATCAGACCCATTGTGGTATGAAAATGGTCACGAATTCATTTTTCAAAAATCAGAGGATGTTTGATTGTTATCAGTCTTGGGTTCTTAGAGATGTCAACAATAAAGCCAACAATAGTTGTTCATTCACGGTCCATTTTTTACACTAGGTTTGTATTGTTTTCAGGGTGTGGTTTGTATTTTCTTTTTGTGGAGTTGGATTGGATGTGGGTGGAGATCGGTTGAAAGCGGGTTTTGCTTGGTTCTAGTTGGCATTGATGGAGTTAAAGTTAAAATCAACGTTGTAGAAATCGCTAGACGCTAGTCGGGAGGTGTGATACAGACTAGGGATTAATCAGGATTAATCGGAATTAATCGGATCAAACTTTTGTGCATATTTATGTATATATAGCATTTATTTTAAACATTTTATGTATTAATTTACAAGTTTAAGGGTTAAATTGTAAACTGGTGAATATTTAGGGGGTTAAAGGGTAAAACATACAAAGTTAATTAAATCATTTAACTAACTTTAACCCTGTCGTTCCCCATTCCCGTCGTTCCATTCACCAGCGATTGAAATCGCTTCCGGAATCAGGCAGATCCAGTGCCGGAATTGGAAAATCCTGTTGTTCTAGTCGTCGGAACACTTACGATTAGGACGATTTGGTCCGGATAGGTCCGACGTTGACCGATTTTGACCGACTAGTGCGTAGAACCTCCGATGTGGTGAAACCGAAGCGGCCAACCTCCGATTAGCAATTAATGACCGACTAATCGAAGGCTAGTCGCGATTTTTGCAACACTTGTTAAAATAGTTAACACAATTTCATAGGGTTATCATTTTAGTTTTACCTTACACACACTTAATATTAAAAATGAGCAACATTATACTTAAATTTTAAAAATAAATGTTTAATTTATGGTTATTTTTAAATAATAAAGTATTTAAAAGATATCTCCATTTAAAGATATGGAAACGACACAAAAGTGGTGTATTATTCTTTTTTTCCTTCCAGCTTTTCAGTTAATTATAAAATTATTTCAAATTCTCTCCCAACTATTGATTTGGCTCAATCAAGGTCTAGATTGAGTTCATACACTTCTTGCTAAAGAAAACTACTTATCAGAAAATGACACCTGATAACTTATTAGACCAGCAGTAAAAAAGTTAAAGTTTCTTAAAAAAAAACAATGCTTAAATCTTAATATAAGTTAGATTAAAGATTTTTATAGTTTTAAAATAAGAGTAGATAAATGTGTGAGTTATCATTCTTTTAAAATAAGAAAATAACATGTCATGGTTACATAACAAAGTTTTAAAGTTCAAAAATAAATAAATAAAATGTCGATAATGGCATATTCTTCTCAACGAATAAGAGTCTTATATTTTAAGAAAGTATCACAACTGTCAAGATATTTAATGTGTTGAATTATGTTCAGTAATTGGTCCCAAAGAGTGAAAAGTTGGTAGATTCAAGCCTATCTTCAATATCGGTCCCAATTCAATAGGCAACGTAGTAAGAATAAAGAGGAAGAAAAACACGATTTTGAAACGTCTATTTAATTAAAAAAAAATACAAATATGTTTTCAGTAGTATTCTATTAATGCCTAAGTAAAATCTAACTTTATGCGTGCAAGGCTTTAAACTTACTGTTTATTTTGTGGCGCGTAATAATTAGTATCACTAGGCTAGAAGAGTTGAAGACTATTGGGGGAAAACAAATGCATAAGAAAAATTATTTAATTATATCCATGTTTTCTTTTAAGAAATACTTTTGTGTCTATCGGGTTACTTTATTTTTACAATATGTGCAATATTTTCTTATGTGAATTGAAAAGTGTATATATCGTTCAACTAGAAATTTGTAACAACTTTAGAGTCTTTAATTTATTAAAACTTTTAGTGACTTATTAGTATTTATTCTTGAATAAATACGTAGAGCAATAACAGAAGCTTATTTTGTAAAATGTTTAAAACTAGCAAAGCAGGACACATGCATAAACATCCATAATAATATAAGCACATATATACAGTCACTTATGTTTGAGATTGTGTATAACGTATAAAAATTACACACCATTATAATTGTTTAAAATCATGTATTAATGTATTATGTACATATATACTTGTGCAACATCTTAAAAAAATTGTTTTCTTGACACATAACAATATTAGAGTGAAACTAAAGATAAGAAAGTGATCTAATTTATAGAATAGCTTTTGTAAACAAATCAATAAAGTACATGAAAGTTATTCTATTTTTAAAAGTTTATAAAACTAAATTTAATTTTATAAAAAGTTCAACAACAATGACTATTGACTATTTTTTTTTCTTCCTTTCAACCTTAATTTAAGTATTATGACATTGTCATGCTTAATCTTAACCACTGATTTAATGTAATCAATAATCTAATATGTTTTATACCCTTCGCATGGAAATAAGTCTTTATATTGTGTTCACTACCTATATGTGTGTATGCGTACAGGGGCGCAATTATGCTTACAATTTCTATAAAAATAAAACTTATTAAAATTATCTATACTATATTATAATACACGAATGAAGGATTCCGGTCAAAGTTAAGAAATTTGTAAATTTTAAGCACAAGGAACAGCCCAAAAAATCAATTTAATAAGGGTAATTATGTCTTTCGAACACTACTAAAAAAGTGAAACTTTAAACTTATTTATACTTAGACCCTTGTATCTTTAATTATATACAATTTTTTTATGTTTGTTACAATATGCTTAAAAGAAGAAATTTAATTTTTTAAATATTAAACTAACCAGAGACGAGTACCATAATAAAAAGTGTTGCACGCGCTGCATCGCGCGGGCATGTTACTAGTTCATACAAATGTGGGAAGTTTTAAAAAATAATTGTTATTGGCTATGTTTATTAAAATTTGACAGGGACATAGGGTGAATAATTTATTTATATTTTTTTAATATTTATATGTTGGATATACTTCGATGGATATATTTCATAAAATGTCCAACGAACTTTCATTTAAATATTTTATTCTTATTAATCCCTTATGTCGGTTGTTTTTGGTTTTTTTTTTTTTTTTTTTGATATTATATATTAAATATACATTGGGTTTTTTTTGCTTTTCTTTTTTTTTTTTGATATTATATATTATATATTATATATTATATATTATATATTATATATACATATTAAAAACTTAGGTCGGTAGCTACAATATCTTTTTTTTTTATATTTATATTGTAGTTTTCTTATAAGTTAACTATTATATGCTGCAAATTAAAACCATAGTTTAAGATTGGTCCAATGGTTTCTAAGATTATTTTTTTCAATTCTACCCGTGTTCAAGCCTTCTACTACACTGTTTATTTCTATTTATTTTTACAATGATAATTGGCTGTGTACGCATCACATACTTTTAGCATTAAATTTTATTTCTATTTATTTTTATAATGATAATTGGCTGTCTACGCATCACATACTTTTAGTATTAAATTTTCTGCAAGTTTAACTTTCAAAGAAAAAATTGAATTATATATAATATTTAACAAAATATGCTTTTAAATGTTAAATCAGGATATGTGACCGTTTTACACGGTTTTAGATTTTACTTAAACAATTTTTTAAGGTTCGCTTTCGTATTTTTAATGTTACAACGATTTTTTTACGAAATACTTTTTATTTACGTATCGACATTCAAAAACAAACCGCCGCAACGCGCGGCATATCCTACTAGTTAAAATCAAACCTTGAAAACTTGCTAATATATACAAACTTGTGACCTTAAGAATACTAATCTTTTGTTTGCATATGTGACACATAGATGGGGAACATTTACATGTACAAGTGTATTTTTTTAGTACTAGCTATAATTTATTTAAAATAGAAAATTATTATCACTTGATCTATATATCCTTCCGGTCACCGGTTTATCCGTGTTGCAACATGTTTACATGTGTGTTCGATCTCCTCTTTCCTAGCCAATTTGTATGTATTTGTGTAGTTATTTCACATTAATTGTCATTGTATATATATGTAATATGTGTTTTGAGATATATGACTCATATGTGATTTGTGCAATTTGGGATTAATTGATGTTTATGTGTTGAATAGTGGTAAAAGATGTTATAAAATTTGCGCAGATGTGTTTTTTATTTATAGTGTTTTTCTTATTACTAAAGGTGGCTAACCCAAGGACCTATCACTTTCAATTGATTTATGAATCAACGGGGTCATATGCCCCTATGGTTTAGGTTATTTCTTTATTTAATTAAAAATTAAGGGTTGAAGTAACTCCAGGGGTGTACCAAAACTCACACTAGGGAAATGATATTTATATCAAAGTGGTTTATATTTGTCAAGTCCATCATCTTGTCTACTCAGCAAGACAAGCCAATCATGGCTTATGACGTATCCAATAGGTACATGAATTAGATGTTGTTTGTTTTTTTTTTTTCAGTAAAATGTCTGCAGTCTGCGGATCACATCTGCACACATCTGCAGTAGAAGAGGTGGATCAAACGTCTACAGTCTGCAAAAAAAGACTGTTTGTTTTTTAACATCTGCACACTGTAAAAATAGCCTGTAATTAAAAATATCAAATTCATCCACCATTATCATCTCCCTCCTCCTCGTCTATTTTCGAGCTAACCTAGGCTATTTTCGAGCTAGCTTCGAGTAACCTTGTTTCTATTTTCTAAGCCAATAACATTATAATTCAAAACAAATGCAAATTGCAAGAAGTAAAAGATGCAATACCTAAAAATCAGATTGGGGATGAAATCAGCAAGCCTCTCATAATCCGTGAGAACTTTCCACACGTAATCAACATCTGCATCGACTTCAACCTCAGATTTCACACGACACTCTCTCCACGATATCACCTCCACTTCACATTTCACCTTCCCCTTTCTCCCGCCTTCTTCGTACAACACCACCTCCTCAGCACTTATCCCGTTAATCGCCCCATTCATCGCATGCTTACACACGGATTTACAAGAATTACAACCACCACCAATGGAATTGTTGCTCCGGCTGATTTTCAGGCGAGTTTTGCAGGATGAAGAGTGTTGTGGCTTGCCGGAAGTATTTCCGATGCCGTGGTTGTCGACGGAGAGACGGTGGTGACGGTGGCCGGAGTACAGAGCCTGATCGGAGACGATCATTGTGTGTGTGTGTTACGATTGAGAGATTTGAGCGATCTGAAATGGTGAACAACACGGAGGTGGAGAATCGTCATCGACTCCTTTGGTTTTAGCAACGGCTGCAGCGGTGGTTGCGACGGTGGACGGCGGTGGCTGCGGGGCGGCGGTGGCGGGTGGGCCGGCTGTGGCGGTGGCGGGTAGCGGGTGGGTGTGTGGCTGACGGTGAAGAATGAGAAGAGGTTAGAAGATTGCAGAAGTGGATGGTCCATGTTCGCCTCATGCAGACCTCAGAAAGACCTTTTTTAATGAAAGGTCTTCCGAAAAACAAACAGTCTGCAGATCTTAACGTCTGCGCGTGGTCTGCTCGGCGCAGACAAGAGAGGTCAGGAAGTACTTCTGACAAAAAACAAACACCACCTTAGAGTCTCTTCTTTTTTTGTGAGAACTAAATAAAAAAGAACAAACCTTAAATTAAATTTAAAAGAAAAAACTAAATAGTATTTATAGAGTACTCATAAGTTATGATGGCTTCCTGAAACGGCTCGGTCACAATAAAACTTTTATTAAAACATAGATAAAAGATAAACATACCGCAATGGTATATTCAGTGTAAGAAAATATTACGATGTTGTGAAAATGAGCGTGAGAAAACGTATATAAAAGTAAACGTGTCGCAACGGTAAATTTAAATTTACGAAAACATTACGTTGTTGTGAAATGAACGTTAATGAATAAAAGGTAAAATATATTATTGACAAGGCTCGTTAATTATAAAACATTAAAATAATATTAAGGAATATAATTGAAATAATAATATAGTAGTTGTTGTTGTAGTAAAAAGATTCTAAAGGCATCTGAAGTCCTTCTGGTGGGAATATTGGGGGAAAATAGGGTGTTCATGTGTAGGGTGGTGATTTACGGTGGAGATGATGTCCAATGGATATGAGGTTAAACCCTATGAATATTCTTTAGGCTGGAAGAATTTACAGGGACTGGTATCAGATTTTTTTAAAAAAATGGTGTTTTTAAAGGGATGATGTTTACATGAGGGGTTTTTTTCGTTGGGATTAGACTTTAGGAGTACCCGCCCCTGTCAAAAGCAGGTTCTTTATCTTGTTGACCACGCTACCATATGATTTTATTGGGTTTTATCCTTTAATCAGAACTCGCCTATAGCAGGGACGAGTTCTCAAAAACCATCACATCATATTTGAGAACTCGCCCTTGCAGAGGCAAGTTCTCAAAAACCATATTTACCCCAGATTTAATTATTGAAGAAGAAGAATTCTCTTATCAAATTTGTTTTCCTATAAAACCCACCCCCCATATACCACACACATCCATAAAATACGTTAAAAAATGTCTCGACTTTGTTTCTTATAATTATTTTAGGGTGGTGATATTTTATGATATTATCAAGGATAAGCATCTCATCAATGTAATCCCAAAAACCTTTATCACCTCGTCTTATGCGTAAAATTCATTCATCGTTTTCTAGATCACGAAAATAATAATCAGCTCTATGCTGACTACTTAAAAATAACAATTCGTCATTCAGTGTACCTAGTGTAATTCTCCAACTCATTTTTTTTAATGAAAGTATGAAATTTTTATAAGTTTTGAGTTGAAAGGAAAGTCTTGGGAATAAATATATAAAAAATAAAAATATTGATCGTTTATATAAAAGAAAAAAGAGGTTGGAATTATGTGCTGGTACGAGTGAGTTCTCATTTTGATTTGACACATCAAGTCACCACCGAAAAATATTTCTTTTTACCTTTGTATTTTAATTCAAATGATTCAATAATAAAATCATTGTTTTTACTTTATTAACGGTGTTCTTATATTAATTATTTATTGTATATAAATATGCAAATAGAAATACCTCTTAAAATTAAAACAAGAATTCTTGATTATTTTTAACCTTTGTTGACCATTAAAGGAAGTAAATAATTTATCCAGTCCAAAAACTTCTTAATGCAAATAACAATTATCTAACAACTTGTACACTACGTATTGGCAGTTGCACGGTGTTTTATTATTGATATTAGCTCTATGGAAGAATTTGAATGTAAAAAGAAAGCTACATATGCTTGTAGGTAGCTTTTCCAGACCCATAATACTGCAAAACGAAGCCAAACACATGTATGTATGTATGTATGCATTCATGCATGCAACATTGCAACTGTGTATGTATCTATATATGCGTGCATGCAATATTAAATTAGTGGTAATTTTTTGTTTTTGAGTACTCGCTCCCGCCAAATGCGATTTCTCAAATATGATGTGATGGTTTTTTAGAACTCGCCCCTGCTATGGGCGAGTTCTGACTAAAAGACAAAACCCCATGAAATCATGATGGTGGCGCGGTCAACAAGGTAAGAAACCCGCCCTTGGTAGGGGCGAGTACCCCTAAAGGCTAATCCCAACAAAAAAAACCCGTGTCAACATCATCCCTTTAAAAACGTCATTTTTAATAAATATTCCAGGTATCATGCCATCTATTTTTGAAATTATGAATGAAAGTTGATACTAAAGAACGAATGAATTTGAAAAATATGCGTGGGGAATTAAGAGAAGATAAATTTGTTTAATTGTTTTTTTATTATGAGAGAGGCAAGAGAGGGAAAACATAGGACTCGTATCATGCCATCTATTTTGAAATCCTTTATTGCTGATGATGTAAGATAAACTGAGATCATTTCTATATTATGCACACACTTTTATAATGATACTGATCAATGAACAGTAGCTTGTGTGGTTTTACTAATAATAATTTCTATTTTTTTCTCATGACTAATCTCTCTAATACTACAATATCTTTCAAGATAGATCATTAATATTTTGAAGCTAATTTCTATCTCGTTCTCCACTTTTTTTTTTTTTTCATATGTTAGGGTTTGTGGTTAATAGAAGCACAAGAGTGGGTAAGTGCTACCTTGTTTGATGGTTTTACAAGGAATACCTAAGATGAGTTATGAGGTTATCAATAAAAATGAAAAATAAAGTATATGGACTGACTTTTTATTGGTTTGGAATCCAATTTTGGATTTAGCAAGAATTTTAAAAGTCTTGGTATGTTATACTATTCAATTTCAGACTAATAACTATATAGTTAGTGAGATATTTTAATTCATGATACTAATGCGTTTCAAGATTATCTATACCACTTTATAAAACATAATAAGTGTACGCAATTGTAATTTAACATAAACTTTAAAACGCTCTAGACTAATTTTTTTACATGTAGTACAAGTGTTGTATACAAGTATTTCTAATTTGCTCTCATTTATAATTAAAGACATTATTTAATACCACTTATTCTATTCAATTAGATTTATGACCCTAGGGCAACTTTGGTAATTAAAATTTTATTATTTAGTGACATAAATTTAGTATTTAATACGATTTTGGTATTAAAATTAAAAAAGTTAAACAAAAAATATGCATATGTATCGTATATATAATGCAATTTTGATATTTAAACAAAAAAAAAACATATGTGTTGTCAATAGTATGTGCTTAACTATATACGCTTAAACTGTCAAAACTTATTGCATTCTACGTAAATTGTTATGTTATTTTGGGATCATCAAGAACATACATTCAACACATATATTCTATTGTGTTTGCAATTTTGGTATTTAAACAAAATTCATCAGCTATATGTGATTAAACATAACAAATAAGCATATGTAGAAGTTAATAGTATGTGATTAACTATATATAATTAAAGGAATCAAAACTTATTACATTTTACGTAAACGAATCAAAATTTATTACATCTTACAAAAATTGCTACAATATTTTGGGATCAATAATTCATCAATTAACAAAACACGAATTTACTACTGTAAGTTGTTGGCTCCGCCACAACGCATATGTTCTCCACTAGTAGAAAGTAATGCATTTATTTAATTGATATGTAACCGATTTATAATCTTAATGAGATCAAATTCTGAGTTACTATGTATAGAAATAAATATTCTTGCGCTAATTGTTATTGCACAAGTCAATTTATGTTTCTTGCGTTCGCCATCCCCTTGACATCAGATTTTCGTCGATCACCCAAAACCGTTCGTTTGACACCTCACTCACTGCTCGCTTGTCGCCCTGCCCTACAACAACTCAAACCCGCTGACAACCGATCATGTCGTAACCTTTGTAGACAATCGACAGTCGCCCCTTACCACACCCGCCGCCTACAAAAGCCTGTCTCCACCGACCGTGCCCGCGGCCGACTACCAATCGTCGCTGAACCACGTCAGTTTTAGACGCGCTTGACTCCGACTGTCGGTTCTCGGCGGCGGGCGTGATCGGTTGGTGGCGGCAGTAGCGTACGGTCGGTTTTCAGCAACGGGCGCGATTGGTGGTCACGTTCGATTGTTGGTGGTGACGGCGGCAATGGTCGGTGGACTATGCGGCGATGATCGGTGGTCACTGAGGTGGAGGCGGTTTGCAATGGGTGATAAATTCAAATTTCTTTATAAGTGTTTTGTTACTAAAATTGGATTTGGAATTTAAATTTTTTATTTGGCTTACAATTCCCTTGAATTCCAAATGCTTTGAAAAATATTAAATTTCAAATACAGTTTCTTTTAATTCCAATTCCAATTACAATTCTAACAAATTCCATGAAACAAACACACTTTTTAATGTTTTCGGATCATGGCAGGTGACTTCCTGTTAGCATTCCCAAAAACCAATGTAGTCACCACCAAATCAGAATGCAATCACAAAAGCCAACTGGATATCTAGAGTTGATTTTTCGGCCAAATGTTACTTTGTGATCTACTTCACTAATCAAGGGAAGCTAATGACCGGATTCTTGTGCAAAATCTTGGTTATTTTATAAAATCAGAACAAAGTTTTAGCATCTACTTCAAGAAGCAAATATATGTTAAGTTCAAGTGAGCATTGGAAACGAATAGTAATAAATAAAACTTAAGGACTAAAACACAACATAAATCTAACATAAGGACCATCCATGTAATTCTTTAGTTTAATTTTTTATCATGTATGCGATTAACGTAAGACTAATATTATTCTTTAAGAAATACTTTATTCTAATGAATTTAAAAAGCGTTTCACTTTTATATAATAAAATTCTCCATTAGAATCAAGTGGATTTTGGCATGATAGTTTAATTTGAATATTATTCAATTCATTTGAAAACGCCTATTTCATTCCTCAAATAGCGCTTTTTAAGTCCACCTCTTCCATGCGAGAAGTGCCAGGGAAAACACAAAGACAGCTATTAAAGTAGTTTTCATATAAATTGTTTCTATTATATCCTATGGTAATAATCATTATATATTATTGCTCATTAATATTAGTAGAATGAATGGAATTGGGTAATAAAGAGGTTATGAGTGAACACTACTCGTAGATATTCAATTTCAACTAAATGAATTCTTGTCTAGTAGTATTATGATGCATAATAAACGTGTTCATGTTTAAATGGTTGAAAGTTTTAGTCTCATGGTAGACATTGATGTAAATCTAAAAACTATGTGAATTTGCTTATATAAAACAAGATTAATCTATTTCAAAAATTCATATGGTTACTAATCAGATTAAATACTAATTAATTTATAAAATAAATGAAACTTTTTCTCTATATCCATTATAACAAAGTTATAAGCATACGTGAACCTCAAAGTTACGAAATGTTGCATCGCTACCACTTGACACTTGTTGTGTGTACATAATAAAGAATATAACTGAAATTTGTTATGAAAAAATCATGCTATAAATAAAGTATTAAATTTAGTAAAATTCCTTGTTTTTATTTTTGTGAACTAGCGAGTAACTTATATTTAAGACTTATTTTCTCGAGATATGTCGCTTAGTTCTTGTTTTAGGAGGAAATTCTAGTATGATTCTAGTATCAAGTTTTCAATAAACACTATATCCCTCGTAGACACCGATGATCAAAGTAAAAGGACTATTAAAGCTATCGAAGATATGCTTCATTCTTTATTCTCAATTTGGGTTATATGATAGAAAGTGTAGAACTCTCAGTTAGGTGAATTGGATAACTTGGGGATCATGATTATCCAAGCCACTACCTAGAAATTTGACAAGACTCGTCAACAACTAAAACTTACTTAAAGTCAAGAAAGTTCATATGCCAACTAAAAAGAACACCATATGGATATGGTGTGGGAGACTAAGTTATGTTAAAGGTCTTCTTGTAAAAGGGTGTGATCAAGTTTAAAAAAAAAAAAATTAATTAAGCTTGAGGTTTATTTTATCATTCAGAATCGCCACATGAGTCAAAAGTGTAAACTATTGCTTAGAGTTATAATCATATGATCTCATCATCCACAACACGTCTGATGTGTCTCACATGAGAAAATGACTAATTATGAAATAACACATGTGCCATTGTATGATATTGTGATTATTGTCAGGCTGAATTATGCAAAAGAAACTATTGTAACTCTCGAACGGAATGTGGAACACAATTGAATCGAAAATATCAATCAAGTCAAAGTGCAAGCTATCCTAATGGGTCTGACGCGCATGGGATAGGGAAGAAGAGATGATGAAATGATATCATCAATTGCTTTACTTGTAATAAGATTTCATGAATGAAATTTTAAATTAGTGGTGAGGATCGACGCCGATCACATATATTGACGAACGGTGGTGCGATGTGATGTAGTCAAGTTGCGAGATTGAGGGGCATAATGCAATTGAAAAGGGTTTTTGTTTTGCTTTTAATCTATTGTACTTACGTCTTGTACATATTAAGCTTTTTTTTCCCTTAATTTATATGATTATAAAAAATCTTATTTGTTTTTTTTAATATGGAGTTCTTTTTATTGGTTTGGAATCCAATTTTGGATTTAGCATGAATTATACTACATTATATTATGTAATTTTAGACCACACACTACTTATTTTTTATTTTTTTTATTTGAAACGACAATTCAAATACTAATCTTTAATCGAACCACATCATGATGTTTCTTTGTGTTCTGCAAAGTTGTGAACCCAGTTCAACCGCGCAAGTTCACTGGATATCTAGAATTGATTTTCCAGCCAAATGTTGCTTTGCAATCTAGTTACACAATGCTCAAAGGAAGGTAATGAATAGATTCGTGTGCAGGTATTTTCTAATAGTCAGGGTATTTTGATCATTTCATTAAAATTTAAAAGAAATTTAGATGTTCTTTCACTTAAAAACCAAATATGTTATGTTTGCGTGAACATTAAAGAATATTGATAAGTAAAACTTAAGGACCAAATGCAAACAGACATACCATAAAAACTTGTAATTTGTTTTTAGTTCTTAATCCATGAATGCAATTAACGTAAGACCTAATTTTATTCTCTTATGGATACTTTATTCTCTAATAAGTCTAAAAATCGTTCGCTGTTATAGAATAAAGTTCTCCACTAGAATCTAGTGGATTTTGACATGTAATTATTTTAATTTGAGTTTTATTTTAATTAATATAAAGTTGCCATTGATACTCTTTCGTTCCTCAACTAACGCTTTTAAAGGCTATTTCTTCCCCCGTACAAATGAAAGGCAAAATATATAGACAACTGCTTAACGACTTACAGAATGTGAATTATTTTTATTATCTATATATATTACTATATAAAGTATTCTTTTGTTTTTTATTATAATTTCATAAAACTTTTAAAACACCTAAGATAAGTTTTAATATGTAAGTTAAAATTTATCAACGCATGAAAATGATATTTTTTAATTGTACCCTTATGAATAGCATGTAAACCTTATTAATTTTACTTATTTATAACATGTAGACCTTTTATTTTTAGTTAGTTTAAATAAGACCTGTATAAATCATCTCGTTATCCTCCATTGTAATTTCACAAAATTTTAAGACACCTAACACAAGTTTTAACGTGTAAGATACAATTTATCAAATGCATGAAAATGATATATTTTAATTTGCCCTTCTTAATAGCATGTAAACCTTATTAATTTTTTACTTATTTATAACATGTAAACATTTTATTTTTAATTAGATTAAAAAAACATAAAATAACATCAAATGATAAATAAATAAAAGGTGAAATATGGTATTTTAAAATAATAAATTAATCAATCAATAATTATAATTATTAAAAGAATATAAGAATTAAGTTTGTTTTTATAACTTTAGGGTAATTTTTTTAAATAAACAAAAGGATTTAATTTGTATTTTACCTATTAATATAAAGAACTAAGTGAAAAGAAATCAAGTAAAAATTGTTTAATTTGTTTTTTAACTATTAATATAAGAGCCTAGTTAAGAAAATCCACCCTGGGATCTAGACGTGGTGTTTCCAGACGGGGTAAATTTGATTTTAATAAAAAAAAAAGTTACGCAAAGCGTGTGTTACGTTTTACTTTTTCTTATATAACGTTTTCATTGAGAAGTACTTTTAACAAAATAAAAATGCTACGCAACATGCATATTAGGTTTTCGTTGAGAAGTGAATAAAACATTTTGTTAACAAAATAAAAGGCTTAAATTTATTGAGAACGAAACGAGACTTGCTGTAAAACATATTTTAATAAGATATTGATATTTCAAAATACGCATTGTATCTCTTCCTAAAACTTAAGTGATCATTAAAAAGGAAATTTCAATTTGAATGTTAATTTAAAAAGAAAAGTGTTGTTTAATAGCAAATGGCTAGAATCGTACTTGAAAGAAGCTCACTTGTAAGTAGATCGGTTGTAAAACAATCGAAACTAAACCAACTCTAGACATGATGTCGTCTTAGATTTCCCCCAAATTAAATTAATTTCATCTAATCTAAACTTATATGTTTAAAATATTTTACTTAAATAAAAAAAGTAACATAACATCAAATAAGATAAAAATTATAAGCTGAAATATGGTATTCTTAAACTTATATATTCAAATTATTTTAATTAATTTAAAAAGAAAATTGTAATTTAACATCAAATAATAAACAAGTCAATAAATAATAGTGATTATATTTATACAAAATTTTATGAATTAAGTTTGATTTTATAACATTAGGGTGAAATTTATTTTAAAACAAACAAAATGGATCAATTTGTGTTTTACCTTTTAATATAAAAGCTTAAGTGAAAAAAAATAAATCAAGAAGGAGTAATTTGTATTGTTAACTATTAATATAAGGGTCTAAGAGAAAAAAAAATCCATCACGGGATCAGGGGTGGTGTTCCAGGACGGGGTAACTTTGGTTTTAACAAACTAAAAAACTACGGAAAGCATGTGTTACCTTTTGTTTTTTCTTATATAAATTTTTTGTAAGTGTTTTTAACAAAATAAAAAGGCAACGCAGTGTGTGTAGTAAGTTTTTGTTAAAACTTGTTTTTTTCTATCTCCGTTTTTATTTTAATTTTGTTAAAAATGTTAACTTCCCCGCCAAGTTCTCCCGCTCGTTTATAATAACAATTCTATTGTACTTATTGATATTAGTTGATTGAATGGCTTGTAGTAATAAGGGGAAGATGACTGAACACTACTCATAGAAAAATATGTTTCTTCATGAGATTAAAGGTTTAAGTCTTATTTTAAATAATGTCGTAGATTTAATAATAGAATTAAATAAATGTGTTTGTGGTGAAAAGAAAAAGATAAATCGATTTAAAATATTCTTATGATTTGTAATCAAGTTAAATACAAATAAATAATAAACAAATCAAGAAATAATTTATTTATCTCAATCAAGTATCATCAACATGTTTAAGATTTTGATTCATTTGTTTTGTTGATGACCCTTCGGCTATGCCACCAAACTATAACATAAGAGGAGATTTCCTCTAAATGAAATTAGTGAATCTTAATATATTTTACTTGAGTCGTGAGTCTCGAGTCTTGCATCTTGCATCCGTTTTTAAGTTATTTTATTAATTTGTAATATTATAAAGAAAACTTCATTCCTTTTTATTATATAGTTTCACATAACAAAAACTTTATATCTATTGGAAAAGTTAGATGTTCATTTTAAAAAAACACAAAAAGTTACGGCAAATGGAACTATCGGTGGCTTGGCACTCATAAATGACTCTTGGATTTGAATCCAAGATTTTGTTGGCTAATGCAATAAGAAACATAAACTAATAGATAATTAACTAATTCTTTTGAATAAAAAATCCCTCTCTATATCCATTATAACAAAAAGTGTAAGCATATGTGGACACCTCGTATCATGAAATGTTACATTATTATTATAGGGGATGGTTCTTGAGAAAATTAAGAGTTATGTGAAAATCAAAGAAAACTACGGAAACCAATAACACAATTCATAACTTTTTTTGTTATTTTAATTGTTAAGATCTTATTTAAGTACTTGATACATATATGTTGGGCATACATACGAGTATGAAAAGTCTTACGTATACGTAACACTATGTTAAACGAAAAATGGTTACGAATGTGTAACCTATGTGTAACCTATGTGTGACATATATGTAAAACCAAGCTACGATTTTTATTTGATCCATACCTTTATTATTTATATACACACACATATATAGAGGGTAATGATAAAAAAAAAGTTATAAATTATGTGACCGGTGTTATTGGTTTCTCTAGTTTTCTTATAACACGGTAGTTTACTTAGGATCTTTCCTCTACTACCATATGTTGCATGTAAATATAAAAGAATATTAAAAATTTTGTTAGGAAAAAATATGCTAAAAACAAGGTATTTTATTTTGTAAAATACCTTAATCCTAGCATGTTAGACATATACTTCAAAACTAATCTATCTTTCTACTCTAATAAACTAAAAGTGACATGTGGTCATATCATATTTATTCTCACCAAATTTTTTTCACTTCTCTCTCCTATTAAATAATTAACTTAATTACTAATAATATTATTTAATTTTTTTTAGATTAAAAATACTTCTTTAATAAATTAAAAAAAAATCTTTTTATTAATGTTATTTCTAAAAAATTATTTTTATAAAATAAGATTTTTTTCTAGCACATCAAACTTTATTAAAAATACAAAATATTTTAAAATTGGTTTTTTTTAAAAAGTAAAATTTTTATAAACTAAAAATAATTAAAATTTAAAGTTATAAAAAAAATTAAAAATGACATATTTTAATACGGTTTTTTTTTTAAATAAAATGTTTATTTTTTTTGAAAAAAAATTAATACTAAATTTTAAAAAAGTTGATATCATTGTTTTATTATTTATAGTCTTTAATTATTCGCAATTTTAATCATACCTTATTTTAGAATATCATTTATAATTAATAAATTTCTATTATATTTATTTTACGCGTGTAATACATGATTTACTAAAGCTAGTATATAATAAACAAGTAAATGAATGTGTCTTGTGGCCTCATTTACTTTTCATGCATCTTTTTTTCGTTTCGTTGTTTCTTACTTTTCTTTCTTAATTACTAAATTTTTAATACTAACTATTTAATATTTATTTTATACAACCCGTGTATTAGCCTAGTAACTTATACATATGAGTTGTTCGCTCAAGACACAAGTTTAATTCTTGTTCCCAGTTGAAATTCCCGCATGATTCTAGTACGAAGTTTTTAATAAGCATTGCTATCTTCCACAAACTGATGGTTAATGTACATTAACTATTAAAGCTATGTAGGATATGCCCCATTCTTGTATTATCAACTTGGGTGGCGGCTCGATACCAACCCCTTAATGGAGTTTTCTTATAATAGTAGTTATCATTTGCTAAAATGGTACTTTATATGATACAAAGTGTAGAACCCTCATCTATTGAGGTGAAGTGGATAACTTGGGGATCCTGACTGTGCTACCTCCACTGAGAAAATTGGCAAGATGGGTCAACATCTAAAGGTTACTTTCAAGTCAATAAAGTTCATATGCCAACAAAAAAGAACACCAATTGGATATGGTGTGGGAGACTAAGTTACGTTAAAGGTTTTGTCATGGAAGGCATGAACAAGTTTCAAAAATGGGGTAATTAACTTTGAGGTTTATTTTACCATTTAAAGGTGTAACATTTTACATGTCGCTTAGAGTTATAAGATCTCATTCATGACATGTTTCATGTGTCTCACATGAGAAAATGTCAAACTAATGAAACAGTACGAGTGCTACCGGAATTGTGATTATTGGCAAGTTAAATTACATGAAGGAGACATGCAATTCTTGTACGGAAGATCAAACACATCTAGAACCAAAACATCAATTACGTCGGTGCAAGCATCATAATGGGTATGAGATTACATAGGAATCGAAAGAAGAGATGGTGAAATTATATCATCACTTTGTCTACTTGTAATGATATTTCGAGAATGAAATTTTAAACTAGTGGTGAGGATGATGATTGTATTGACCAACAATGCGCTATATATGTGGTATAGCCAAGTTGCGAGATTGAGGGGCACAAACACAAATTGATCCAAAGGGTTATGGTTTTGCTTTTTATGTATACCCTTTCTAATTTATAAACACCCTTATCCAATATATTTTAGATCAAACGTAAAATTTTAAGCAAGTTTTTTTTTATAATATTAAGGATATAGATATACGTTTTGAATGATAAATGGATACACAAATTCATAAAATTCTATTCATTCACATTCGTATTCTTATCCCGAATATCTTCCAAGTGGTGTAACAAAATTCAAATAGCCCTTACCATAATAGAATTTGTGTGAAAGTGAAGGAGCATCAAAAACATGCGATAAGCATTAAAAATCACTTATATTTGATGGAATAAATATTACTCAACTCTTGCACATACTTCAAATAAAGAGAACATTTCATACGATCAAGTTGGTTGGGTTTAAAGTGGAATAGGTCATCTCTATCTCAATCTCTCTCCCTTTTTTCTACTTTTAAAATAATAATTAATTGAATTTTTTTATACAACAACTAATATTAAAGCAAATAATCGCTTACAAAATTGTATATTTATAACATCAAACATCCTAAGTCTTGATTTTTTTGAGAACATCTTTTATCTACTTCTATTTAATTATCATCTATACGTGCATCTTACATGATTTAAAATCTAAATCTCTTGAATGAAAAGGAGACACCTTACGATTGGTACATTCCCCTTGAGGACCCATGAATGAGTTTGATGTGGAAAGGATAAATACATGAAACTTCTGTGGTGGGGTTTTTCTTTTTGCTTTTGCCCTCACTTGTATCATTGGTGCTGGAGCATCTCCAATAGAGATATATCTGCGAGTGTATAAACATGATGTGACATCGGGAACTTCGGACTAGCTTGGATGAGGAATGCAAGTGGAGGGAGAAAAGAGAAAGGAGAAAGAGGATATAGGTGAGATGGCATCAAGAATTTCTTCATCATATATAGTAAGTGCACTTTCATTAATGACAAAACCGTTTCAAGTATTTTACTTAGTTTTTAAAGGCGGTATTATTCGAAAAGAATCATAATACGGATAGCCTTTTCACGTCCATGCCTACACAAGTTCAAAGATTTTTAGTCATTCTAACCAAATTATGAAACACCCACCCTCTGTCGTAGAGTTCAAGTATAACATGATTAAAGATATACATGTAACATGTTGTTTTCTTACTTGTAAACACATTAAAGTTTATACATCATCAAAAGTTCACTCAATTTATATATATATATATATATATATATATATATATATATATATATATATATATATATATCCATTTTGAACTCTATTTTGGATACTTCTTACTTTGTATCTTTTTGAATATATCACAAACTCAAAATTTAATAATTATATTAAAACTTATTACATATAGTTATTCGAGTTTAAGTATATTAAAACTAATTTTAATTATTTTTTAATATGTGTTTTAGTAGAATATACGTTTTCAAATTAAGTAAAAATATTTTCTTTATCTTGACAAATTAAAAGAAAATAAATATAAAGATTATTGTCCAAGTAGAAGGTGGTTTGTGTAGCGTGTGAACATTGAACAAGGTTCTGGTACTTAGTGGGTGGAAACTTCAGCATGTAGCCCCCTTAACACACTTGGCCACTTGATCGAAACCAACAATTCACATGACTCTTTTTACACTAAAATTTAAATTAGTTATGGTGACTAGGAAGGTTCATTTTCTATTCATAGTAAGATGTAAATTGTATCTCTCGAATGATATCCGGCAGCATCGTCTTGAAAACCGGACCAGATTGGCCGGTTGAACTGGGAATCGGACTTCAATCTGATCCAATCCGATTTGATGTTTAAAACCGTTTTCACGTTGGACCGGTTGAACCAAGGGTCGGATAGTTGAATCGGTTTTTTATATATTTTTTCTAAATTTTCAGCGACTTTTACATATATTTATAAAAATTATAATTTTATCTGGTTCTTATATCCGGTCCGTCTGGTCGAACCGGTCCAATTAGCGGACCTGTAAGGCTCCGTACCAGTGGGCCTTCTACCTACACGTAGCATTGCTCCGTCAGGCTTTCGCCCATTGCGGAAAATTCCCCACTGCTGCCTCCCGTAGGAGTCTGGGTCGTGTCTCAGTCCTAGTGTGGCTGATCATACTCTTGGACCAGCTACTGATCATCGCCTTAGTAAGCTATTACCTCACCAAATAGCTAATCAGACGCGAGCCCCTCCTCGGGCGGATTCCTCATTTTGCTCCTCAGCCTACGGGGTATTAGCAGCTGTTGTTCCCCTCCTAAAGGCAGGTTCTTACGTGTTACTCACCGATCCGCCACCAGAAACACCACTTCCCGTCCAACTTGCATGTGTTAAGCATGCCACCAACGTTCATCCTGAGCCAGGATCAAACTCTCCATGAGATTCATAGTTGCATTACTTATAGCTTCCTTGCTCGTAGACAAAGCGGATTCAGAATTGTCTTTCATTCCAAGGCCTAACTTGTATCCACGCGCTTCATATTCTCCCGGAGTTCGCTCCCAGAAATATAGCCATCCTTGCTCCCTCAAGTCAATCCCACGAGCCTCTTATCCAATTTCATTCAATCACAGCGGGGTAGTAAATCAAAATGAAAAACTCACGTTGGGTTTAGGGATAATCAGGCTCGAACTAATGACTTCCAACATATCAAGGTGACACGTTGCCGCTGAGTTATATCCCTTCCCTGCCCCCATCGAGAAATAAAACTGACTAATCTTAAGACAAAGGGTCGAGAAACTCAACCACACTATTCTTGACCTCTTAACGAATTAGAAGACCTAGTATACCGCGATGTGTGATTTGATCAAAATTCTGATTTTACAAATTCAAAATGAGAAACTGACATCCCATTAGTCCAATGTGGATGCCCTTATCTAACATGTTTCTTGGCAGGAGTAACATGAATCTCATAATTAGGAATGTATTCAAGACGTTCCTGTGACATCCGGTAATTTTCCGTTACCAAACTCCGTTAGTTCCGTTAAGTCTTGCATACACGTGTCGTGCACACACACTAGTTGTCGTTGAACGTTGGTGACTTAACAATAATCAGTAATGTTAAATTGATGATAATTAAGTTAACAATGTGATTATTAAGTTATGCTTATGTGATTTAAATGTTAACTGTAATTTTATCGCGTAACGTGGAAACGTGTGTATTGTACTTTGTAAATCTTGTAGCTTATAAAGATAATACCTATAATTGCTACTACTAGTTTATATGTTTATTATTCTAGTTAAAAACATCTTAAAAGGATGTTAAAAGTCTAATTTTATAAAAATACAAAGTGCAAGGGTTAAAAGGTAATTATGCAAAGCTTAGTTGATTAAAACACAAAATCAAACCCTAAGCACCCTCTTCGGCCGCGACTTCACCTTCAAACACACACACACTTCGATCATCAACCAAGAACAAGCAAATACCACGATTTGGGTTCGGATTCAAGCAATACATCAAGTTAGAAGCATCAAAGTTCCATTCTTTCTTCGAATTTAAGGGTAATTTCGTGTTTCTTTGGGTGTTTGTAGTTAGCCGAGGGTTTGGGGATCGAAATCTTCAATTGATGGTCGAATGATGCCTAATGGTTGATGTTAATGTGTTTGTTAGATAGATTACATGTTAATTAACGTCAAGTATGCAATAAAGGTTGGATTTTTACAAGTTTTATGGGATTTACATTAAGGCCGAAACCCTAGTTCGAATATTGCAATTGAAAGTCGATTTTTGGTTGTTTGTTGATGTTATTATGTTAGTTAGGTTAGATTGATGCTAGTTAACGTCGATTATGCAAGAAAGCTATGATTTTGGTACATTGTTCATAGGTTACTAATAATAGTAACTTTATTTTGCATGAATTGGTGATTGGATGATGTGTGAATGTTATGGATGTGTTTGTGATGATGTTTAGATGCTAGATGGTTGATATGAATGTTAGGAATTCAAGAATGCATGTTGTAGTTCATACCTTACTAAAGATAGTAACTTTTGGGTATGAAAGTTGATGAATCATGATGATTAGGTGTTGTTGATCATGTTTAGATGTTGTCATGGACTTGAATTGGTATATAATTGATGAATTCATGAATGTAGTGTGAGTTTGATGAATTTGGGATGAACTTTCCCAAAAGGGAAACTTTAATTGTGCAAATCCTTGAATTGGATGATTTGAGCATGTTTGGGATATTAGGATCATGCTAGTGTGTTCATGGATGGTTTCTAAGGTGACTAAATGTGTTGTTTATGTTGTATGAATGTTGATTTGGGTTGTTATCTGTTTTGGCCTGTTGTGATTTGCATGATTTGTATGATATCTAGTTATATGATGATCTAGGTAGTACATGTGGTGGTGATGTGCTATATGTAATCAAGTGGTATGTTGATCATGTATGATATGCTGTTGTGTTAGTTTAATGAATTATCACCTATAATGTCACCAACGGGTCCAACGGGTCAACTGGGTCAAATGTGTCTTGTATTCTTAAACCTTGAGTTCCTTGGTTTGTAGAGCACTTAGGGTTTCGTGTTGTTTTTGTGCACACGTACTTATGTACTCTTGTATTCTAGGTGACCTTTGAAGGTTGTCTTTCCTTCTTTCTTTCAAGTTAAACTCTAAGTTAATTCTTGCGCATACCAGGTGAGTTCTTGCCCCACTCATTTTACATAATCTCTTTTGGGGAGATAGCATACTGTTGATCACAAACGCTTTTATATATGAGTGTGTATAATATTGATATAGTGCTGTTTACCATGGAAAGTCCTCACACTTTCGGATTGTTAATATTGACTAGCGGGGAAATTTTGGGTAGTACTACTGGGTCTGACGAGCCCCACCTGTGCGACTCGAGGTCAAACGGGTGCAATTTTGTCCTATCACATATTCGTCACGACCTGGTAAGTCGTGACGGGAGGCAACAAACGTATCACAGTCAGCTTCAATCGCGAGATCACTATGATTAATATTTTTATGTTAATAGACTAGCTATCTATTGCAATACACTACTTATGCTCCGAAAACTATTGATTGGTTTATATTTTAACGCAAACTCTTGAACTCACCAACCATGTGTTGACTTGTTTAGTATGCTATTCTCAGGTTAAGGTTGCCAGTTGCCTAGGAGCACGCACGTCAGCATTGTTGAGTTGTCTACATTTGCATTGTTTACAAATTGGGATTATTTTCATTTTATACATTTGTGTTTGGGGCGCGTTTGTTTTGCGCATTCTCGTTACATATTACTTGTTTTGGGTTTTTCTGTTTTAAAAACGCTTCCGCAGTATTTTAAACGTTAACTCTGGTTTTGTTTATTTATCATATAGAGTCGTTCTTGGTAACTAATGACTGAGATCCTGGTATGTCACGCGCCTCGCGGTAAAACCCCGCTCGCGGATTTTGAGGGTGTGACAGATTGGTATCAGAGCCATTGGTTATAGGGAACTAGGTTGCATACACACACTAGACTATAACCGCACAGTTGTTAGTTACTTATCGCTTACTCTCCTTACTGTATACTCATTGGCATACGCAACACGTACTTCGCAGCATGGCATCGTCGTCCAGGAATTTAGGCAAGAGACCTGCACGATCTGAATCACCTCCTACATCTCCCGTACCTGATAGGGGATCTAACTGGCCACGACATCCTTATCCTCGCGGCGAGATAGACTGGGATCAGCCTTTCGTACCTCCTGAGCTCGATCCTCCGCGTAACTGGGATTTCTACCCCACTTACATTAACCGTATGGCTTATAGAGAACGCGTACCACCTGTAGCACCTACACGACCTAGGACTAGGTCATCAACCGCCTCTACTTTGCCTACACTTCCTACCTTGAGCATCCCTCTGGAGCAGGCATTTGCAGCCCTAGTAGCCACACTGGACACAGAGCGACAGCGGATTAGAGGACTCACTGATGAGAACTCTGCATTACGATCTGAGATGCGTCAGCTGCGTTTCCAGGTAGATACGCTTCAGGAGCGACTTTCGATGGCCATTGGTGGACATCATACTCTGGCAGGCAACGTGGTAGCACTTAGTGAGCGCATGGACGCACAAGATCACCATAACATGGAGATTGATAATAGGTTCGTTGGTTTAGAGGCACAGCTAGCAGCACTTCAGATTGCTGAAGCTCCTGCACCTTTGGTGGACCCTGATGAGGAAGACCCAGAAGAAGAACCCGAGGAAGCCCCCGAAGAAGAACCAGTAGAGATGGATGAGGACAGTGATGGATCTGATATACTGGACTGATCCTACTTTTAAATGACTTAGACTATGTAGTGTTTCTTTTCTTTGAAACCTATGTGGGAAGGGTTGTTTCCCACCCAACTGACAAACTTAAATTTTGACATTGATGGAATATTTTGTGACTCAATTACAATTTATTTATCTTTGATTATTATTTCTGTTATAAACGTTGTGGTTGTGGTAAATTCGTTATTTCTTATTGTTTACTGTACTTTGATGAGATTAATGTGTTGGATGTTACTCATTATTGTAATTGTGAATTTTAAAGTGAAATATGGACGCACGTGGAAGAGGACGTGGGCGTGGTCGTGGACGTGGCGCCGGAGGCCGTGGAGCCGGAGCCATAAACATGACGCCTGCGGAATTGGCGGCATTGATTAATGAACACGTTCAGGCGGCAGTGGCTGCTGCCCAACCTGGACAACCAGCAGGTAAATGATAGCAAGAGGTTAAACTGATTATCCTAGTTATTTGTCTAGGATATCTGACTAATGTTGGGATTGTCAAAACAGGACCACCACCATGTACCTACAAGTCCTTCATGGACTGTAAACCTCATACCTACAGCGGGACGGAAGGGGCTGTAGGGCTTGTAAGGTGGTTTGAGAAGACAGAGTCGGTTTTCGCGAAATGCAACTGCCCGCCTGCTGATCAGGTGAAGTATGCCACAGGGACGTTGGAAGGCGCAGCACTCTCTTGGTGGAATGCCCAGGTACAAATGTTGGGTCAAGCCATGGCCAATGAACTACCTTGGGATGAGTTCAAGGGAATTATGACTGAAGAATACTGCCCCCGAAATGAAGTGCAGAAACTGGAGATTGAGTTCTGGCAACTCAAAATGCAAGGCTCAGAAATTGAAGCCTACACGACTCGTACTCATGAGTTAGCCACTTTATGTCCAGGGATGGTGAATGAAATGCACAAGAGGGTGGAGCATTATATACGGGGATTGGTGCCCGAAATTCAAAGTATGGTAACTGCTTCTAACCCCACTACCATACAACAAGCTATCCGAACAGCCCACAGGCTGACTGACCAGGCAGTTGAGCAAGGTCGGTTACCTAAACGGGGTGCGGTGGCAAGCGTGCCCGACCAGAAACGCAAGTGGGATGGTTCAAGCAACAAGGGATCGTCATCCAGTAGCCAATCTCAACCTCAACAACAGCAGCAAAGTCAGCAACAGCAACGGAAGTTTGATAACAACCGAAGCTTCAACCAGGCGCACTCAAATCAAGGACCCGGCGGGTATGGTGGAAGACTGCCGAAGTGCAACCGGTGTAACTACCACCATGTGGGTCGATGTGATAACTTCAAGTGTCAACGTTGTGGGAAGATTGGTCATGCAGCCAAAGACTGTCGGGGTGAACTGATGAAGAAGCCTCAACAATCACAAGAAACTCCGAAAGGTTGTTTTGAGTGCGGAAAAGAAGGCCATTACAAACGCAACTGTCCCCAACTTAAGAGGAATGGTAATGGTAACAACAATGGGAACAACAGCAATAATAACAATGGCAACAATAACAACAACAATGGTAATGGCAACAACAATGGAGGCAATAACAACAATGGAGCCAAAGGAAGAGCCTTCGTCATTGGCTCAGGTGAGGCTCTAAACGACCCTACAACAGTAACTGGTAAATTTTCGGTTAATGGTTGTTTTGCTACTGTATTATTCGATACCGGAGCCGATAGAAGTTTCGTGTCCACTAGGTTCTGTAGTCTTTTAAGTGATATGCCCTCAGCCTTAGAATCTAAATACACCGTAGAGTTAGCTGACGGTACACAGATTCACGTAACGCATATTCTTAGAGACTGCAAGATAGAGCTTGCTGGTCATACATTCACCATAGATCTCATGCCTGTTACACTAGGAAGTTTCGATGTGGTAGTAGGCATGGATTGGCTTTCCGATAAACAAGCGGAAGTCATATGCCACGAGAAAATCATAAGGATTCCCATTGGTGAAGAAGTCCTTACGGTCAGAGGTGATAGGAGTGGTGCGGTGATAGGCATCATCTCATTCATGAAGGCACAGAAGTTGTTACGAAAGGGTCGACTGGCCATATTGGCACTAGTCACAGATAAACAGACTGAGGAAAAGAAGATAGAGGATATCCCGTAGTTCGTGAGTTTTCTGAGGTGTTTCCGGAAGACCTTCCTGGATTACCGCCTCATCGTCAAGTTGAATTCCAGATTGAGTTGACTCCAGGAGCCGCTCCAATTGCGAGAGCACCGTACCGGTTAGCTCCGAACGAACTGCAGGAATTATCCGCTCAACTACAAGAGTTGTTGGATAAAGGGTTCATCCGACCGAGTTCGTCGCCCTGGGGAGCGCCAGTTCTATTTGTGAAGAAGAAGGATGGTACATTTCGAATGTGCATTGACTATAGGGAACTGAACAAGGTTACTATCAAGAATAGATATCCCTTACCTCGTATCGATGATTTGTTTGATCAACTGCAAGGATCAAGCTATTACTCTAAGATTGATCTGAGGTCTGGGTATCATCAGCTGAGAGTTCGAGAAGAGGACATCTCGAAGACTGCTTTCCGTACACGATATGGTCACTATGAATTTTTGGTCATGCCATTTGGGTTGACGAATGCACCAGCAGTATTCATGGACCTCATGAATCGCGTGTGCAAACCCTATCTTGATCAGTTTGTTATCGTCTTTATTGATGACATACTGATATACTCAAGGACCGAGGAAGAACATGAGAAGCACTTACGTTTAATCTTGGAATTACTTAGAAAGGAAAAACTGTACGCAAAGTTTTCTAAGTGTGATTTCTGGATACGTGAGGTACAATTCTTGGGTCATATTGTCAACGAGAAGGGAATACATGTTGATCCTGCTAAGATTGAAGCGATAAAGAATTGGTCTGTTCCTAAGACACCGAGTGAGATACGACAATTCCTTGGATTAGCGGGATATTATCGACGATTCATTGAAGGATTCTCTAAGATTGCACAACCTCTCACAGCCTTGACTCACAAAGGAACGACGTACAAATGGGGTGAGAGTCAGGAATCTGCTTTTCAGTTGCTGAAACATAAATTGTGTAGCGCACCAATATTAGCGTTACCGGATGGTAGTGATGATTTCGTAGTCTATTGTGACGCTTCTATTCAAGGACTTGGATGCGTCCTGATGCAGCGGGATAAAGTGATAGCATACGCCTCTAGACAATTGAAGATTCATGAGAAGAACTATACCACCCATGACTTGGAACTGGGTGCGGTAGTTTTTGCCTTGAAGATCTGGAGACATTACTTGTACGGTACCAAATGCACCATTTACACCGATCACAAGAGTCTTCAGCACATCTTTGAGCAAAAGGAGTTGAACATGAGGCAAAGACGCTGGGTGGAATTGTTAAACGACTATGATTGTGCTATTAAGTACCACCCAGGGAAAGCAAATGTAGTTGCTGATGCGCTGAGTAGAAAAGAGACTGCTAAGCCTCGACGAGTGCGAGCTCTGCAACTAACGATTAGTACGCAATTACCGAACAAATCCGTGATGCTCAAACTGAAGCTCTGAAAGTAGAAAATATGAGTTTAGAAGGGTTACGAGGAATGGAAAAGCAATTGGAAGTAAAAGCGGATGGAATTCGTTATTCATGGATAGATTATGGGTACCTCTACACGGAAATCTGAGAGACTTGGTCATGAGTGAGGCTCACAAGTCCAAGTATTCTATACATCCTGGATCTGACAAGATGTACCACGATTTGAAGGCGCACTATTGGTGGCCTAACATGAAAGCAGATTATGTGAGCAAGTGTCTGACCTGCTCAAAGGTTAAAGTGGAGTATCAGAAACCATCTGGTCTACTACAACAACCCGAGATCCCTATGTGGAAGTGGGATCAATATCAATGGATTTTATTACTAAGTTACCTCGTACTTCTACGGGTTGCGATACAATATGGGTTATCGTGGATCGATTGACAAAATCTGCTCATTTCCTAGCGATAAAGGAAACAGATAAGATGGAGAAGTTAACCGACTTTATCTGAAGGAGATCGTTTCGAGGCATGGAGTACCAATCTCAATTATTTCTGATCGCGATTCTCGTTTCACATCACACTTCTGGCAGTCGTTGCAGAAAGCTTTAGGTACGCGATTGGATATGAGTACTGCTTATCATCCACAGACTGATGGTCAAAGCGAGCGTACTATACAGACTTTGGAGGACATGTTACGTGCTTGTGTGATTGACTTCGGGAATAACTGGGAAGTTCACCTACCATTGGTGGAATTTTCTTACAACAGTTATCACACTAGCATAAAGGCAGCACCTTTTGAAGCTTTGTATGGGAGAAAGTGTAGATCACCAGTTTGCTGGGCTGAAATTGGTGATAGTCAATTAACGGGTCCTGAGTTAGTACACGAGACAACTGAGAAGATTGTTCAGATAAGAAACCGCATGGCAGCAGCGCGAGACAGACAGAAAAGCTATGCTGACAAGCGACGAAAACCCTTGGAATTTCAAGTTGGTGACAAAGTTTTATTGAAAGTCTCACCATGGAAAGGCGTAGTTCGGTTTGGTAAGCGAGGAAAGCTAAATCCGAGATACGTTGGACCATTTGAGATAGTGGAAAGAATTGGTCCAGTGGCTTATCGACTAGCCTTACCTGATTCATTGAGTGGAATCCATGATGTATTCCATGTTTCAAATCTAAAGAAATGTTTAACGGATGAAACGATGGTCGTACCGCTGGAAGAAGTTCAAGTAGACGAACAATTAAGCAAAGCAAGATACCCATTGTCAAAGTTCGTTGGAACTCGAGACGTGGACCAGAATTCACGTGGGAACGTGAAGACCAAATGAAGCTTAAGTATCCTCAGCTATTCGAAAGGATGATGCCAGCCGGCGAAGGTATTGATTAAATTTCGGGACGAAATTTCTTTCAACATGGGGATGATGTGACAACTCATCCAAAACTCACACGATTTCGATTTCCTTGTGCCAATGCAGTAGACCAGTGATGGAACACTCACCATGTAACGCAATTTTCGGGACGAAAATTCTTTCAACATGGGGATAATGTGACATCCGGTAATTTTCCGTTACCAAACTCCGTTAGTTCCGTTAAGTCTTGCATACACGTGTCGTGCACACACACTAGTTGTCGTTGAACGTTGGTGACTTAACAATAATCAGTAATGTTAAATTGATGATAATTAAGTTAACAATGTGATTATTAAGTTATGCTTATGTGATTTAAATGTTAACTGTATTTTATCGCGTAACGTGGAAACGTGTGTATTTACTTTGTAAATCTTGTAGCTTATAAAGATAATACCTATAATTGCTACTACTAGTTTATATGTTTATTATTCTAGTTAAAAACATCTTAAAAGGATGTTAAAAGCTAATTTTATAAAAATACAAAGTGCAAGGGTTAAAAGGTAATTATGCAAAGCTTAGTTGATTAAAACACAAAAATCAAACCCTAAGCACCCTCTTCGGCCGCGACTTCACCTTCAAACACACACACACTTCGATCATCGACCAAGAACAAGCAAATACCACGATTTGGGTTCGGATTCAAGCAATACATCAAGTTAGAAGCATCAAAGTTCCATTCTTTCTTCGAATTTAAGGGTAATTTCGTGTTTCTTTGGGTGTTTGTAGTTAGCCGAGGGTTTGGGGATCGAAATCTTCAATTGATGGTCGAATGATGCCTAATGGTTGATGTTAATGTGTTTGTTAGATAGATTACATGTTAATTAACGTCAAGTATGCAATAAAGGTTGGATTTTTACAAGTTTTATGGGATTTACATTAAGGCCGAAACCCTAGTTCGAATATTGCAATTGAAAGTCGATTTTTGGTTGTTTGTTGATGTTTTTATGTTAGTTAGGTTAGATTGATGCTAGTTAACGTCGATTATGCAAGAAAGCTATGATTTGGTACATTGTTCATAGGTTACTAATAATAGTAACTTTATTTTGCATGAATTGGTGATTGGATGATGTGTGAATGTTATGGATGTGTTTGTGATGATGATTAGATGCTAGATGGTTGATATGAATGTTAGGAATTCAAGAATGCATGTTGTAGTTCATACCTTACTAAAGATAGTAACTTTTGGGTATGAAAGTTGATGAATCATGATGATTAGGTGTTGTTGATCATGTTTAGATGTTGTCATGGACTTGAATTGGTATATAATTGATGAATTCATGAATGTAGTGTGAGTTTGATGAATTTGGGATGAACTTTCCCAAAAGGGAAACTTTAATTGTGCAAATCCTTGAATTGGATGATTTGAGCATGTTTGGGATATTAGGATCATGCTAGTGTGTTCATGGATGGTTTCTAAGGTGACTAAATGTGTTGTTTATGTTGTATGAATGTTGATTTGGGTTGTTATCTGTTTTGGCCTGTTGTGATTTGCATGATTTGTATGATATCTAGTTATATGATGATCTAGGTAGTACATGTGGTGGTGATGTGCTATATGTAATCAAGTGGTATGTTGATCATGTATGATATGCTGTTGTGTTAGTTTAATGAATTATCACCTATAATGTCACCAACGGGTCCAATGGGTCAACTGGGTCAAATGTGTCTTGTATTCTTAAACCTTGAGTTCCTTGGTTTGTAGAGCACTTAGGGTTTCGTGTTGTTTTTGTGCACACGTACTTATGTACTCTTGTATTCTAGGTGACCTTTGAAGGTTGTCTTTCCTTCTTTCTTTCAAGTTAAACTCTAAGTTAATTCTTGCGCATACCAGGTGAGTTCTTGCCCCACTCATTTTACATAATCTCTTTTGGGGGAGATAGCATACTGTTGATCACAAACGCTTTTATATATGAGTGTGTATAATATTGATATAGTGTTGTTTACCATGGAAAGTCCTCACACTTTCGGATTGTTAATATTGACTAGCGGGGAAATTTTGGGTAGTACTACTGGGTCTGACGAGCCCCACCTGTGCGACTCGAGGTCAAACGGGTGCAATTTTGTCCTATCACATATTCGTCACGACCTGGTAAGTCGTGACGGGAGGCAACAAACGTATCACAGTCAGCTTCAATCGCGAGATCACTATGATTAATATTTTTATGTTAATAGACTAGCTATCTATTGCAATACACTACTTATGCTCTGAAAACTATTGATTGGTTTATATTTTAACGCAAACTCTTGAACTCACCAACCATGTGTTGACTTGTTTAGTATGTTATTCTCAGGTTAAGGTTGCCAGTTGCCTAGGAGCACGCACGTCAGCATTGTTGAGTTGTCTACATTTGCATTGTTTACAAATTGGGATTATTTTCATTTTATACATTTGTGTTTGGGGCGCGTTTGTTTTGCGCATTCTCGTTACATATTACTTGTTTTGGGTTTTTCTGTTTTAAAAACGCTTCCGCAGTATTTTAAACGTTAACTCTGGTTTTGTTTATTTATCATATAGAGTCGTTCTTGGTAACTAATGACTGAGATCCTGGTATGTCACGCGCCTCGCGGTAAAACCCCGCTCGTGGATTTTGAGGGTGTGACAGTTCCCCAAAAAGGGAATTGATCTGTGGTTGACACTGTCCGTTCGGTTTTGAAAACATCATCCAGGAGTTTTAAATAGTGGTTTTTAATTCTCATTAGGTTGAGGGTTTGAATCACGCAGTAAACATATGTGAAATGGTGTAAAGTAGGGTTGCAAACGAACCGAACGAACACGAACAATGCCTTGTTCGTATTCGTTCATTAAAAAATAAACTTGTTCATGAACTGTTCATGAACACTTATCGAACAGGTTTCCTTGTTCATGTTCGTTCATTAAGGAAATGAACATGTTCATGAACTGTTCACGAACACTTACCGAACGCAAATGAACACAAACAAAATCAAACGATAACGAACAAATGTTCAGGAACATGACGAACACAAAGAAATCAATGAACACAAACGAATACAAATGATCACATATTTATTTTATAATAAAATCGGCATTTTTATCATAAAATTTACTAAAAATAAATAAACACGTAATATAAATAACCAAAAACACTTGATATAATTGTCATAAAAATAACTAACACAAAAATTAAGAATATAATCGAACACATTAACGAACATAAACGAACACATTATCGAACGTTCCCGAACGGACATTAACGAACATAAATGAACATATTATCGAACGTTCACGAACATAAATGAACGAACACGGCTTGTATTCATGTTCGTTCGTTTAACTAAACGAACGGAATTTTCTTGTTCGTGTTCGTTTATTTACTAAACGAACGAACATAAACGAACTTTTCGCCGAACAGTTCACAAACTGTTCGCTGAACGTTCAGTTCATTTGCAGCCCAAGTGTAAAGTGCTTGTGATCAATTTGAGTCGCTCAATCTAGGAGTGATAAATGCCTAAATGGTGCCCGTAATGCGGTGTAAATATATTAAAATTTCATTACTTCTTTGAAATCAGCTTGCGTGTTTGATTTTTTAATACAATCGAACTTAAATGACTTCATGAGTCATGCCGATATCAAGCTTAAATTAAAGGTTGTTTAATAAATGAGGTTAAACCCGAACATTATACATAAAGATTCATTATGTCCGCTATTTTTAAAATTTATATTATTTATATGGATTAGAATATTTATGTACTTTAATAAAATAAAATATATAGTTACAAATAAATATTATATTATTAATTATTAAAAAAATTACGTGTATATATTTTTATATATAATTAGATTTACAAGTATTAAACACTAATATGTGTGTGTAAACTAAAAATACATGGTATCTCGACAAGTCTTGTTATGCATGTGTACACATATGTATACTGATATAGAGATATTCCTGCGTATTATCTTTTTAGAAAGTTTGATAGTAATACCAAACAATTTGACAGTTGGAAAAACATGTGAAAATGATTTTTTTTAATTTAGACATAAATAACTATATTTATATGTGAGTTATATAGATAATTACCTTTGGGTTTGTATTATAGCATGTGAGGTTTAATTCATAACGAACCAAACCACATATGAATCGGAGTGAAGATGAATGAGATATTATCACTTGAAGTTGATTGATTGAAATGAATATTTTTTTAACATCGGTGAGTCTAGTAGAACATTATTTAAGGTTGTGTTATACAAATACCTATTTTTGTTATTGAGACATCCTATTGTTTTTATCTCTCTTTATGTATCTATATGTATGTATAGAGAGATATATAGAAAATAAAAATAAATTGGGTGTATTAATAAAATACCTCAACATTTATCTTTGTCATAAAATTGTTATTTGTTTTGATTCTTAATTTCTTAAAAAAATCATAATGAATTTTTCATTATGCCTCACCATTATATATATTATTATTTATGTATATTAATTTTATTTTATTTTTTACAATTTTGGTTTAGGTTAACTATTTAAATTGAGAATGGGTACAATTATGTAGTCTAGATTGAGTAGTTAATGCTGTGGTATTTACATCAACTATCATGGGTTCGAGACTCGTAACATTATATATTGTCCCTTTAAAAGTCCCTTTTTTTATTAAAACCTTAAACTCAATAGCATACGGTGGTTTTTTTCGTTCGATCTTTACTTCACAATTTTTCTTTTTTTCTTTTTTTTATCAAAATATTAAATTTTATGATTAATTTTCCCTACTATAGATGCTTTTCTAAATATATTTTTTTCCTTTTTTATTATCTAATATAATTTACTTTTGATGAATGATATTTATTTTTAGATTCATCAATGTGAATGATAATGTTTCTTTTGAGGTCAAGGTTCGAGCTCCGTTTATAACATGTTGTTTTACATTATTTTTAAGTACATTTAGAGTGTGAGTAAATTGTTTTTAACTGTTCTGTTTAAGACGTTACTCTTTCGTTCTTTAACTATCTTTTTTACCTACAACAACGCGCGGATCACAATATTTTAAAAACCAAACCCTAAAAAGACTCACGGCAACGTGCGGTCTCAAATTCTAGTTTTATTTCATTTGAAATCAAGAAGTCATGAATCACATGAATGTTAAATTTGACTCATAAAATTATTCTAATTGTGTTAAAATAAAGATGTTAAATATAGAGTTTTGAGATAGAATAAAAGAAACCTTATAACTCATTTTTATGTTTAGAGTTCTTAGATGTAAAATCAGATGAATGTTTTAATATTTGGTATTTGTTATAGATTTTGTGAAATTTGTATTCTTTTCAATCCGAAAATGGTGCAGTAACTATGGGGTTCATCATCATCTAACCCAACAAGGATGTTGCGATTATGAGAATCTAACAAGATGAAAGAACGTCATAATGCTTGATTAAAAAAAACTAAGGGGTCGTTTGTTTCGCGGAAATTTGTTTGAATTGAAATTTGAATTTGAATTAGAATGAATTGTATTTGAAATTTAATATTTTTTAAAAGATTTGAAATTCAAGTGGATTGAAATCTATAAATGGAAGTTAAATTCAAATGCTTTTTTAGTAACAAAACACTTATAAAAAAATTGCAATTTATCACCCATTTCAAACCGCCACCACCTCCATAACCATTGATCACGGCCGCTACATACCACCAACCGCCGCTACCATCACCGCCGACAATCGACCGCGACCATCGACCGTGCCTGTTGCCGAAAACTGACCATACCCCACCGCCTCCACCAATCGAT